>CM035230.1:23021600-23207193 GCA_020226215.1 Sindora glabra | reverse complement strand
GAATAAAATGAGATAAAAAACTTGATATCTGATTTATTTGTCATAATAAGTTTTTATAATCTCAAGTTTGAATGAAATAACAAACTATTTTAATAATATTACATAAGCTCAATCAGATCCATATTTATTACAAGTCTTTTTTATTATTTTATTTTATTTTTTGTAATTACAAACATGTAAATAAAATTATTCTTATGGAAATAACACATCCTAAAATGTTAATTGGGATTTTCTATAAGCTGATGGTCTCCGCTGTAAACATTAAATTGTAAAATGCATATAGTTAAAAATTTTCAGCACATAGAAAAACTTTATTTTTTATTTTGTAATTTTTCTATACGTGAAGTTTTACCCGTTCTAGAATTCTAGTTGATCAATCGACAGCATAATTTTATTTATTTGAAATTGTATAATAATATATATTCATTATTATTCTCTTTTAGTTATTTCAATAATTTATAAGCGCTTTATACTTTATATTACACATTTGAACAAATATACAACAGTTTTACAAATTCATCGGAATATGCAACACAACCTATAGAAAAACTCTTATATTATAATATATTATTCAAACTATTTATCCAAATGAAGCTATTGAATATCGCTTAAACTTTGAACTTAGATTCTATTTGTTTTATTAGAAAATATTTTTTTAGAAATATAGTTATAAATTCTTAAAATTACAAAAAATGTCTTATATATACAATATTAAATATAGAAAATTTGGTATAAAATAATTTTTTAAAGAAGAAGTTATTTTCTTAAATAACAATATTATATGCATAAAAAATGGAATACGAATACAAATCAAAGAATGTTATATTAAATAAAGATGATAAGATAAATTTATAAAATTTAATTCAATAGATATAAAAAATTTGGAATCACTACAACAAAAAATCAGCAATAACGACGACTCTTTTAGCGGCGACAAAATTTCGGTCGTCGCTAAAAGTATCTCCGACGACGAAGTCGTCGGTAAAAAATGGAAATTTTTTTAGAGGGAAATGGAAACTGGGCGGGAGAATTAGGCTTTTAGCGATGACAAAAGTCGTCGCTAAAAGCCTAAAAAAAATTTCGGCGGCAAAGTTTGCGGAAGGGCGGGAAGAAATTCACTTTCAGCAACGACATTGTCGTCGCTGAAAACATAAGGCTTTCAGCGACGACATTGTCGTCGCTGAAGGTGACAATCAGCGAGACGAGTCGTCGCTGATATTTACGTCCATTTCACCCTTCAGCGACGACTATATCGTATATCGTCGCTAAAAGTCCTCCAGTTTTCAGCGACGACAATTTCGACCTTTAGCGACGACATTGTCGCCGGTGAAGGTTCCACTTTCAGCGACGACAATGTCGTCGCTGAAGAAAAATTCGGTCGTCGCTAAAAGCTTCAGCGACGACCGAATTTTTTGTGTCGTCGCTGAAAGCTGGCGCCTATTTATTCGCGGCGCCGCCTCCTCCTCCTCATTTGTGCATTTGAAGTTTCAGGAATTCAGGTAAGTTTCTAAACTTTCTCTCTATTTTAATTTTTTCTAATTTTAGTATATTTATTTTTGTTTTTATGTTTATATGTATTAATTTGTATGTTGTATTTTTTAATTTGTTAGTTATTATTAGTACTTGACGTAGTTTGCGAGGAGTATTCACAGTTGATCAGTAGATTTTTGCCACTGAGGTACGTAAATAAAAAATTATAATTTTTTTCTGTACTAATATATTTAATTTACTCAAATAATTTAGGGTTTAATAAATAGATTTGATAGTATGTTTAATTTGAATTAATTGAATTGATAGTGTGTTTAATTTAATATGAAATTTTGTATTATTTAATTTTGTATGTTGTAAATTTTAAATTTATTTATGTGAATTTAACTTAGCATTAATTTTATAAATATAAATTTGGTTATTATTATGCATCATTCAATTTGTAATTTTGAAGTATACAATATATGTGTATATTATTCATTTAAACTAATTAAGATAAAATAGTTATGATAATTTATTCATAAAATCTAAAATTTGTGATGCAATTTAGGAAACTTCAAACTTATTAGATTCAATAAAATAATGTAAGATAGATAATTATAATAAATATATAAATCTATCTTAGAAAGTAAGAGATTATAATAATGTAGCTTATTTTTTAATTGAGATTAAAACTTAACAATTCAAATTCTATTATTTACCCCACATACTAAGAAAAATTCAATTAAATTAGAGATTATATAAAAATGAAACCATAACAATTCAATATATGATATTTCAATCTCATAAAATTAAAAAATTTCAAAACACTAGGAAGTTCACATGAAAATTACACCCCTCTTGGATAAAACTACATTTACTTAAATAAAGAAGCTGAGTTTGTGCATCTTATAAATAATATACACCTAATAAAACTAAACTTACTTAAATTTACAATTAGGAAGTCCATTCACAAAATGTATCCATTTGTGATGCAATTTAGGAAACTTCAAACTTATTAGATTCAATGAAATAATGTAAGATAGATAATTATAATAAATATATAAATCTATCTTAGGTTCAGTAAGAGATTACAGTAATATAGTCTATTTTTTAATTGAGATTGAAACTTAACAATTCAAATTCTAGTATTTACCTCACATACTAAGAAAAATTCAATTAAACTAGAGACTACATAAAAATGAAACCCTAGCCTTTAAATTTTTATGATATTTACGTCTCATAAAAATTAAAAATTTCAAAACATTAGGAAGTTCACCTAAAAATCACACCCCTCTTGGATAAAACTACATTTACTTAAATAAAGAAGTTGAATTGTGCATCTTATAAATAATATACACCTTATAAAATCAAACTTACTTAAATTTACAATTAGAAAGTCCATATTCATAGTATAGACATCTCTATAAAGAAGCTGAATTGTGTACCTCATCAATATAGTCAAGTAGGTTACGTAAATAATAGTACTGACACTTAATGGACCATACTTATAAATTGTTGTATCATTAATTTAAATTATTGTAAATATATTTTTACAATAATTTAAATTAGAACTACATTTACATTTAAATGTTAAGCTTAGACCCGTTCAAGGGTTGATTGTTTTCCGAACATCAGTCAACCCTTGAATTGTCCTGAGAAGTTGGACAGTTTGGGATATTATCATGTAGTTATTATTAACAATTTATCTGGCTCTTGTTTGATATTGTGGAAATATCTTAGCATCCTAACTGTTCTCCGGGTATAAACTATACAAGTGTATAGTTTAGGCACTTGGAGAACCATAGGGAGATGCTGCCGAAATTTCTGCACGAGTCAATCGATGAGCGTGGATAAATTGAAAAAAATAATAACTATAGAAATATCTCGAATGGGATAGGATCCTACCCTTCAAAATTGGAGTGATACGGTGCATTTAGGGTGAATGTCAAACATTAATCAACATACTTCATTTCACCTAAAGCAATTTCCTTCCTGTTCAGTGATACAATGTCTGTCGATAAAAGTTGGATACACCTACCAAATCGATTGTCAGATGAGTATTGGAATGGTGCAGTAAGATTTGTTGAAAGAGCAAAAAACTTTACCGACGAAAGGGGTATGGTAAGATGTCCATGCAAAAAGTGTGTGAATTTAATATTCCAGACATTACTGACATTGGAGGCGCACATTATAGATAATGGATTTCATCCATTATACATAAATTGGGTACATCATGGTGAAGTAGATGTTTCGAGTTCTAAAGGAACTAGTGAGATATCCCCTAACAATAGAGATGAGCTGGTAGATATTATACATGATTTCATTGGCCCTGAGACAACTGAAGTTGATTTTCACAATGACGAGTACAGGGGTGAGAATGCGGCTGGCGAAGACATTGGAACAAAATATAGTGACTGTGATAACCTGTTCGAGCAAGTAGAAACAGAGTTGTATCCAGGTTGCACAACATTTTCAGCATTGAACTTCTTGGTGAAACTTATGCATTTGAAGGTTCTGCATAAGTGGACAAACAAGTCATTTGATGCTCTTCTTCGATTATTAAAAGAGGCACTTCCAAACGATAATAAATTGCCTGAATCGTACTATAGTGCAAGGAAATGGCTCAACAAGTTGGGGTTGGGGTATGAATCAATCCATGTATGCAAACATGATTGCGCACTTTTCTGGAAAGATCATGCTTCCAAAGATAATTGTCCAATTTGTGGGGAGAGTCGATGGGTAAATAAAACTACAAAAGGAAAGAAGGTGCCCCAAAAAGTGGTTCGATATTTTCCTTTAACTCCTCGACTACAGCGTCTATATCGGTCGAGACATACTGCCAAAAACATGATATGGCATCACACTGGAAAATCAAAAGAAGAGGGGGTAATGCGACATCCCGTGGATGGAAAAGCTTGGCAGGAGTTCGATAAGAGGTATCCTAATTTCTCCGCTGACCCACGAAACGTCAGGTTGGGTTTAAGTGCAGATGGATTTAATCCTTTTGGTGATAGGAACCTATCTTATAGCATGTGGCCAGTGGTTATAACTACTTACAACTTGCCACCATGGATATGCATGAACCAATCTTTCTTCATGTTGACCCTATTAATCCCAGGGCCGCAATCGCCAGGTAAAGATATGGATGTGTTCTTGCAGCCGGTCGTAGAAGAGTTGAGGGATCTCTGGGAGAGAGGAGTTGAAACTCGAGATGCAAATACAAATACAGTGTTCAATATGCGGGCAGCATTGCTCTGGACTATTAATGATTTTCCTGCTCGAAGTAGCCTATCTGGATGGAGCGGGCAAGGATACAAAGCATGTCCTACATGTAATTCGGATACTCCATCGATTCGAGTTAGAGGAAAAATAGCTTACGTGGGTCATCGTCGTTGGCTTCCAAGAAGTCACGCATGGAGAAATATGAAGGAATTCAATGGAAGGTCGGAGAGGACACCCCCTCCTCGACCTCTTACCAATAATGTTATCATGGAACAGTTGGGCAAAGTGCCACAGAGACTTCCAGGAAAACATGCTGAATTTGGTGGTGTAAAGCGAAAGAGAGGTGCCGATGAACTTAATTGGAGCAAGAGAAGTATATTTTTTAATCTTCCTTATTGGCCAACAATGAACTTAAGGCATAACATTGATGTCATGCATGTTGAGAAAAATGTATGTGATAGCATCTTAGGTACATTATTGGAGATTGAGCACAAAACAAAGGATACAGACAATGCAAGACGAGATTTGGCAGACATGAAGATAAGGCCTAACTTGCATCTGTACGAGCAGAGGGGTCAACTTTTCAAGCCACATGCTGGATATACGCTTAACCAAGAAGAGCGAAAACGATTTTGCCAGTATATAAAGAATGTGAAATTTCCAGATGGCTTTGCTGGGAGTCTTAGTAAGAATGTCACAGATCGTGACTTGAAGTTAAAGGGGTTGAAATCACATGATTGTCATGTTATCATGCAAAGACTGTTAGGACCAGGTGTCCGGGCTCTTTTGCCAAAGGAATTATCCTATCCACTTGTCGAGTTATGCAATTTCTTCAGTCAAATATGTGCTAGAACTCTCAACAGGGAGGATATTCTGCAAGCCAAACAAGACATCATCATAATTTTGTGCAAGCTTGAGAGGATATACCCCCCAGCATTTTTTGACATAATGGTTCACTTGGTGATGCATCTGCCAGACGAAGCATTGGAAGGAGGACCCGTTCATTTTCGGTGGATGTACCCATATGAGAGGTATATAAAAAAGTTAAAGGATTACATTCGAAATCGTGCTCGACCGGAGGGTTCAATTGCAGAAGGATATATTGTTGATGAGGCGTTAACATTTTTCTCCATGTATTTGGAAGGGGTGGAAACTAGATTCAATCGCTCTGATAGAAATCAAGATGTAACACCGACCCACGAAACAAGAAGGACATTATCGGTGTTCCAGTCCCAATGTCGACCGATAGGGAAGAAGACAATTTCTCATTTTGATAGGAAGGATCGGGATATTGCAGTATGGTACATCTTGAATAATTGTTCTGAGATAGAAAAATATCTCCAGTGAGTATCTTAAAATTCAGTTATGTTCTTCTCCGTTTTCTAATAACAATAGACTAAGATTGTTATGTTCACCAGTGAGCATCGATTGGAACTCGAACGAAGTGGTGCTGAAGATATTGATAACTTACAGAGAACCAAATTCCCGTCCTGGTTTTACTCGAAGGTAAGGAATTTTTCTTCCCAAATCCATTGAACGGATATCTTAAATATTGTTCATTTGTCTTGTTGATAATTTAATTTAATTCTTGGAATAATTGCTACTTTTGTAGATGTACTATTTACATAGGAACGGTTCCCCGGAGGCCACCGAAGAGTTACTATCATTAGCATCCGGTCCCAGTTTCACTAACATGGTATACTCTGCGTGTGTTGTGAATGGAGTACGTTTTGTAGCCAAAGCTCGGGATGAGAAGCATAAAACGCAAAATAGTGGCATTTCTGTCCCGGGGATTGATGGCAACATGTTTTATGGTGTACTGGAAGAAATAATTGAGTTGACTTATTTAAATAAGTACAATGTGACTTTATTTAAATGCAAGTGGTATAACACTGATCCAACAAAGAAGAAACTTTATACTGACAAGAATATCACAAGTATCTCCATCAACGGACAATGGTACAAGGATGATCCTTACATACTTGCTACTCAAGCAAAACAAGTGTTTTACATTGAGGATCTCCTTAATGGACCAAATTGGAGGGTCGTCCATAATATGGTACATCGCGATATATGGGATCTACCTAGTGATGGAGATAATGCACAAGACCTGTTATTTCTGCAGGATAGTAACTCGTCCAACTTCAACCTCACAGTTAATCTGGGAGATTTCCATCTAGTACATCTAGGTAACGAAAGAAATAGTCCTTCAATCGTTCCAACGCACAGGAATGCTGGACTTGGTGCTCATGGAGAAGACATCTTAATGGATGATGACGAGAGCCTTGAAGACGAAACAATTGATGATTATATGGATGAGGAGCCCACACAATCTGATAATGAAGGAGAATCCGATGACCATCAGTCTGTTAGGTTCACTGACACTGATTCTGACTAGGGAAAATATAACATATTCAAACTACAATTACAACTGTCCAATATGTAAGCATGATTATTAAAATAATAAATGTGATTGTAAGAGATTGAACCATTTCATCCTTCAACTGGACATTGAGTTCTTTTTAATTACTTATATGATGTGTATTATTTTAGATATGGCGGATGTCGAGGCACGATACCACGGAGGTGATGCTGGAGGTGACCCACCGGAGCGACCCAGTCAGATTCCAGCTCAGTGTGAGGGCTCAGGTATTTGACATCAATTGTGCATACCTAAGCTTGATTAAATATTATATTTATTTTGTTAATATTTTTCTTTATTAAATAAAGTAGCACCTGCTAAGAAGAGGGGGCCGAATAGGTCCCTAAGATTGCATGAGAAGATTGGCAGGGGTGGAGGCAGACCGGTGCCTGTACAGTTTGATATGACTGGTACATGGCATGCGGTTGGTGAGAATGCCAGTCATCTCCCTCGTGATATTGGCAGCATGATCCGCGCCCACGTGCCGCCCTATTATAAGTCATGGCGGGCTGTACCTCAGGAGATTCGAGATAGAGTTGTGCAGGAGGTTTGCGTAAGTATCCATTTCCTTTTGAATTAATGTCTTTGAGATTGAAATTTCTAAATATATTACTCATAAATTTATTAAATGTCTTTTAATGCAGTCCCATTTCGAGTTCCAGGGCGTCTCTGAGGGTGATCGGGATAGAGCGCTCTCTGGTTTGATGCGGACTGCTGCCGACCTGTACAGAGATTGGAAGTACAGGTTGAATAAGTATTTCTTAGATCATGGAGGTGATCGATACCAGGAGTATGACCTGGATCGAGCTCGACGTTGTGTGCCTCGGTCTGTCTCACCGCAGACATGGCAGAGGTGTGTGGATTTCTTTGATAGTGACGAGTACAGGGTAAGTATGATATTTTATGGTATTATGACAATATTTCATAATTAGTAGATTATGAACATTAAAATTTAACTTTCTTCTCTTAATTTGCAGGAGTTATCTGCAAGAAATACAAATAATAGAGCACAGAAGGTCGTGAATGACCGGCATGGGTCAAAGTCTATTGCTGCACATCGCTTTGATAAGGTAATTTAAATTTTTTCTATCTTTTTTAAATATATCCATTTGTTAAATAGCATTACAACCCTTCATCCTTTTTTTTTGTTACAAAAATTGAACAGAGAAACAGAGATACTGGTGAGCTGCAGTCGGTGCCCGATAACTTTAGGGACCGACATACATACAGGTCGGGGGAGTGGGTGCATCCGATCCCTCAGGGGCAACATGTAAGTTGTTTGAATTTTATATTTTAAATAAAATTTTACAAATATATCTTCCAAGGTAGATTTCTTATTACTTTTTTCTAATAATTTAAGGCAAGGATGACTGAGCTCATGACTCAGCATGTACAGTCTAGTGTATCATCCACTAGCTTGCCTACGACTCCTGTACAGTTAGATGAGGCTGCCATTGCCGATGAGGTACTTGGCACTCGTCGAGGGTACAGGAAGGCTGTTGGGCGTGTACTTGCTGGTCAGACTTATCGTTCCATGGGGACTTCTAGCACGGCGACGAGCTCACAGACCGTGTCTCAGCTCGGTGAGTTGCAGGAGCAGTTGCACCAGAGTCGGGAGCAGGTTCAGCAGAGCCAGCGATTGATTGAGCAGCAGCAGCAGCGGCTTGATCAGCAGCAGCAGCAGATTATACAGCAGCAGGAGATGATGCAGCAGCAGTTTTGGGACTTATCTTTCTGAGATGACCTCGATCCTTAGACAGCAGGGTATTGTCCTACCGCCGCCTCCATTTGTTGCTGCTACATCGCCTGGGCCGAGTAGATTTGCGCCTGCACCTACCGCTCAGCCGCCACCGTCATTTTATCAGCCTCGTAGTCAGGATGATGATGATGATGATGACGACGACGACGACGATTATGGTGCACTGTGATATTGACATCTCCCTACTTCCCCGTAGTATATTTTGTTTATGTATCTTTATATTTTTTATATGTGCACATTTATATAGATGATGTATATAGTCTATTAGTTTATTCATATAAAATTTTTTTTTACCATTGTTTTATGAGTGTTAATTTTCTATGTTGGATCAAATTGCTAAACATTATTAATAATACTTTTGATGTGTTATAATTGTATAATTTATATTAAAATAAATTTAAAAAATTATTAAATAATTCAAGTTAATTAAAATAGGTACATTATTTGAAATATATGATAATTTAATTTTAAAAAATTTAAAAAAAAATTAAGAAACTTTTAGCGGCGACAATTGTCGTCGCTGTAGGGTAAAAGTCGTCGCTGAAAGAGGAGACTTTCAGCGACGACAAAAAGTCGTCGCTGAAATTAAGCCCTTCAGCGACGACTTTTGTCGTCGCTGAAGGGCTGACCTTCAGCGACGACCTTTGTCGTCATTGAAGGGCGGACCTTCAGCGACGACTCTTGTCGTCGCTGAAGGGCGGACCTTCAGCGACGACTCTTGTCGTCGCTGAAGGGCGGACCTTCAGCGACGACTCTTGTCGTCGCTGAAGGGCGTACCTTCAGCGACGACTCTTGTCGTCGCTGAAGGGCGTACCTTCAGCGACGACTCTTGTCATCGCTGAAAGTCTCCTCTTTCAGCGACGACAAGTTGTCGTCGCTGAAGGTCCGCCCTTCAGCGACGACTTTTACCCTACAGCGACGACAATTGTCGCCGCTAAAAATCAAATTTCAAATTTTTTTGAATTTTGAAATTGTTTTCTGCGACGACAGAGTCGTCGCAAAAGGGGAAACTTTTAGCGACGACAAATTGTCGTCGCTGTTGACCTTTTTACGCACGGACTTTCGCCGACGACATTTTTAACGACGACTTTTTCTTTTGCGACGACCGAGAACTTTTTAGCGACGACAAATGTCGCCGCTAAAAGTCTTTTTTGCTGTAGTGACTTTTTACATCAAATATTGTAAATTTTTCACAAAATATTATAAATATGTAATAATTTGGCATGTAACAAATACATAAAAAAAATTAAGTGTTATAATTTTTTAGTTTCATACTAAAAGTTGCATATAATATTTTTCTCATTTTCATGTAAAGTTACAATTTAACTTAGTTGTGAAAAATATTAAATTTTTGGCCAAATTTATAATACGAATGAATGCAAATTTTTTTTTAACACATGACAAATCTAATTCTACATAAAATATTTAAAAATTTCAAAAGATTAATATAAAACTCAATACATCCATAAAATAAGATGTACTAATATGATCATTATAAATTTTATGTAATTTTCTCATAAAATTTACAATTCTCTTCATTAGATATTGGAACAATTCCTCAAGTTTTTACGTTGTAGAATCATTGTATTATATTGCGAGATACGTGAATAAAATTGTATAAAATTATAAAAAAAGTTATAAGTTATATGAATAATTGAAATTTATATAATCTATATTATATAAAAAATCATAAGATTATGCAAAAAATTAGAAACTTTATAGGATTTTTTTCATAAAATTTAATTAAAAATTATGTCAATTTTTTTTTTTTGGAGATCGTAGTGAAGCAAACCGCGTCGGTCTTCCCAAGAAATTTGACGGCCAATAAAAGTATGAAACCGAGATGGAACGCACGCTCTCTCTCATCCTCGTACTACAAGCCCCTTGGAATTATTGCTGGAGTACAAAATACGTGTCCAACCAACCAACCAACGTATTGAATTTTCTCTATCTGGCTGTTTTGTCAATTTGTCAAAGCAAAATCAACAGAGAAGTGCTTATTTTTCTTAACTTCTTCCGTTTGTTTGGTTCCCTCTTTCTAAGTTGACTTCTTATCCGACATTATTTCATCAAAAATTTAATCTGAAAGTGAAATCACCTTGGATGAATTTCAAACGATGGGGCCAAAATATAAATTAGAAAATTTATATTTTTTTGGACATTAAATTTGGAAATTTCAAGTTCCATTGCAAATGAGAAACTTTTGAACCGAAGTCAAGTTTGTGAACCTTCCTACGATGGATCGGGGTTGTCTAAAGTTAGAGATGGAGTCAAATAATTTGACTTGGCACGGAATACATGTGTAAAATACTATTTGTATAACTCTACTTTGACATTCATTTGAAAAGGAGCATGGTTTCATTTATTCATTCGGAAAAATATTTTATAGACAGAGAAATTGTATATAATAATTTATAAATAAAAGAATAACATGTCACATATATAACTTGTGATTAAATATCTGTATACATAGGATATAATAAAAGAAAAAATAGCTTCCTTTTTTGAAATTGAGGATACATTATTTTTTACACATTCTCCATGTATATATATTTGGTGATTCACTCTTTTTATATTTAATATTAAATATTATATAGTTTTTATTATTTTAATATTTTATGACTATATTTATATAAAAAATATTTTTCTATCAAAATAAAAGACAGGAGTATGTGGTATTGTTACATCTTATTATTATTTCCGTGAACAATTTTCAATTTATGAGAACTTTTCCACAACAAAAAATGATAATTTTACATAAAAATTGTAAATTTTAGAAAGTTTCTGAACTGTGATTATTATTGGTAGGATTACACTTTTTTGCATACACATTGTACAAGAAGTTCATAAAAAATTACACAACTGTTTCTTGAAATAATTGCAAATTTTCTAAAAAAGATTCATAAAAGTTGAATGTTTTGAAAAGAATCAATATGAAGTTTCATTTGTCATCTTCCAAAAGAATTTAACTATAAAATATCAAAATAATTTAAAATAATTTAAATGTTCAATGTTAGAAGTAAAGTGTTTAATGGATGATAATTTTTTTAAAAACAAAATTAATTTTCTTCACTATTATACTTCTAAGTATTATATTTTTCATTTATAAATTATGAAAATATATGATATCCTTTCTTTCATACATATGAAAAAAAGAAATTTTTCCTATGAAAAATACCTTTCAAAAAACAAAGGCTAGTACCAATTTCATTGTGACATAGAATACTGTTAACCAAACATTGCCGATTTAAGATAAATATTTTTAACGCGGAAGTTTGATTGTAAGATGACTAATAATAATAATAATAATAATAATAATAATAATAATAATAAGGGGTCAAATTGCTCAACTCATACATACTTGTATGAAAACATGTAATAGTTTAAGGCGACAGCCCTCTTGGATAAAATTATTAAAGTAATATGTAGCAGAAAAATTAAATTATTCATTTAAATTGACATTTCCCACATGCACAATTAAATATAGAAAATCTCTCAATATGAGAGTAAAAATTACAAGACCTAATCTAGTAAAAGAATCATTTAATAAAATAATAGATACAATGACAATGTCCTTCTAAATATTCTAAAAAACAGCCAGTATAAAACTCTTCACTAAAAGAGTTGGAATTCTTTAACAAAATTAATACAATAGTTAACATAAATTATTATGTAAAACTAGCCACCAAAGGAGAAGAAAATCAATAGTAAAATATTCATAATATTGCCCAAATTACTAGTAACAATATACCTAAATTCAATGTAAATCTAAATAAATATGATGATAAATCTTTTAATATAATTTGGTAAAATTATATATAAAAATCTTTTGCATTGTCCCACATAGCAAAAGTGACCAATTTTCCTCCCCACACTGCATGCAATTCAAGGCTTCTTTATTTTTCAAAATCCACATGCATGGAATCTAAGGACACAGAACCTAAGATTGAGAAGAACTTCTTCACCCCTTGTTCACAGAACCCAAGGACACACACACACACACACATATATACACCTGAAATCCTAATGGCACACATAATCTTAAATGTGAAAGGATTTTCCTTTTTCATTATAAAGGGGAAGAAAAATAAAACTCTTACGTGTTGTTCGAGACTCCTTCAATTCCGCCTCTTCCACAGAACCCAATCTTCGGCCATATTAATGTACAAAGTTGTGAAGGCTTTTCTAACACTAAGCCAATTTTTGGCTTTTAAGGCCCAAATAGGGCTAAGTACAAATTATCTCAATGTATCCTTTTTTTTTCTCCTTTATGCAAAAAAACAAATATATTAAGAAAAAAAAAAGCTACGGGTCCCACTTAGGAGGAACCCACTACTAACAAATCTACCCCTTTCAACTAAGTGGGAACACTACCAAGTACCTTTGTACTTAAAGGAACACTCATATCAAATTGCAACAAATCAAGTATCACTGATTTTCTAAAAGGTGGATGACTCTTAAAAGCTACTTTGCTTTGGTTTTTAGCTAAACAATGATTACACTTTTGTAAATGTGAACTCTGCACACCACATAATGTATCTTTCTTTAGCCAAAATAACAATTCCTTTTTCACTCATATGATACAAACTCTTATGCTATAACTCAGTCTCATCACTTTGTAAAATTAACAGCATCTTTAACAATTTTTACTTGAGTTAAGAAAAGTGTAGAATACTTTGAGCCTTTAGCATAACTATAGAACCCTTGATAAGCTTCCACTAGTCATGTGAGAAGAAATTATTATAGCCTTTCTCACAAAGCTTAACTAAAAAGAATAGTTTTAGTTGAATGTCTGGAACATGTTTCACACTCTTAAGGATTAATCTAGTTCCATTGGATGTTTTTAAAGTGATACCTCCAAAACTAACACACTTTGTTGTACCTTTATGAGCCAATCTTCCATTTCCAAAATTATTAGGAGTGTAAGATGAAAAAATATCCTTTCTACATGTACTATGGCTAGAAACACCACTATCAATTACGTAACTAGTTTCATTCTCAGTAAGGTTGATGATGTCATCTTCATGAACCAAAACAAATTGATTAACAATTGTATTAGCTTGATGTTCATCACTTTCATCCTTTTTACCTTTTCCTTTTTTTGTTTGACTTTTCTTGTTATTATCCTTTATTGATGTGTCCTTTTTTGTTACAATAATGACAAATCTTTTTCTAGATTTGCTTTTCTTTTGATCTCTGCTCATTGTAACTCGACTTGTACTTCTCCCTTAAGACTCAACAACCATAACATTTGATTATGAAGATGAACCATGCGATTTCTTTCTTAACTTTTCATTCAAGATGCCATTTTTAACAATATCCATAGTCATCATGCCATCTAGGGTAGAATTAGACATAGACATTCTAAGTGTCTTCCATGAGTCTAGTAAAGAATCAAAAACATCAAACCTTGTACTTCATCTTTGAATTTGATACTAATAGTAAAAAGTTGATTAATATTCCCTTGGTACATATTTAAATGATCTATCATCAGAGTGTCATCTTGATAATTTAAGCTCATCAATTGCTTTATCAAAAAACATTTTATTATTTCTAATCTTTCTAGCATACAATTTTTCAAGTTTAATTCACAACATACGAGCATGTGTTTCCTCTTCAATATGATTCCACACATTTTCTTCTACCCATTGCTTGATATATCCATAAACTTGCCTATTCAATAGATCCTATTCCAACTTGGACTTATTTTTAGATTTTGAGTAGCAAATACTAGCAAATAGTAATCTTTCATATAAAGCAAATCTTCCATCTTCATTTTTCAGAGAGCATAATGTTTACCATTTAAAAATAGTATTTTACTTGTATTAGCCACCATGTTTATAGAAGTAGAATATACTAGAGCCTAAGCTTTGATACCACATTTTGGAAAAAATAACCAGAGTAATAAGCAGTGGACAAATTAAACAAGGCACTCAAATAAACTTTTCCCACATGTATAATAAAATATACCACTAAAAATATTGGAGGAAAAATAAATTAGTGGACTAATAATTTTTAAATGGAAAACACCATAATGTTAGAGTAAAAGCCATAGAACATAGTCTAATAAAAAGTCCACAAGTAAAATAATGGATACAATGACAATGTCCTCCTTGAAATTTTAAGAAATAAGCAGTATGAAACTCTTTATCAAAATAGATGGAATTCTTTAATAAAATCAACAAAATAATTAACACAAATTATAATGTAAAACTAGCCAATAAAGGAGAAGAAAATTCACAAAAAATATATACAATATTGAACATACCTAAATTTGATGTGAATTTGAGTAAATATGATGATAAATCTTCTATCATAATTTGACAAAATTGTATATAAAAAAATATTTTGCACCATCCCACATAGCAAAAATGGAGCAATTTTCCTCCTCACACAACATGCAATTCAAGGTTTCCTTATTTTTCAAATTCCACATCCATAGAATCCTAGATCTCTGCTTCTGTTTGGCTTTTCAAGACTAAGAGGAATTTCTTCACCCTTGTTGGAACCCAAGGACACATATTTATATATACTAAAATCCTAAAGGTGCATGAAATCCTAAATGCGAAAGGATTTTCCTTTTTCTTCATAAAGAGAAAGAAAATAAAATTCTTACATGCCATTCAAGACTCCTTCAAGTTTACCTTTTCCATGGACCCCAATCTTCAGCCATATAAACGTAGAAAGTCGTGAAGGCTATAGGGCTAATTACAGGTACAATTAACATGTAACCCAAATTAATGTTAGGATTGGTACCATGGAATGAAATAAGGATGAATGGAAAGATAAAGAATGGAATAAAATAATCATTATAGTTGTTTGAATCAAGAGCAATAAACAATAAAGCCTCTAAAGATTGAATTTATGATCCTTTGATCCTGGAATGCTTTGTAACTTAGCTTGCTACTAAGCTAACCAATTGTTGGTTATAATGATATAAGTGGTTAAATTACATATATACAAAGAAAGATTAAAAATCAAAGTCTAAATATAAAGGAAGATACAAAATTTCCAAGGGGCATTGAATGTTACATGAGTCAAAGGTTTAAATGAAAGATGATATTATTTTTTCTATTTGCAACTAAATGTAAATATATTATTTCATTCGAATATATGTATATTAAATACTAAAATAACAAAATATGTTAAATAAAAATATACAATATAATCAATAATTAGAAATATTATATTTTAAATTTAATTTTCAAAATTCTAATTAACACAATTTTATGCACTAGAAATGTAAAAATTTTAATTTATCAAATTTTTATATTAAATATTTTTATGAAGAATAAAATACTTTATTTTTAATTTTATGGTTTAAAAATATAATTTTCAAAATATTTGAATAGAAAAATATTGAATATATTATTTTATTATTTATAAACAAAAGGTAATATAGAAATATATGAAAAATGTAAAGGATAAAGATATAAAAAATGTCATTTTATAAATGATGTAATAACCATTCCATCACTTTGCCAAAAACCAGGGATTCTATGATGGTAGAATGGTTAATTTTCATAAGGAATAAACGTTTTCACTCTGTAATATCTATCAAACAGGACTTTTTTTTTACATTTTATACCATTCTATCATACCTTAATATCCTATAATTTGTAAGATCTCATTTAATGGATGGCAAACAACTTCAATTAAAGGGGATGTTAATGTTGAAAATCCATTTTCCTTCATTTACAATGGATTTAAGTAATTTTCTTAGATGATAGTTAAAGTTTTTTTTACATTGGTCGGTGAACTTAATTAAAAATTAAAATCGTTGATTATTGGATCCAATGTATCTTAGGATAAATTAACATTAAATTGAGTAACATCTTTTCTGCTTATAAAGTAAAGTTAAGTATACAAATTTGCACTTGGGACTGAATCGCATGACTCATATTTACTTTAGGCAGTCCTAAACCTTGTTTGCTCTTAAGTGCGACATTGGTTAATTTAGGATTTTATGAAGTTAATTATGATTCAATTTCACATAATAAATAAGATAACTTATAACTTATTAATCAAAATAATAAGTTAATTTCTAGGGGCATTTCATGTACTAATTTATTAAAAAAAGAAAGTTATGATTTGGTAAGTTATCTTAAGTAATTTATAACTTATAAACTATTTTTTCTTCAAATTTTTTTTCAAATCTATCATTATTTTTTATTAATTTACAATTCATGCCCTTCATAATATAAATCTAAATATATTTTCATAAAATATAATTAATTTAACTTTAACATAATTATATTTTGATTTTAAATTATAATTATATAAAAATATATATGTAAATAAACATATAAATTCATAAAATATAATGAGTTATAAGTTAGATATTATATTTTTTCTTTTTGAATATATTAATTGTGTCAATATAATTTGATCTTTAAATAAATATAAATTATTTTAATTATATATTTATTTCTATTAATATATTTTTTTATGTTTTTTCGTAATATCTACTAATTCAATTTTTAGTTTTATGAAACATTTCTTACACTATCAACTAAATTATTAGTTATTAGCTATTAGTTATAATCTAATAGTTATTAGCTAACTTATCAGTTATTAAATAACTTATCAATTACAAATTAGTTTATCAATTACTCATGTAAAATATAACCTGCATATCCTTCCTTTTTTTTAGCATAATTGAATTTTTAGATGTGTTTGTTTTAGTATGTTTCAAAATTGCAAATTGACAGTAAGTTTTATCAAAATTGTAAAATTTTCTATTCAATACAAGAAAATTAATATGCATAATTATGTAAAAAATAAATATTGAAAAATAATATTCACATGAAAATATATATAGAGAGAGAGTAAAGATACTTAAATTTGATGAAGAAAAAAGAAAATATTTATATAAGCTTCATTTCATATAATAAATAAATTAACTTATAACTGATTGATCTAATTAATAAATTATAAATTAGCATTTAGAGATATTTTGTGTACCTTTTTAAAAATAAGTTTGGGATCATGAATAATTCATAGCTTATAACTTACTAGATTTTTAAATTTTTCTTAAATTTGTCCTTATTCTTTTTATTAAATTTGAGATAATTATATTCTTATACTACACCCTTAACAAATAAAAATAAATAGGCAAATAAATATATGATATTATAAAATATAATTAATTTAATCTTAATATAATTATATCCAAATTTTAAACTATAAATATATAAAAATATGTATGTAAATAAGTATATGATATTATAACATATAATTAAAATTCTACTATATAACAATAAAATAAAAATTATATAAGTAAATAAATATGTAGGTTCATAAAATATAATTAATTAAATATTAGATATTATATTTTTATTTTGAATATTTTAATTGCATTAATATGTTTTTATCTTTAAATGAATATGAATTATTTTAATTTATATATTTATTTTCATTAATATATCAGCTTATGTCATTTTACAATTTGAACTAGTTTAATAATTAATTTTATAAAATATTTTTTATATAATTAGCTAACTTATCAGCTTTAAGTTATCAACTACCTTATTAATTATAAGTTAACTTATTAGTTATCTACGTAAAACAAAAGCAAAGATTACTATCTCACTCTTGACACTTCTTATATACAACCATATTGAAGAAATGATGTGTAAAATCTTATCTATATTGTTTTCATTTATTTTATGCCTCATAATGTGTTACATATATTTAATTTAACAAACTTCTTAATGCATTACATATGTTTAATTTAATAAAATTAATTTTTATTTTTGTGATTAGGTGATAATTTTCTAATGCTAAATTTTTATATTGTTTTAAGCTTTTGTGTATAACTTGAATTTTAGAAGTCCACATTGGGTGATCTTTATACTATTGAAAAGCTCTAAAAAAGGTTTAAAACTTTCATGTTATGGCCACATTCCATCTCAAACATTTAGAGGTTTAAATTAATTGTGAAGATGAAGCTCTATTTTTGTCTTAACCAACTTAGTCATATTTTTTGGCAATATCTAAAGTTCCATGAGTCTAATTGAGGTAAAATTAACACCTAAAGTCATATAAAATCCAGTGCAGCAACATTTATATTTGAACCTTAGAAAAACTATGTTTACTATGTTTTTAGTTAGTTAAACATAGGCTAGAGTTTGAATTATGAAATTTATTGTAGTAATCACCATTAGTTATTTAAATTGTAAATTAGGTTATGTGCTTTAAAATTATGTAAGGTTTTATTCTTTGTGATCTTAAGAGATATATTTATCTTGCCTACTAGATTTTTTAACTTTGGAAATCAAATTTGAGATGGCTTTGTGCCTTTGAAGGCAATACATTCATTTTAAACAACAAAGACTCTTCTTCTATCTTTCTCTTGTAAAACCATAATAAATGGTTGGCTCCTTTTTACAATTCAAGGGTTTAAGCATTATAATTTTACTTTGAATTTGAAGTTTTTCTCTTTAATTTATCTATGATTCCTTTATCTCTTTTTTTTTCTAATTTTCATTTATTCTTGATTACTTTAGTAATTAGCTAATAGGTCCCATTGCTTAATTATTCCTAGGGATCTAATGCTATATAATTGATTGTGTTAATTTTCACCTGTAAATTTGGAATGATTGATTGTAATTTAGTAGTAAATATGTTGCTATGAAAATTGAAGAAAGGATTTAATAATTATCACTTGTCAAATTGTTGGATTCAACCTTAACCTATCTTTGAATGCTTAAAACTATTATCAATAAGATTTAAGTGCTTACTTTTTAATTGAATTATTAATAGAGGATTAATTGATCACTTATTCTAGTTAGTTTCCATTAGGAACTTGCATTGTTTACTATTGACTTTAGGGTATGCTTCGATTAAGCAACCAAATTGTAAGTGAATTCATTGAGTACCAATGATAAATCTAAAAATTGGAGTGTGAATTTCATTGAGCTTGCTTTCCATCTTCTAGCAGTTTCAATCTAATTTTGCTTTTCAATTAATCATTTGGTTTGTTATTAAAGACTCTTATTATACATTCTGTTTTTACTAATTGACTTTTATTCTTCTAAGTACAACTTGAACTCACCTTTTGCTATGTATTTAAGCAAGTTGAATAATTAATTCTAGTGTAAGTGACCTGCATCATGGAGATTTTTGATAATCTATATTAGAGGTAGAAGGATGTGTGTGTATGTATATATGATCTATTATGTTAATTGAAAATTTTAATCAAATGGATGAGATTTATTTTAACTACTAATAATTATTGTCAGCAAAGGAAAATTATAATATATAATATCTCATAAATAAAATTTTATAATCACCAATAACTTATAAAGTACAAAAGAGAAATATTAGGTTTCTTTCAATTTGTGAAAATAATTTTATTTTTATTTTATAAAACTAATTATCATTTTTAACATTTCATTTCTTTAAAAATGTAATTAGTGTTTATTTAAATATAACTTTCATTTCTATCCAGAAATAATAATATAGAATGATTGGTAATTTGCATACTGATAATTGATAATGGGTGGTTGTTACATAATAAAGGCAAAAGCAGTGCCGGTGTTGGAAGCAAATTTAATGGTGGCAACGGCAATGGAGGTGGAGGTTGTTGTAGTAGAGAGGTTAATATTGGCAACAGTAAAGGTGGTGGAGGTGAAAATTGTCAATAGATGGAAAGAAATCATTTATTATAATAAATATAAATAATTTTAAATTGTCATTGCGTAAAAATGAAAATATAGAAAATGTCTTTTTATTCTTTTCTAAAATTTTGAAGATAAGGACATTGTTTAAAAAATGAAAATGATAGAATAATCTGAACACATTTCTTATAAGTTATCAATTTTTTAGTGAAAGTGAAAATAGAAGATAAATAAAACACGCCCCTTTAAGGATTCAATAAATTATTCATATTCTCTAAACTAAAAGGCTACAACTAATCAGTAATTCGAACACCCTCCTTAATGGTACAATAATAGATTAATAGTATAAATTTTAGGTGTACAAACAAACTAAATATCACACATAATGTTCACCATTATACCATTAAATGATAATTTGTTAGATGTAGATTATGACAAGTATATATTCACTTCTATAGAAACAAAAAATATATGTTAGGTATCTAATAAAAGCTATGCTAATTTTCTACCAACATCAAAATGACCATTATTATATATTAGTATTGACATTAGTTATATAATTGAAGTGAAAACCACAAATAATGTTAATTATTTTATTAAAAAAATTGATGTCATTTCTTTAGGAGAAATATAATGCAGTAAATTAAGATGTCAATATTGAAACAAAGATATTGTTAATTACTTGAAAATCATTGTTGAAATGCAATATTAGATGTCAATGTTTTTAAAAAATTGAATTTGTAATGTCACATATACTATATTGATTTCAATAAATAGTTGACATGGTATGATTTGCTCACCCCCAAAATCCCTATCTGTATAGCCTTCTATTATGTACAACTTTTCAAAACACTTCCCATTACATTACTCACAATTTCAATTACATATAGAGAAACTAACATTTCCTATTACACTAAATAATCCTAATATTAGCAATTCTATACAATAAAGACATTATATCTAATAAATTTTATAATATTTAGTAAAGCAAAGGAAGAGAAATTACATTGCTAAATATTGGCATATGAGCAAACCATGTCTAAACCCATTGTAAGGGGAAAAATGAATAAACATGTGACAATTTGATGGTTATAGCAATTAGAAAGAGTTTAATTGTGGAAGCACAATTGCCATTTCAAAGGTGCCCATATAATGGAGATGAAATCAACCTTAACAAAAATTGTCCTACACTATGGTAATCTTCAAAATGGTTCCTTATTTTCATGTCTATAGCAATAATTTTAATCTTTAATGTCATTATTAGTGAACCCTAGTTGAAATATAGACTCTTCATTCTTAGCGATACTACTCTCACATGTTGGTGTATGCTTTAGTAGCCAGCCATAGAACAACTGAATTTTTTGTACAATGTATTAAGTTTTCTTATATATATAAATAAAGGCATCCAATTTATTATTATGTTTAATCTTATATTTGAGTAATTTAATAAATATAATAATTATTACTAAAATAATTAACATCATTCTTAAAATATTCCTAGTAAAGTATTGTTGTTAACTAGGACAACAATAATGCATCAAGACTAGTTTGCATGATGATTACAATCATGAATTTGAGATATTAAGTCAACTTATAGGTATATGTTAGAGAACTAATGTATTAAACTAACCCACCATGAGAATGCTATATAGATCATAGTTTCACCAGTAGTTATCATAGTGATAATGTTGTATATCGTCCTTTGACCTAAAGTTATTATGGTTCTTTACATGAAAAGTCATTTACATTGATGCCATCAAATGCCACTTGTAATAGAGTTAGCTTAAAAGAAGATAATTAAAGGGATGTGAGTGATCTAAATGGAATTATATCCTTCCTATATAAGAGGAGAACTATTTATGAGCCCATTGATTAAGTAAAACTTTAAAATGCATAACCATACTTTATTGGATTAATATATGATATTAATTCATTTATCTTAGTTAATCTACTCTAGAATTAAAAAACACATAGATTGAATTATGAAAAGGTTTACTTATTCCTTGAGTTCAATCTAGATATTCAAGACAAATGGAATATTAGCCATAGAAAGGTTATGTCAAATCTTTGATAATTCTTATTACTTGGATAACAATGATGTATTATCAGATACCTCTTATTATTTGTAATACTAAAATATAATTTTAGGATCACTATCAATATTATGAGAACCTATAGAGTCTCACACAAAGAACAAATCAAATATTGAGTTTTAAGTGTAATTAGAAACTTTTAGTTAGATTGGAGCTTCTAATTAAGAAAGGGCCAATCTAATTAGGCTCCACTAAGTAATAACACAATATGACTTATATATATTTCAGGACACTAAAATGGGCTAATTAGTAGCTTGTCAAGCTTAAGTCTAGTTAATAATCAAAGCCTAATCCTCTCCTTAATTTAGGTGAATTCTAGTTTAAGGTTGAATTAAATATTTTATTCAGGAAATAAAATATAATCAACCAAGTAATTATTCAAATATATTTTGTTTATGAAATTAAATATATCAATTTTAAGAATAGGATATGAATGTGATTAAAAATCACTATATATATTTCACAATATGACTTATATATATTTCAGGACACTAAAATGGGCTAATTAGTAGCTAGTCAAGCTTAAGTCTAGTTAATAATCAAAGCCTAATCCTCTCCTTAATTTAGGTGAATTCTAGTTTAAGGTTGAATTAAATATTTTATTCAGGAAATAAAATATAATCAACCAAGTAATTATTCAAATATATTTTGTTTATGAAATTAAATATATCAATTTTAAGAATAGGATATGAATGTGATTAAAAATCATTTAAATTAGGAAAGATATATATACTGATAAAACAAAAATATTTTAGCTACTTTTAAAACCTAATTATATATTTGATATTACTAATATCAAGATTGATTTTTTTCAAAAACACTTTTAGAATCAGAACATAAGAAACCATAAAAATAGAACATAAAGAACCTAATAGCTAGCATTACTTTATGAGGAGAGAAATCTTATTTGATTAGATCGGAATCTTTAAGCATTCATATTGATACCTTATAGATGCTACCTTTTGATGGCATTCATGTTTTGACAATTGTTGCTAATCATCTATGACATTCATGCATTCATGAGTGCTAGTTGAATATGTGTATGTGAAAACAATAGATGTGTTCATGATTCATTCCACATCAATTTGAAATCACACATCAAAGGTATATTTTTTCCACTAATTTATGCTTCTTTTATTTGAATTCTTCGTGGGTTTTAAAGCACTATTAAAATTTTTCTGTGCTTTTCTAGTTTAAAGCCTAATATCATATTCAGTCCATTGAGTATACAATGAATAAATTGAAACATGAACTCAATGCATATTTTATTAAATCTCCTTCATATTCCTATATCATCCCTTGCTACATTAACTCATTCAATAATAAACTCTACCAAATTCAAATATTTACTCCATGTCGATATCAAAAAAGTGCCTAAAAATCTTCACATGGAGGCAACATTTGTAATTAGCATATAATATTATTTATAAGTTTTTACAATATTAGCTTTAGTCACCAATCCTACTAAAGCTATATTCTAAGAGTATCTTCTGCGCTTAAATCAAATTATGGTTAAACTAGAATTCTATTATTTTCTTAAGCTATTAACTAGTATGTCTATTATTAAACAAGAAAGCATATCACATATGTTCAAATCTCAAAATAGATTTATGATGTCTACATTCCACACCACCATTTCACTCCTCACAAATAAAAATATATTGACTCACTATAAAGTCACATTTAATCAATAATTATAACTAAGGTTTTCTACTAAATTATTTTTAATACATTATACTAAAGAGTTTTAAGTTTTGTTATTTTAAGAGACACAAAAGTGTTTAAGAAAATGTAATTAATAATCAGCTCAAAATTGTATCCTCCTTATGCTATCTTTCTTCACTATTTTCTTCATATATGTGCATTACTTCTATTTCGTATCTTTTTATCCTTTTCAAAATAAAAAAAATTACACATTATACTTAATTTGTTATATCATCATTGAATCTTGTAGTGTAATAAGTTCATATTGTGAAGATGAGAGGAAATAAATAGAGTTTACTTAAACATTTTAAACTAATATTTTTATTGAATTGCTTAAACACTCTTTTTTAATATATTGAAATTAAATTAGTAAAATAATTTTTTTCATTCAAATGAGAAAATGAAAGTTCTTTACATATCTCTATATCATACATTAGCTATAATATTTTTTACCTTCTCCTATTACAACAAGTGTTATTTTTATAACTTGTCATGTGTCCATCATTTCTCAATCCATCCATCATTTTCTCCTTATCATTTTTAGAAATCAACCTCAAAATTTGAATCTCTTACTTCATTTCCTAAATTAATTTAAAATTTTTTGCAACCAATTCTTCTAACTATTGAGACAAAAAAATCAAGTTTTCAAATTTTAAATTTTAAATTCATTATTTTACATTATCACCAATTCTTGAATAGTATTTTTGATGCCAAGCAAAGAGGGATAATGATAGAGCTCTACATTGTTTAATCACACACTATAAAGGAAGCTAATATGATTGATATTTGTCTCCAAATGAGAATTTTTTCATTATAATCTTGCTAGAATTTATACTTTATCTAATGATGGAGCTCTACATTGTTTCTTTCTTTTTAATGCCTTTTACTTTTTCTAATACATATGTACTATAAATGATACATTTTTGTGACATTTTTTCAGCCTTCTATTTTTTATAATTTGTCTTAGTTGAATCATGAATCTCTCAAATTTTTATTTTTTGATTTTTCTCATCAATCTTTTACTCTCTTTCCATCTTTTTCTTTTTTTCTTCATTTAGAATTTAATGCATTAACAATTTATAATACTTATTTTTGTGATTTCTTATTCCAACAAAACATAAATTCTTCTAAAATCTATGCTTTCTCCATCACCTAGATCGCCATAGTTCTTTATCTTTTTATTTCTCTATACATTCAATTTTATTTAATTTTATACCTCATTTTCCTTAATTGGTTTGTCCTTTTTTCACAAATGTATGTAACAATCTCTTTGAAAACCAAATACTGAACTCTGACTACTCTACTCCAAAAACAAAAGCCTACTCTAATTATTAAAGCACCAAAATGTTTTTGATAGGGGTAAAAATCAAAGTATTGATTTTTTAAAAAAATATAAAAATTTAATATTTTAAAATTTTCTTTTTATGATTCATGTTTATTAATTGGTTATCATGGATCCTATTTATGATAACATAAATCAAGAGATTTTCATTTTAAAATGAAAAGGAAAATTTTTATTCTTCATTAGGGATTAATTTTGTTTTAATTAACATTTATGAGATATTGACACACAATATCAAGCTTTAATTCTTCATTAAGAATTTTGTTTTAATTACTATTTATGTTTAACATTGAATCATAATATCAAATGCATTTTTCAATAATATTTTTTTATGTTGACTAAAGATCAATTTTATTTTCAATAGTAAAATTTTTACAAATGTATTTTTTGATAAAAACTTATATTCTCTCAAAATAACAAATCCTTAATTGCAAATGTTTATATCAAACAATTTTACAAGTTATAAACACTAATTATTAGTTAACACAAAAAGGAGGATATTTTAATTATATGCACTAATTTAATTTGTTGTAGTGTATGAGGTTAAAAAAATAAAAAAAAAACTAATATATTGCAAAGGCTAATATCAATGAATAATCATATGTAAGAGAAAATAATATTAGAATATGTTAAATATTAATTGCATGTGAATTTAATATAAGATATTTCTATTAATTTTTTAATATAGAATCTTAATAAAATAAATGAAATATTACAAAACAATGAATGCCTATGCATTGCATGAGCTAAGAACTAATATACATACGTACATACATATGGACCCAACCTTGCGCAAGATTCAACTATGTAAACCTTGTGGACTGAAGAATATTAAGAATTTGAATCTGGTGTCGCTTTCATAACTAACAATCAAATATTGGGCAGTAAATGAAGAAAAATGACAATTGTTGTCAGAGGCTAATAGTAATAAGCCAGCCACCCGGAAGAATTCTCGTATGTTCCGTCAAAGTGGACAATTCAACAACGCAATTGACCCTAGGAAGCATAAACCAAATTAATTAAAATATTATCATGTGTTTTAAATTGAAAGGCAGTACCCGCGTATTCTCCGTACAACATAAACTACTATAAATACCACATAAACACCAAGCTAACCTCACAACTTGCATACAAAAACATATAACATATTTTGCTCAGAGCATCGTCAGAGAGAAACAACTTTTTTGTATAGAAAAGAATTAAACGAAGTGAATTTGAAAGATGGAGAATTGTTCCCGTACATACATATGGAGCATTGTTCCCGTACGTTATTATCATTTCATGCAACTGCATTATGACTTTCACGTGCACAGATAATATCCTAATAATTAATCAAACCTCGGGTGGAATAATAGGTACAATATAATATCAATGTGTTGATTTAACAGCAAGCATGCTTGGTTTTAATTAATTTTTTGTATTAATAGGTACATGTATAAATTTTGAAAATGATACTTATTAAAAGATGAGAAATTCATTAATGTTTTAATGTTTAGAATGACTATTCTTTTTACTTGATAATTCTTAAAACACTGAAATGATTGTTTATTATCTACCCTTGGACATGTACCCACGGTGTTACTCCTGCCACTAAGTATAGTATAATCCTCCAATTAGTTCGCCGCACCTTCTAGCCATTATGTACGGATTGTACCACGTGCAACCACCTGGCAATTTGCCCAATTGCTAGTCATGCCATTTTATCTTTCTATTAGACGATTCTACGTCTAAATGCATGATTATATAACGACGCCAAATATGATCCTAAAATTCTGGATTACTATCGCATAAATCTTCTTGACAATACTCTATCCATATACAAATTAAGCCTCAAATCCCCTTCAGCCAACCTTCTTCCCAATATTTGCAGAAGTTTTCTTTCTCTTGTGCAAGTCATCTCGCCACCTCGAGTAGGCCAGGAGTTCATCATAAGTTGGGAAAACCTGATAGAAAAAGCAGAGAAATTTTTAAGTGCCCTACTCAAACTGATAAAATTACCCCATAACTTTTGATAAGGGAGAGAAACTTTCCTTTTGATTCTCATTAATAATAAGAAGATAAATCCCCATGCATAAGTAGTGTAAATATGAATTTTATGAATAATGTTTTTGTGTATGGATAGAAATAGATCAGGCTACCTCTTAGGGACATATGGTCTAACTTACTTTTAGTTTAGTCTAAGTTAGCCTCTAAGCACACCTATTTTAATAAACAAGGTATACCTATTTTTTGTAAATTTATTCGTAACCTTGTCAAGTTGACTTATTTAATAATTAATATATTTATATATAATCTAATGTTTTATATAATATATATATTTATAAAATATACACATATATCACATTAATGTAATTTTAATAGATACAATTATAACTATATATATTTAATTTAATTATTAATTTATTTTTTATGTCGAAAGCTTTTGTATATTATCTTATACGAATATTTATTTATATAAGCAAGCTTTTAAATAAATCAAGTTTAGTACAAATTTTGATCTTATATAAGTTAACAAATCTAACTAAAGTCAATAATTTATAAAGCTGATTTATTTAAATTAAAACCTAGCCTATCTCATTCTATCTCCCATCCTATTTCTATCTCTATTAAAAAATTTTGTAAATTTTTATAAAAATTTTAGTGCAAAATCATAACTTTTTATTAGAAAAATAAATATACAAAAGTCACTAATAATTAAAATTTTTTATATGAAAGTTAAATTTTTTATAAAAATTTGAAAAATTATAAAAGAATTTTACAAAAATACATACGCATACAATTTTTATTTTGGAATAGAGGAAATAAATATAAGCCAATTTTATTTAAATTTAACCTTTAAAGCTACTGCACAAAATACAATCCAATTGATATAAATTAATGTCGGACTCGAGCCAAGGAGTATTAAATGGGTTCAAAGCCTACAAGACATACGGGCCAATTCACAAATTTTTATATAAGTAAACCGGCGAATCTGCGTCTGTTTAGGGAAACAAAATGTATTTGTAGAGATATAGTTATAAATTATTATGATAAGAAAAAATAATTATATATTTTATGTTAAATATAATAAATTTATTAAAAAATGTTTTTCTTTTTTTTAAATTTCTTTCCGATTATAATATTAAAAATAATTTTTTTATTCAGAAAATATAAAGACACATGAATTTCTTTATTCTTATACAAGGGAATGAAATTTTTGTATGAAAATTATTTCCTGGTTGGTTTGAAAAGGGTTTGCACAGGCAGACTCCGTATGTACCGGGGTCTAAGCGGGCAGTCAGAACTTGTGCTGGCCCGCAAATCAAATTTTTTTCGTGAATTTCAAAATTTCTTAATCATATGTCAACATCATATACATAATATATTTTATTAAAAAAGGTGAAGTCCTTCTCACTCAAACCCAAATTGCACATGATTTGAACTAAATAAAATATATTCCACTCTGGTCAAAATACCAAAATTAAATTCAAACCAATTTTGCAAAAAGGAAAAGAATGAAAATCTAATTTGAAAATTTTTTGACTCAAATAAAAAAAATGAAAAGCAGAAAAAGGAACAAACTTACAGACAAAGAATTGAACTGAAAGCACATTTAAATTTGGACTGTATGTATACAAATTCTATCTGGCCAGATTTCACTGCTCAACAACCAAGCATTCGGCATGGGTGTTGGAATCCAATCCAACCCGCTCCCCTTCCTCTAACCCCAAGAACATCTGACTCTAAGTAAAAATTAGAAAAACGAAGTAGAAAAGTAACAACTGGGAATTTTGATGACTAAACTTATTCCAATATTAATTAATGAGAAGGACATTCTGACAAATATGCTGACACTCTGACTAAAACACAAATAGAAGAATAAAACTAAGATGGACAGTCCATAAACGAACTTAGAAATATTGCATAGAAACAAAACAAGCTTCCAAGCAATCGACCTCTTGAATTTTCTTTACCTGCTTTGTTTTGATCAATTTGTCAAAGCAAAATGCCATTTCTCTATAATGCGTTCCTTTGCCTTTTTCCATTTTTCCTCTTTGGAAATTGACTACCTATCTGAAAATATTTGATCAAGAATTTAATAAAAACGTGAAATCTCCATGCAATGGGTTTCAACTGATGGGGCCGATTTATATCAATCAATTGTATTACAAATGAGAAACTTCTGTATCAAAGGCGAGCTCGTGAACATTTTCAAAGATGATTTATTTTATTTTTTTCTTTGACATTTGAAGTGATTAGAAAAGTTAGTTAATAGAAAGTAAATTGCAATCATAGGGAAATAATCATATAAAAAAGTAATTTTTTCCCCCAAGAGATCATTTTTTCCAAATTATCTTACCTTATACAATTTCATTCTCTCTTTACTTACCTTCATTCTCTATCATGTCTTCCTCTCTCTACTTCCTTCCACCTCCTTTGTCTTCTTTCTCATATCCCTTCACTATTAGCTAATTATCATACAACATCAATATATCAATGTTAGTTGAAGTAAAAATCAACATCAAGAATAAAATGGTGGCATTTTTGAAAATAACTGCAATTTATTATATCAATTCACATAAACAATTGATGTTATAAAGTCATATTATCTAATGACAGATGAAGAGTTTGAAAATTGTTTAAAAAATTGTTTATCTTGGTTGTTTAAAGACTAACATAGAAAATGAAGGTGAACCATTAGATATGAAGAAAGGCTAAACATTAGACATCAATTCATATATACAACTAATGCTGAAAATTTACCTTGTATGACATTTTGGTAATTTTGAATAGAACATTAGACATTGATTTTAGTGACAATCAATGTGAAAATATATAGACATCAATATTTACTCACAACGGACATCAAAAGTTCTATCACTAGCATATCCTTGTCTCTATTTCTTAGAATCTCAAGTAAACTTGTTTTGTATGATGATTTACTATTCATTCAATTTTCTTCAACGTTTGTTCGATAATTGTGTGGCATCAACTTTCTATATCTTTGAACATATTCTCCCATCTGATTTATTTTCTTTAGTTCTCCTATGTTATGTGAACATTTTTGTATTTTGATTGTTATCTTTGGCGTTAGATAGGTGGTGTTATCATCCATTATTGAAAAACTTTTATTTTTATGCTTCAAAATTACTCTTCAATTGTTGTTTATATGGTTCAAAAGCATTATTTTACATAGAGAGTGGATATACTTGAATACATGTCTTGTTATGTGCTTATATTTTAAAAAATGTCATTTTTCCTTAAAAGCTACATCCTAACTTTACACATTAGTGTGGCTCTATTACTTAGATGTTATTTTTGAATATATCAATTTTTTATAAGTAAAGTTTTGTTCTAAGATCAAACCAAATGTGATAAAATGATATGCAATTGTTTCTTTGAATCTTGCTTAGTGCATAAGTTAAATGTTTATATTGATTTTGTTAAAAAATTTTAAATAGAAGAGAGATGGATTCATTTGTTTCTAGTAAATATTGTTAGAAAAGGAAGGGAGTTAGGGATCCTACAATTATAAAGGATATTAACCTTAAGCATGCCATACAGGAGAAGCAAAAGGTAAACTTCAATGACAAGATAGTTGCATGTAAGTTAAGTATAACTAAATCTAGTAGTTACTCTAGTTATGTGACATGGATTAAGTTAGCTATTGCTGTAAGAAATGGTACCACATGCAATAAGACATTAAGGATGCCATTTGGAACGATATATTAGAAAAGAACCTTAATACTTAACATGATTTAATTTTTTATCTATGCATAACAAGAAGTCTTGGATTACTAATCATGCTTGTCACTCATTTGTGGATCACCTTGCAGGCTATCTTTAGTATTCATAAGGGCAAGAGATGAAAGGATTATAAGTATAACTTGAAGAAGGAGTACATCAACCCCATAGGGATGAAGGTAGATCCTCTTTTGAAACACTAGATCAATGTAGAAGTTTGTAAAGATATACCATTTGAAAAAGTTCTAAGTAAATATGACAATCTCAATACTATTATTTTTCTTCCACTATTCATAATGAAGAACATCTTCTCATCACATTTTTTCATTTTTTATTCTTAATAGAGCCTAAGTGCAACAAAATAAGGTGAATCAAATATAAAAAATGTGTAAAAGTAGATGTTATCTTAAGGAGGTTAAGGAATCTTAAGAAAGTGCTCATCAAGGAATTGACTAAAGATGCTAAGAAGGTTATTGATCATTTAATGATTAACCGTATGCTTTCATGACCCATATAACAACATGAGTTCTGAGTAAGAGTTAAAATCAATAGGAAGATCAAATTCATGATAAAGGAGTGTTAACAGTTTGCTAGTGAATATATGTGATATAATTATTTTATTTTTCAAATACAAGCTATGTTACTCAATAATCAGCACATGACTAACTATGTTTAATTACATTGTGCCAAGGTGAGTTCAAGTAGCAAGCCATCTAGGGGGAATTTGAACTAGAAAAGAAGATGGACATCTTAACTGCTATCCTAAGAATTCATAAGCATCCTGAATATTAAAGGCATGTTAGAGGATTAGTGTGCCTTAAAGCTTACTTCAAGGGAGCTTCAAGATATCCTTATAATGGAGCACTATCTAATATAAATGAGGCAGAACTTAAGATGAGATGAAAAAGGAGTTAAGGATCAATATTTTGCAACATGAAATAGCCATGCTTTAACAAGAAAGATAGAAAGTTCACCCTAGAGGAGGATGAAGATGTACAAATGGTGAATCCAATGCCACAACAGGGTAATTGCTACACTATTGACTTTAACCCTTTTGCCTAATTAACATAGATAAACTCTCATCACCTCATTGCTTATTGCTAAGTACCTTTCAATAATATTGTAACATATTGATGTTGATTGATGAGTTTATTTGTCATTACAAGGTAGAGATAGTTATGCACTTATTATTAAGGGACATTTTGTTAGGTAGGTGGAAAAGAATATGAATTTTCTAGACTACATGCACCACATCATTGCATTACTAGAGGACCGATGTATGGTCATGGTTGTTGCTACCAAGGATGCCAAGATTAAGGTGTTGTGTCAAAAAAGGAGGTAACCTTGGTAACCCAAGCAGTTAGCACATACCTAACTTAGCTAAAGGCCTTAATTTCATTCTCCATAGAAGTGAGGTTTCCTATTGCTTCAAGTTTATTATTTACGATCAAATAAAATATTTCCTAATAAGTCTAATTGCCATTTTTTTTTTGTAATCCATCTTAGGTATTTCCAAAGGAAGGAAAAGGCAAGGGGTTATAGGAAGAGGACAAGGATGAGGATGGCAAGTCCAAAGAATCAAATATTTTGGTAGGTCATTCTCAATTAAAAAAAAAGGTTAGCATATCTCTAGAAAAGCTTTGATTTCACATGTTCTCGTAAAACTAGATTTAGTTACCAAACTCATTGAACCTATATTCTAAGAGTATCTTCTACACTCATCAAATTATAGTCAAACTAGGATTCAACTATTATCTAAGCTACAAACTAGTATTTTTATTATTAAACAAGAAAAGATATGACATTCAAACTCACATATGTTCAAACCATAAATTCACACATTACAAATACAAATAGAATATATGTATAATAAATTACTTTAATTAGTACTTTTATAATAAAATTTTACCTATTTAAAATATTTTTATTATAAAAATAAAATATATCATATTACACTTATATTAATTAATGTTATTAGTATTCGGGTTTTAAATATTATAGAGGAGTAGACAATATATATATATATATATATATATATATATATATATATATATATATATATATTACGGTGAAATGATTAAAAAGTGGAACAATGCGCATGACGTGTAATATAGCAAGAATAAAAAGTAGAAAAAATAGTTTCATAATTAAATAAAATAAATATTTTACTTATTTAAATATTTTTATAATAGAAAAGCAGAAATTAAATTATGTAACATTTATATTGCTTAGTAACATTATTGTCGAAATTAGAAACAATCGAACTGGGCAGAAAAACATATGCTATAAATCATTAAAAAATTAATAATTATCTTTCATTTGTTTAAGATTAAAAATAAGCGTTATAATTAAATTATTTAAAAGGTTATCATGGAGCGAATTTTTTTCCTTTTGACTATATAAATTAAGAACCGAAAGATCGAAATACTACCAGCAATCTAGGCAACAAAATGAGAGGTAGTTTAGATTTCCTATCTTCTAGCTTAACACTATTTGATTTCGTTACTCACAAGCGATATTAGTGTAATTTTTTAAAATTAAGAGAATCTGAATGTAATTGGTTTAAATTTTAGGAGAGGTTAGAGTAAATAAAAAAAGTTGGGGTTAAATCCCTTCCAGACCATATGAAAGGTTCGGCCAGGGCATAATGTATTTTATACATAAAAGGCTACAATTTCATTAATTAGAATTGAATAAAAATTTCCAAAAAATTTTATCCCTATATAATAGTTACAATCTTATGTAAAAATAATGCAAAAATAAAATTTATAAATTTCCACAAAACGTATAAAAGGATTTAGCTGCTATGTGTGTATGAGTGATTATCACTATAAATTAATTTTGCACTCTTAATTATTTACGTGTTGTTGTATTAATAACAATTTATTAAATGCTTTTATTATTAATAAAAAATTATTAATTTTTCAAATAATCTGTCACCTTCTTGTTTACTAATAGCTTTCAATTCATGAAATCTTTCTCAAATTCTTAAAAAAAATTTAAGAAAAATGTAAAATTTTCATATTTGATTTAAATTTTGTAAAATATTCCCACAAATGTAAACATTCTCAATAATATTTTTATCTGAATATTCTCTTAAAATATTCTTATAAGGAAAGGTCTGTATCTTACATTTTTTATATAATGAAAATATTTTAATAATATAAATATATTATTTTATCTATCATTCCATTTAAACCTTACCATGGTTAATATCTTATTTTCATTACCATTTATCATAATTGACTACCAATTATCGTCATCTATTGTTAACTACCACTAATCATTGGCTAACACCAATCGTTGATAACTACCATCTGTCATCTTCTGTCATGGCAAGCGCTATTGATTACGATCACAATTAACCATCCTCATCACTGAATCCTCAATTTTTTATGAGCACATTTTGGTAATCTAACAAAATATATAAATTAGTTAGAAAATAGTATCATAACATTTTTAGAAATAATTCTAAACCAAACATGATAATGATGCATTCTTGAGATTTAAATTTTCCACCTCCTTAGAAGTATTAATATTTATTATAATGTATGATCCCATGAATCAAGCATTGTTATAATGTAAAAAATAATACACTAATAATAAATTAAGTTTAAACACAAAATTATAATGTTGCAACTTTTTACGTCAAATATTGTAAATTTTTCACAAAAATTTATAAATATGTAATAATTTGACAAGTAACAAATAAATAAAAAAATTAAGTTTCATAATTTTTTATTTTCATACTAAAAGTTGCATATAATATTTTTCTCATTTTCATGTAAAGTTACAATTTACAGTAGTTGTGAAAAATATTAAATTTTTGCCCAAATTTATAATACGAATGAATGCAATTTTTTTAACACATAACAAATTAATTCCACATAAAATGTTTAAAAATTTCAAAAGATTAATATAAAACTCAATACATCCATAAAATAAGATGTACTGGTAAGATCATTATAAATTTTATGTAATTTTCTCATAAAATTCACAATACATAAAATTTACAATTTTCTTCATTAGATATTGGAACAATTCCTCAAGTTTTTATGTTGTAGAACCACTGTATTATATTCCGAAATTCATGAATAAAGTTGTATAAAATTATAAAAAAAGTTATAAGTTATATGAATAATTGAAATTTATATAATTTACATTATATAAAAAACTATAAGATTATATAAAAAATTAGAAACTTTAAAGGATTTTTTTTCATAAAATTTAATTAAAAATTATATCAATATATATATATATATATATATATATATATATATATATATATATATATATATATATATATATATATATATATATATTTTGGAGATCGTAGTGAAGCAAACCGCGTCCGTCCTTGCAAGAAATTTGCAGTCAATCACAGACTTGACGACCAATAAAAGTATGAAACCGAGATGGAAGACACACTCTCTCTCATCCTCGTTCTACAAGCCCCTTGAAATTATTGCTGGAGTACAAAATACGTGTCCAACCAACCTACCTACTGAATTTTCTCTATCTGGCTGTTTTGTCAATTTGTCAAAGCAAAATCAACAGAGAAGTTCTTATTTTTCTTAACTTCTTCCGTTTGTTTGGTTCCCTCTTTCTAAGTTGACTGCTTATCCGACATTATTTCATCAAGAATTTAATCTGAAAGTGAAATCAACTTGGATGAATTTCAACCGATGGGACCGATATATAAATTAGAAAATTATATTTTTTTTTTTACCTTAAAATAGAAATTTTCAAGTTCTATTGCAAATGAGAAACTTTTGTACCGAAGTCAAGTTTGTGAACCTTCCTATGATGGATCGGGGTTGTCTAAAGTTAGAGATGGAGTCAAATAATTTGACTTGGCACAAAATGCATGTGTAAATTACAATTTGTATAAGTCTACTTTGACATTCATTTGAAAAGGAGCATGGTTTCATTTACTTATTCGGAAAAATATTTTATAGACAGATAAATTGCATATAATAATTTATATTATATATATATATATATATATATATATATATATATATATATTTTGTGATTCCCTCTTTCTATATTTAATATTAAATATTATATAGTTTCTATTATTTTAATATTTTATGACTATATTCATATAAAAAATGTTTTTCTATCAAAATAAAAGACAGGAGTATGTGGTATTGTTACATCTTATTGCTATTTCCGTGAACAATTTTCAATTTATGACAACTTTTCCACAACAAAAAATGATAATTTTACATAAAAATTGTAAATTTTAGAAAGTTTCTGAACTGTGATTATTATTGGTAGGATTTCAATTTTTTGCATACATATTGTACAAGAAGTTCATAAAAAATTACACAATTGTTTCTTGAAATAATTGCAAAATTTCTAAAAAAGATTCATAAAAGTTGAATGTTTTGAAAAGAATCAATATAAAGTTTCATTTGTCATCTTCCAAAAGAATTTAACTCTAAAATATCAAAATAATTTAAAATAATTTAAATGTTCAGTGTTAGAAGTAAATTGTTTAATGGATGATAATTTTTTTAAAGACAAAATTATTTTCCTTCACTGTTATATTTCTAAATAATATATTTTTAATTATAAATTATGAAAATATATGATATTCTTTCATTTATGAAAAAAAGGAAAATTTTCCTATGAAAAATATCTTTCAAAGGCTAGTGTCAATTTCATTGTGCCATAGAATACTGTTAACCAAACATTGCCGATTTAAGAGAAATATTTTTAACGCGGAAGTTTGATTGTAAGACGACTAATAATAATAATAATAATCATATGGGGTCGAATTGCTCAACTCATACATATTTGTATGAAAACATGTAATAGTTTACGGTGGCACCCTCTTGGATGAAATTACTAAAGTAATAGCGGAAAAATTAAATTATTCATTTGAATTGACATTTCCCACATGCACAATTAAATACATATATATATTATCACAAAAATTATTGTTAAAAAAATAAATCAAGAGACTAGCATTTTTTAATATAGAAAATCCCTTAATATAAGATTAAAAACTACAAGACCTAATTTAGTAAAAAATTCATTTAATAAAATAATAGATATAATGACAATGTCCTTCTAAAAATTCTAAAAAAACAGCCAATATAAAACTCTTCACCAAAAGAGGTAGAATTCTTTAACGAAATTAATACAATAATTAACATAAATTATTATGTAAAACTAGCCAACAAAGGAGAAGCAAATCAATAGAAAAATATCTATAATATTGCCCAAATTACTAGCAATAGCATACTAAATTTGATGTAAATCTAAGTAAATATGATGATAAATCTTCTAACATAATTTGACAAAAATATATAAAAAAAAAATCTTTTGCACCATCCCACATAACAAAAGCAACCAATTTCCCTTCTTACACTGCACGCAATTCAAGGCTTCTTTATTTTTCAAATTCGACATGCATGGAATCCTAGATCTTTGCTTTTGTTTGGCTTTTCAAGATTAAGAAGCACTTCTTCACCCCTTGTTCGCAAAACCTAAGGACACAAACACACACACACACACACACAACTATACCTGAAATCCTAATGGCACACATAATCCTAAATGTGAAAGGATTTGCCTTTTTCATCATAAAGGGGAAGAAAAATAAAACTCTTACATGCCGTTTGAGACTCTTTCTTCAATTCCACCTCTTCCACAAAATCCAATCTTTGGCTATATTAATGTACAAAGTTGTGAAGGCTTTTCTAACACTAAGCCAAATTTTGGCTTTTAAGGCCTAAATAAGGCTAAGTACAAATTACCTCAATGTATCCTAAATGTGAAAGGATTTTCCTTTTTCATCATAAAGGGGAAGAAAAATAAAACTCTTACATGTCGTTCAAGACTCCTCCTTCAATTCCACCTTTTCCACGAAACCCAATCTTCGGCCATATTAATATACAAAGTTGTGAAGGCTTTTCTAACACTAAGCCAATTTTTGGCTTTTAAAGCCCAAATAGGGCTAAGTAAAAAGTTACCTCAAAGGATCCTAAATGTGAAAGGATTTTCCTTTTTCATTATAAAAAGGAAGAAAAATAAAACTCTTACATGTCGTTTAAGACTCCTTCAATTCCACCTCTTCCACAGAACCCAATCTTCAGCCGTATTAATGTACAAAGTTGTGAAGGCTTTTCTAACACTAAGCCAAAATTTTACCTTTTAAGTCCCAAATAGGGCTATGTACAAATTGCCTCAATGTCTCCTTTTTTTCTCCTTTATGAAAAATAACAAATATATTAAGAAAAAAAAAGCTACCAATCCACTTAGGAGGAACCCACTACTAACAAATCTCCCCCTTTCAACTAAGTGGGAATGCTACCAAGTATCTTTGTACTTAAAGGATCACACATATCAAATTGCATCAAATCAAGTATCTCTGATTTTCTAAAAGGTAGATGACTCTTAAAAGCTACTTTGCTCTACTTTTTAGCTAAATAATGATCACACTTTTGTAAATGTGAACTATGCACTCCACATAATGTATCTTTTTTAGCCAAAATAGCAATTCCTTTTTAACTCATATGATATAAACTCTTATGCTATAACTCAATCTCATCACTTTGTAAAATTAACAACATCTTTAACAATTTTCACTTGAGTCAAGAAAAGTGTAGAATACCTTGAGACTTTAGCCATAACGATAGAACCCTAGGTAAGCTTCCACAAGTCAAGTGAGAAGAAATTATTATAGCCTTTCTCACAAAGTTTAGCTACAAAGAATAGATTTAACTGAATGTTTAGAACATGTTTCACACTCTTGAGAATTAATCTAGTTCCATTGGATGTTTTCAAAACGATACCTCCAATACCAACACACTTTGTTGAAGCTTTATGAGCCAATCTTCCATTTCCAAAATCATTAGGAGTGTAAGAAGAAAAAATATCCCTTCTGCATGTACTATGGCTAGAAGCACCACTATCAATTACCTAACTAATTTCATCCTCAGTAAGGTTGATGATATTATCTTCATAAACCAAAACAAATCGATTAACAATTGTATCGGCTTGATGTTCATCACTTTCATCCTTTTTACCTTTCCCTTTTTTTGTTTGACTTTTCCTGTTATTGTCCTTGTCTAACTTTCAACAATATTTATTAATGTGTCCTTTTTTTACAATAATGACACTCAATATTTTCAAATCTTTTTCTACATTTGCTTTTGTTTTGATTTCTATTCATTGTAACTCAACTTGTACTTCTCCATCGAGACTCAACAACCATAATATCTAATTGTAAAGACAAGCCATGTGATTTCCTTCTCAACTTTTCATTCAAGACGCCATTTTTAGCAATATCCATAGTTGTCATGCCATCTAGGGTAGAATTAGATATAGACATTCTAAATGTCTCCCATGAGTCTAGTAAAGAATCAAGAAGCATCAAACCCTATACTTCATCTTTGAATTTGATATTAATAGCAAAAAGTTAATTAATATTCCCTTAATACATGTTCAAGTGATCTATCATCAACGTGTCATTTTGATAATTTAAGCTCATAATTTGCTTTATCGAAAAAATATTTTATTATTTCTAATCTTTCTAGCATACAATTTTTCAAGTTTAATTCACAATATATGAGCATGCGTTTCCTCTTCAATATGATTCCACACATTTTCTTTTACTCATTGCTTAATATATCCACAAACTTGCCTATTCAACAGATCCTATTCCAAATTGGACTTATTTTTAGATTTTTAGTAGCAAATACTAGAAAATAGTAATTTTTCATATAAAGCAAATCTTCTATCTTCATTTTCCAAAGAGCATAATGTTGGGAATTCGGATTATCACATGCAGCGGAATTTTAAATTTTGATCCGAATTCTACCTAGGATCCATGCAAAAGGCATGAGTCAATGATTAGGGTTTTACCTATTGGGCACTCGTGTTTCTACTGATCAAAACTTGAGAGCGGATGAATCAAACGCCGGCCGGAAGGTACAGCGTCTCTACGGTATCCACACGGAGTGAACAACGACCTCTCACCCTCCACGCGTCTGCTAGGATGCATTTTTCTCTCTAAGAATTAGGATTGGATGTTTCTAAGTGATTTAGGGTTTATATGGAAGCTTAAAATGTTATTCTTAAGTGCTGCCCTCAAGTCCCTTTTTATAGAACTTAGGCAAGTCATAATCCTAGTCCTACTAGGATAATGCTTCCAAAATCCTAATCACACTTAACAACTCATCTTATCCTTATTCTAGAGATAATGGGAAGAGATAAGACTTATCTATTAATTATCTAATATTAGATAATGATATTATCTCATAATATAAATATCTTAATATTAGATAATTGCATATAGTTATCAAATATCAAAATAATATTATCTCATAATATTTTTATCTAATATCTGATAAAATAATTACTTGATATTACTTTAATATCAAATAATATCACATAATATATATATATATATATATATATATAAAAACGTGAATTTATTATTCTTAATAATATATATGCACGAAAATAAGTCCAATTAATTGGATATTAATATAATTAAAGTCCAATTAATTATTGTCTTATTCCTACTCCTTTTGTGTGACCCTGTAGGTTCTTACTACGTTGACAATGACTTATTATTGAGCCATAGACAGCGAGCGGTATCTAGCAATACATCACTGCCACTCAAGTAGTAAGAATGTCTGTGATTCGACATCCACCTAATACATGATCAACGTTTTACATCATAACCCTTTTGTAATAATATCCAAATTGAACTGGAGGCATGGAATGTGTCATCCTCGTCAATGTTCAATTTATATTTCTTGATACTGAGTAGACTTAAAATAAATAATTAATATCACATATTAATTCAACTGAGCATGGCCATGCATTTCTAAGTCTCACTCAATCAAGGGGCCCAAGGATATTTCTCTTTTATACAAGAGTAACAAAATTCCATTTACATCACTCACTTCCCTCTGCATGATTTATGACACACCCAATCAATGCCCTACTTGTCACCTGATTAAAGGTGACATAGGACAATATTAAAGTGAGTAATTCCTCATGTAGGGAATCGTAGTGACTTCAGGTCAAAGGTTTATGCGTAGTTGTGATCATATGAGAATAACTTATGACACGTTTATCCATGCAATATTCTCATAGTGGGTCAGTCCAGTACATTGTTCACTAGCAATGTACTCATGTATTGACTTGATATCACATATCCATGATTCGTAATCATCAGTCACTATACATGCTAGTCTCGATGTATTATTACTATCCTTTTTCATAATAATACTTGACTAGGGGCATTTTAGGAATAGCAAAGCTATTCCAAGGATAATTATTATATTAAGTTATAAATTGCGCATAATAATAATAAAAATAATATAATAATTAAATTGCCTAAAATAAAATATAATACATTGTGTATAACTCTAATCATCTTATATGATTGGTTTTAGGACACACACCAACACATAATGTTTACCATTTAAAGATAGTATTTTACTTGTATTAGCCTCCATGTTTATAGAAGTAGAAAATACTAGAGCCTGAGCTTTGATACCGCATTTTGGAAAAATAACTAAAGTAATACATAGTGGAAAAATTAAATAAGGCACTTGGATTAAATTTTTCGACATGTATAATAAAATATGCCACTAAAAATATTGTAGGAAAAATAAATTAGGAGACTAACAATTTTTAACATGGAAAACACTGCAATGTTAGAGTAAAAGCCACAAAACCTAGTCCAATAAAATGTCCACTAATAAAACAATGGATACAATGACAATGTGCTCCTTGAAATTTTAGGAAATAACTAGTATGAAACTCTTTATCAAAATAAATGGAATTCTTTAATAAAATTAACACAAATTTTAATGTAAAACTAGCCAATAAAGGAGAAGAAAATTTGTAAAAAATATATACAATACTGAACATACCTAAATTTGATGTGAATTTGAGTAAATATGATGATAAATCTTCTATCATAATTTGACAAAATTGTATATAAAAAATATTTTGCACCTTCCCACATAGCAAAAATGGAGCAATTTTCCTCCTTACATAACATGCAATTCAAGGCTTCCTTATTTTTCAAATTCCACATCCATAGAATCCTAGATCTCCGCTTATGTTTGGCTTTTCAAGACAAAGAGGAATTTCTTTACCCCTTGTTCATGGAACCCAAGCACACATGTTTATATATACTAAAATCCTAAAGGTGCACGAAATCCTAAATGCAAAAGGGTTTGCCTTTTTCTTCATAAAGAGAAAGAAAATAAAATTTTTACATGCCATTCAAGATTCCTTCAATTCTACCTTTTCCATAGACCCTAATCTTCAGCCATGTAAACGTAGAAAGTCATGAAGACTATAGGGCTAATTATAGGTACAATTAACATGTAACCCAAATTAATGTTAGGATTAGTACTATGGAATGAAATAAGGATGAATGGAAAGATAAAGAATGGAATAAAATAATCATAATAGTTGTTTGAATCAAGATCAATACACAATAAAGCCTCTAAAGATTGAATTTATGATCCTTTGATCCTAGAATGCTTCGTAACTTAGCTTGCTACTGAGTTAACCAATTGTTGATTATAATTATATCAGTAGTTAAATTTCATATATATATAGAAAGATTAAAGATCAAAGTCTAAATATGAAGGAAGATATAAAATTTTCTAGGGGTATTGAATGTTACATGAGTCAAAGGTTTATATGAAAGATGATATTAATTTTTTCTATTTGCAACTAAATTTAAATATATTATTTCATTCGAATATATGTATATTAAATACTAAAATAATAAAATATGTTAAATAAAATATATAATATAATCAATAATTAGAAATATTATATTTTAAATTTAATTTTCAAAATTCTAATTAACACAATTTTATGCAGTAGGGATGTACAAATTTTAATTTATCAAAATTTTATATTAAATAATTTTTATGAAGAATAAAAATATTTTATTTTTTATTTTATGGTTTAAAAATATAATTTCCAAAATATTTGAATAGAAAAATATTGAATATATTATTTTATTATTTATAAAAAAAAGGTAATATAGAAATATATGAAAAATGTAAAGGATAAAGATATCAAAAAAGTCATTTTATAAATGATGCAATAACCATTCCATCACTTTGCCATAAACCAAGGATTCTATGATGGTAGAATGGTTAATTTTCATAAGGAATAAATGTTTTCACCCTGTAATATCTATCAAACAGGATTTTTTTTTTTTTACATTTTATATCATTCTATCACACCTTAATATCCTATAATTTGTAAGAACTCATTTAATGGATGGCAAACAACTTCAATTAAAGGGGATGTTAATGTTGAAAATCCATCTTCCTTCATTTACAATGGATTTAAGTAATTTTCTTAGATGATAGTTAAAGTTTATTTTACATTGGTCGGTGAACTTAATTAAAAATTAAAATCGTTGATTATTGGATCCAATGTATCTTAGGATAAATTAACATTCAATTGAGTAACATCTTTTCTGCTTATAAAGTAGAGTTATGTATACAAATTTGCACTTGGGACTGAATTGCATGACTCATATTTACTTTACGTAGTCTTAAACCTTGTTTGCTCCCTTAAGTGCGACATTGGTTAATTTAGGATTTTATGAAGTTGATTATGACTCCATTTCACATAATAAATAAGATAACTTAAAACTTATCAATCAAATTAATAAGTTAATTTCTAGGGGCATTTCATATACTAATTTATTAAAAAAGGAAAGCTATGATTTGGAAAGTTATCTTAAATAATTTATAACTTATAAACTACTTTTTCTTCAAAAAAATTTTCAAATCTTTCATTTTTTTATTAATTTACAATTCATGCCCTTCATAATATAAATCTAAATACCTTTTCAAAAAATATAATTAATTTAACTTTACAATAATTATATTTTGATTTTAAATTATAATTATACAAAAATATATATGTAAATAAACATATAAATTCATAAAATATAATGAGTTACTGGTTAGATATTATATTTTTTCTTTTTGAATATATTAATTCTCTTAATATAATTTGATATTTAAATAAATATAAATTATTTTGATTATATATTTATTTCTATTAATATATTCTTTTATATCCTTTTGTAATGTCAACTAATTTAATTGTTAGTTTTATGAAACATTTCTTACACTATCAACTAAATTGTTAGCTATTAGCTATCAGTTATAATCTAGTAATTATTAATTAATTTATCAGTTATTAAATAACCTATCAACTACAAATTAATTTATCAATTACTCATGTAAAATATAACCTGCATATCCTTCCTTTTTTTTTCAAGCATAATTGAATTTTTAGATGTGTTTGTTTTTGTATGTTTCAAAATTGCAATTTGACAGTAAGTTTTTATCAAAATTGTAAAATTTTCTATTCAATACAAGAAAATTAATATGCATAATTATGTAAAAAAAATATTGAAAAAAAAAATTCACATGAAAATATATAATAGAGAGTAAAGATACTTAAATTTACTAAAGAAAAAAGAAACCATCTATATAAGCTCCATTTCACATAATAAATAAATTAACTTATAATTAATTTATCTAATTAATAAATTATAAATTAGTATTTAGAGATATTTTGCATACTTTTTTAAAAAACAAGTTTTTATTTGATAAGGTATCATAAATAACTCATAGCTTATAACCTACTAAATTTTTAAAATTTTCTTAAATTTGTCCTTATTCCTTTTCTTAAATTTGAGATAATTATATTCTTATACTACACCCTTAACAAATAAAAATAAATAGGCAATTAAATATATGACATTATAAAATATAATTAATTTAATCCTAACATAATTATATCCTAATTTTAAACTATAAATATATAAAAATATGTATGTAAATAAGTATATAATATTATAAAATATAATTAATTATGTTTTAAGTAATTATAATTCTACTATATAACAATAAAATAAAAATTATATAAGTAAATAAATATGTAAGTTCATAAAATATAATTAATTAAACATTAGATATTATATTTTTATTTTGAATATTTTAATTACATTAATATGATTTCATCTTTAAATGAATATGAACTATTTTAATTTATGTATTTATTTTCATTAATATATCCTTTTATGTCATTTTACAATTTGAGCTACTTTAATAACTAATTTTATAAAATATTTTTTTATATAATTAGCTAACATATTAGCTTTAAGTTATCAACTACCTTATTAATTATGATTTAACTTATTAGCTACCTACATAAAACAAAGGCAAAGATTACTATCTCACTCTTGACACTTACTTCTTATATACAACTATATTGAAGAAATGATGTGTAAAATCTTATTTATATTATTTTCATTTATTTTATGCCTCTTAATGTTACATATATTTAATTTAACAATCTTCTTAATGTATTACATATGTTTAATTTAATAAAATTAATTTTTATTTTTGTGATTAGGTGATAATTTTCTAATGCTGAATTTTTATATTGTTTTGAGCTTTTGTATATAACTTGAATTTTGAAGGTCCACATTGAATGATCTTTATACTATTGAAAAGCCAAAAAATAAGTCTAAAACTTTCATGTTTTGGCCAAATTCCAGCTTAAACATTTAGAGGTTTAAATTTAATTGTGAAAATGAAGCTTTATTTTTGTCCTAACCAAACTAGCCATATTTTTTGGCAATATCTAAAGCTCCATGAGTCTAATTGAGGTAAAACTAACACCTAAAGTCATATAAAATCTAGCGTAGCAACATTTATATTTGAACCTTAGAAAAACCATGTTTACTATGTTTTTAGTTAGTTAAACTTAGGCTAGAGTTTGAATTATGAAAATTTATTATAGTAATCACCATTAGTTATTTAAATTGTAAATTAGGTAATGGACTTTAAAATTATATAAGGTTTTATTCTTTATGATCCTAAGAGATATATTTACTTTGCCTACTAGATTTTTTAACTTTGGAAATCAAATTTGAGATGGTTTTGTGCCTTTAAAGGCAATACATTCATTTTAAATAGCAAACACTCTTCTTCTATCCTTCTCTGGTATAACCATAATAAATGGCTAGCTCTTTTTTACCATTCAAAGGTTTAAGCATTATAATTTTAGTTTCATTTTGAAGTTTTTCTCTTTAATTTATCTATGATTCCTTTATCTCTTGTTTTTCTAATTTTCATTTATTCTTGACTACTTTAGTAATTAGCTAATAAGGTCCATTGCTTGATTATTCTTAGGGATCTAATGCTATACAATTGATTGTGTTAATTTTCACCTATACAATTGGAATGATTGATTGTAATTTAGTAGTAAATAGATATCATTAAATTTATGTTGCTATAAAAATGTAGAATGGATTTAATAATTGTCACTTGTTGAATTGTTGGATTCAGCCTTAACCTATTTTTGAATGCTTAAAATTATTATCAACAAGATTTAAGTGTTTATTTTTTAATTGAATTATTAATAGAAGATTAATTGATCACTTATTCTAGTTAGTTTGCATTAGGAACTTGCATTGTTTACTACAAACTTTAGGGTATGCTTTTATTAAGCAACCAAATTGTAAGTGAATTCATTAAGTACCAATGATAAATCCAAAAATTGGAGTGTGAATTTCATTAAGCTTGCTTTCCATCTTCTAGCAGTTTCAATCTAATTTTGCTTTTCAATTATTCATTTAGTATGTTATTCAAAGCCCCTATTATACATTCTATTTTTACTAATTGACTTTTATTCTTCTAAGTACAACTTGAATTGACCCTTTGCTATGTATTTAAGCAAGTTGAATAATTAATTCTAGTGAAAGTGACTTGCATTGTGGAGATTTTTAATAATCCATATTATAGGTAAAAGGATGTGTGTGTATGTATATATGATCTATTTAACCCAATATATCTATTATGTTAATTGAAAATTTTAATCAAATGGATGAGATTTGTTTTAACTACTAATAATTATTATCAGCAAAGGAAAATTATAATAAATAATATCTCATAAATAAAATTTTATAATCACCAATAACTCATAAAGTACAAAAGAGAAATATTAGGTTTCTTTCAATTTGTGAAAATAATTTTATTTTTATTTTATAAAATTAATTATCATTTTAACATTTCATTTCTTTAAAAATGTGATTAGTGTTTATTTAAATATAACTTTCATTTCTATCTGGAAATAATAATATAGAATGATTGGTAATTTGCATACTGATAATTGAAAATGGATGGTTGTTATGTAATAAAAGCAAAAGCAGTGCCAATGTTAGAGGCAAAGATAATGGTGGTGGCGGTAATGGAAGTGGAGGTTGTGGTAGTAGAGGAGTCAATATTGGCAACAATAAAGGTGGTGGAGGTGAAGATTGTCAATAGATGGAAAGAAATAATTTATTATAATAAGTATAAATAATTTTAAAATGTCATTGTGTAAAAATGAAAATATAGAAAATGTCTTTTTATTCTTTTCTAAAATTTTGAAAATAAGGACATTGTTTAAAAAATGAAAATGATGGAAGTAATTTGAACACATTTCTTATAAGTTTTCAATTTTTTAGTGAAAGTGAAAATAGAAGATAAATAAAACACACCCCGCTTAAGGATTCAATAAATTATTCATATTCTCTAAACTAAAAGGCTACAACTAATTAGTAATTCGAACATCCTCCTTAATGGTACAATCATAGATTAATAGTATAAACTTTAGGTGCACAAACAAACTAAACGTCACACATAATGTTCACTATCATACCATCAAATGATAATTTGTTAGATGTAGATTATGACTATTATATATTCACTTCTACAAAAAATGAAAAATATATGTTAGGTATCTAATAAAGGCTATGTTGATTTTTTACCAACACCAAAATGACCATTGTTATATATTAGTTTTGACATTAGTTATATAATTGAAGTGAAAACCACAAATAATGTTAATTATTTTATTAAAAAAAGTGATGTCATTTCTTTAGGACAAATATAATGCAATAAATTAAAATGTCAATTATTGAAATAAAGATATTGTTAATTACTGGAAAATCATTGTTGAAATGTAATATTAGATGTCAATGTTTTTAAAAAATTTAATGTGTAATGTTGTATATACTATATTGATTTCTTTAAATAGTTGAATAGCCTTCTATTATGTACAATTTCTTAAAACACTTCCCATTACATTACTCATAATTTCAATTACATACAGAGAAACTAACATTTCCTACTACACTAAATAATCCTAATATTAGCAATTCTATACAATAAGGACATTATATCTAATAAATTTTATAATATTTAGTAAGGCTAAGGAAGAGAAATTGCATTGTTGAATATTGGCATATAAGCAAACCATGTCTGAACCCATTGTACGGGGAAAAATGCATAAACATATGACATTTTGATGGTTAAAGCAATTAGAAAAAGTTTAATTGTGGAAGCACAATTGCCATTTGAAAGGTGCCCACATAATGGATGAAATGAACCTTAACGAAAATTGTCCTACACTATGGTAATCTTCAAGATAGTTCCTTATTTTCATGTCTATAGCAATAATTTTAATCTTTAATGTCATTATTAGTGAACCCTAGTTGAAATATAGACTTTTTATTCTTAGCGATACTACTCTCATAAGTTTGTGTACACTTTAGTAGCCAGTCATAGAACAATTGAATTTTTTGTACAAATTAAGTTTTTCTAATATATATAAATAAAGGATCCAATTGATTATTATGTTTAATCTTATATTTGAGTAATATAAATAAATATAATAATTATCCCTAAAATAATCAACATCATTCCTAAAATATTTCTAGTCAAGTATTATTGTCAACTAGGACAACAATAATGCATCAAGACTAGTTTGCATGTTGACTGATGATTACAATTATGAGTTTGAGATATCAAGTTAGCTTATGGGTATATGTTAGAGAACTAATGTATATGAACTAACCCACCATGAGAATGCTATATGGATCACAATGTCACTAGTAGTTATCATAGTGATAATGTTGTATATGGTCCTTTGACCTAAAGTTATTATGATTCTTTACATGAAAAGTCATTTACTTTGATGCCATCAAATGCCACTTGTAATAGGGTTAGCTTAAAAGATGACAATTAGAGGGATGTAAGTGATCTAAATGGAATTCTATCCCTACTATATAAAAGGAGATATATCTATGAGCCCATTAATTAAGTAAGACTTTGAAATACATGATCATGCTCTATTGGATATTGATTCATTTATCTTTGTTAGTCTACTCAAGAATTAAAAAACACATAGATTGAATTATGAAGAGGTTTACACATTCCTTGAGTTTAATCTAGATATTCAAGATAAATGGAACATTAGCTATAGAAAGGCTATGTTAAATCTCTGATAATTCTTATTACTTGGATAGCAGTGATGTATTACCAAATATCACTTATTATTTATAATACTAAAATATAATTTTAGGATGACTATCAATATTATGAGAACCTATAGAGACACACACAAATAACAAATCAAATATTAAGTTTTAAGTGTAATTAGAAATTTTTAGTTAGGTTGGAGCTTCTAATTAAGAAAGGGCCAATCTCATTAGGCTTCACTAAGTAATAACACAATATAACTTATTTATATTTAGGAACACTAAAATGGGCTAATTAGTAACTAGTCAATTTTAGGTCTAGTTAATAATCAAAGCCTAATCCTCTCCTTAATTAAGGTGAATTCTAGTTTAAGGTTGAATTAAATATTTTATTCAGGAAATAAAATATAATCAATTGAGTAATTATTCAAATATATTTTGTTTATGAAATAAAATATATCAATTTTAGAAATAGGATATGAATGTGATTAAAAATCATTTAAATTAGGAAAGATATATATCCTGATAAAATAAAAATATTTTAGCTACTTTTAAAACCTAATTATATGTATTTGATATTACTAATATCGAGATTTATTTTTTTCAAAAACACTTTTAGAATCAGAACATAAGAAACCCTTGAAATAGAACATAAAAAACCTAATAGCTAGCATTGCTTTATGAGGAGAGAAATCCTATTTGATTAGATTGGAATCTTTAAGCATTCATATTGATACCTTATAGATGCTACCTTTTATTGGCATTCATGTTTTGACTGTTGTTGCTAATCATCTATGACATTCATGCATTTGGGAGTGCTAGTTGAATATGTGTATGTGAAAACAATAGATGTGTTCATGATTCATTCCACATCAATTTGAAATCACACATCAAAGGTATATTTTTTCCACTAGTTTATGTTTATTTTATTTGAATTCTTGGTGGGTTTTAAAGCAATATTAAAATTTTTTCTGTCCTTTTCTAGTTTGAAGCCTAATATCAGATTTACTCCATTCTGTATATGATGAATAAATTGAAACATGAACTAAATGCATATTTTATTAAATCTCCTTCATATTCCCATATCACCCCTTGCTACATTAACTCATTTAATAATAAACTCTGCCAAATTCAAATATTTACTCCATGTCAATATCAACAAAGTGCCTAAAAATCTTCACATGAAGGCAACATTTGTAATTAGCATATAATATTATTTATAAGATTTCACAAAATTAGCTTTAGTCACCAATCCCACTAAAGCTACATTCTAAGAGTATCTTCTCCGCTCAAATCAAATTATGGTCAAATTAGAATTCTACAATTTTCTTAAGCTATTAACTATTATTTCTATAATTAAACAAGAAAGCATACGACATTTAAACTCACATATGTTCAAATCACAAAATAGATTATGATGTCTACATTCCACACCACCATTTCACTCCTCACAAATACAAATATATCGATTCACTATAAAGTCACGTTTAATCAATAATTATAACTAAGGTTTTCTACTAAATTATTTTTAATACATTATACTAAAGAGTTTTGAGTTTTGTTATTTTAAGAGACACAAAAGTGTTTAAGAAAATGTAATTAATAAGCAACTCAAAATTGTATCCTCCGTATGATATCTTTCTTCACTATTTTCTTCATATATTTGCATTACTTCTATTTCATATCTTTTCATCCTTTTCAAAATAAAAAAATTACACATTATACTTAATTTGTTATATCATCAATGAATCATGTGGTGTAATAAGTTCATATTGTGAAGATGAGAGGAAATAAATAGAGTTTATTTAAATATTTTAAATTAATATTTTTATTGAATTACTTAAATACTCTTTTTTAATATATTGAAATTAAATTAGTAAAATATTTTTTCATTCAAATGAGAAAATGAAAGCTCTTTAGATATCTCTATATCATACATTAACTGTAATATTTTTTACCTTCTCCTATTACAACAAGTGTTATTTTTATAACTTGTCATGTGTCCATCATTTTCTCAATCTATCCATCATCTTCTCGTTGTCATTTTTAGAAATTAACCTCAAAATTTGAATCTCTTGCTTCATTTCCTAAACTAATTTAAAATTTTTTGCAATCAATTCTTCTATCTATTTAGACAAGAAAATCAAGTCTTCAAAATTTAAATTTTAAATTCATTATTTTATATTATCACCAATTCTTGAATAGTATTTTGATGGCAAGCAAAGAGGGATAATGATGGAGCTCTACATTGTTTAATCACACACTATAAAGGAGGCTAATATGATTAAGATTTGTCTCCAAATGAGAATTTCTTCATTATAATCTTTCTAGAATTGATACTTTTTCTAATGATGGAGGTCTACATTGTTTCTTTCTTTTCAATGCCTTTTACTTTTTCTAATACATATGTACTATAAGTGATACTTTTTTGTGACATTTTTTCAGCCTTCTATTTTTTTATAATTTGTCTTAGTTAAATCAAAAATTTCTCAAATTTTCATTTTGCGATTTTTCTCATCAAAATTCAAGATTTGAAACTTACCCCATTCTTGATCTTTTACTATCTTTCCATCTTTTTCTTTTTTTTTTCATTTAGAATTTAATGCATTAACATCTTATAATACTTATTTTTGTGATTTCCTATTCCAACAAAACATAAATTCTTCTAAAATCGATGCTTTCTTCATCATCTAGATCACCATAGTTCTTTATCTTTTTATTTCTCTATACATTCAATTTTTTATTTATTTTATACTTCATTTTCCTTAGTTAGTTTGTCCTTTTTTCATAGGTCTATGTAACAATTTCTTTGAAAGCCAAATAATGAACTCTTACTACTCTACTCCAAAAACAAAAGCCTACTCTAATTATTAAAGCACCAAAATATTTTCGATTGGGGTAAAAATCAAAGTATTGATTTTTTAAAAAAATATAAAAATTTAATCTTTTAAAATTTTCTTCTTATGATTCATGTTCATTAATTGGTTACCATGGATCATATTTATAACAACATAAAACAAGATATTTTCATTTTAAAATGAAAAGAAAAAATTTTATTCTTCGTTAATAATTACCATTAACATTTATAAGACATTGACACACAATATCAAGCTTTTATTCTTCATGAAGAATTTTGTTTTAATTACTATTCATGTTTAACATTGAATCATAATATCAAATACATTTTTCAATAATATTTTTTTATGTTGACTAAAGATCAATTTTATTTTCAATAGTAAATTTTTCACAAATGCATTTTTTGATAAAAACTTATATTCTCTCAAAATAACAAATCCTTAATTGCAAATGTTTATATCAAACAATTTTACAAGTTATAAACACTAATTATTAGTTAACACAAAAAGGAGGATATTTTAATTATATGCACTAATTTAATTTGTTGTAGTGTATGAGGTTAAAAAAATGAAAAAAACTAACATATTGCAAAGGCTAATATCAATGAATAATCATATGTAAGAGAAAATAATATTAGAATATGTTAAATATTAATTACATGTGAATTTAATATAAAATATTTCTACTAATTTTTTAATATAGAATCTTAATAAAATAAATGAAATATTACAAAACAATGAATGCCTATGCACTGCATGAGCTAAGAACTAATATACATACGTACATACATATGGACCCAACCTTGCGCAAGATTCAACTATGTAAACCTTGTGGACTGAAGAATATTAAGAATTTGAATCTGGTGTCGCTTTCATAACTAACAATCAAATATTGGGCAGTAAATGAAGAAAAATGACAATTATTGTCAGAGGCTAATAGTAATAAGCCAGCCACTCGGAAGAATCCTCTTATGTTCCGTCAAAGTGGACAATTCAACAACGCAATTGACCCAAGGAAGCATAAACCAAATTAATTAAAATATTTAGCATGTGTTTTAAATTTAAAGGCAGTACCCGCGTATTCTCCGTACAACATAAACTACTATAAATACCACATAAACACCAAGCTAACCTCACAACTTGCATACAAAAACATATAACATATTTTGCTCAGAGCATCGTCAGAGAGAAACAACTTTTTTGTATAGAAAAGAATTAAACGAAGTGAATTTGAAAGATGGAGAATTTTCCGGTGATCAACTTGGAGAAGCTGAACGGCGAAGAGAGAGTGGCTACAATGAATAAAATCAAAGACGCTTGTGAGAACTGGGGTTTCTTTGAGGTATAGAAAATTTCCGCAATTATTATTTATCTGTGCTTTGCTTCCATACTACAGTCCGCAAATACAATGTTGCTTTTGTATCTCAAACTCTGCAACAATAATTTTTTACTCTTTTCTGTATGTATCGACAATTTTGATAATCGCGATCGATGCAACTACAAACTGATCATAATTTTCAAAACTTCCTATTAATTTCTATGATTTTATTGATCGGTGTTGTTTTGGTTTGAAATAGTTGGTGAATCATGGAATAGAGCATGAGTTTATGGACAGAGTGGAAAAGTTAACGAAAGAGCATTATAGGAAATGCATGGAGCAGAGGTTTAAGGAGGTTATGGCAAGCAGAGGCTTAGAGACAGTCGAAGCTGAAGAATTGAAGCACATGGACTGGGAGACCACATTCTTCTTGCGCCATCTTCCTCATTCAAACATACATGAAATTCCTGATCTTACCGAAGAATATAGGTACTCACATCTACTATATGCTGATTATTCCTAAAACCTTAATCTCCTTAAACTGTTAGAAAAGGTCCAGAATTGATTTTATTAATTACTTTAACAGCATCACCCACACAAATTAAACAAGTATACATATGTCTATTTACATATTATGAACTGCATGAAGTCTAATGAGATCAATGATGCAGAAAGGTGATGAAGGAATTTGCAAAGAAAATAGAGAACCTAGCAGAGGAGCTGCTGGAATTGTTATGTGAGAATCTTGGATTAGAGAAAGGGTATCTTAAAAAAGCCTTCCAAGGTTCAGACGGGCTTCCAAATTTTGGTACAAAAGTTGCAAACTACCCGGCATGCCCAAAGCCAGAGCTTGTGAAGGGTCTTAGAACCCACACAGATGCAGGTGGAATTATTCTTCTCTTCCAAGATGCCAAAGTCAGTGGCCTTCAGCTTCTCAAAGATGGCAAATGGGTGGATGTCCCTCCCATGCCTTATTCCATTGTCGTTAACCTTGGTGACCAGCTTGAGGTACCCTATATTCCCTTGCACTATACATTGTGAATAATATAACTAACTCATAGGACTTCTGATATTATTCTTTACACTTGCACAAATGATATGATCTAAATCTAATAAGTTAATATGCTCCAAATCTAAAACCTTAAATAGATGAGAGCTATCTAACCCAAAACATATCATATATGCATGCGAAATATGTGAATGTAATACAAATTTATTATGAAAAGGTTTACATAGATTTAAATAATTTCTTAAACAAGTGAGTTAAAATGTAATATTGTGAATTTTCTTTGTATTTTTTACCAAACACTTTGGTGAAATAGGTAATTACAAATGGGAAGTACAAGAGTGTGGAGCACCGAGTGATAGCACAAACTGAAGGAACAAGAATGTCAATTGCATCATTCTACAACCCAGCCAATGATGCAATTATATTCCCAGCACCAGCCTTGGTTGAGAGAGATGCAGCGGACAAAAATCAAATTTACCCAAAATTTGTTTTTGATGATTACATGAAGCTATATGCTGGCCTCAAGTTTCAGGCTAAGGAACCAAGATTTGAAGTCATAAAAGCAATGAATTCCATGCTTCCAACTACAGCAGCATAAGTGGAACTAGTTGCATTTTGCTAAAAGAAGTGAAGAAAATAAAGATTAAATAAATAAGATTCTAAAGCCAGAAATAATGATTTCCTAATCTGACACATTCTTACATTATAATAGTGGGAAATTTGATTGATTGTATCTAACCAATGCTTTTATATGAAAATTATAATTTCTATTTTATTTTTCTTTGTCCGATGTAGTGGATACCCTGCAATCTTTCTGTGAAAGGATCTATAGAATACAAATTTGATAAAACTTTTTATGGAACTATAAGCAACAACAATACTTGCTGATAAATTAAATTAAATACAATGATGATGCATATTTATACTTACAAATTCAGGTCTTCTCGTCTGTATATTTCATTGGTTAAATTAACCAAAAAGAGATGAGCATTGAAAACAGAATATATATATTTGTTTTTAAATTGTAATAAAATTATCTCCTTGAACACATTCTTTTTAGGTTATAGTTTCCCAATTAATGATGCCAAATATTTGTTATTAATATCAATAGATTGCATGATCCGTAAAGTGAGACATTTTCTGAATTTAAAATGAAAAATCCTACTTCACTCAAGCTTTTTATTCAAAAAAAATAAAAAAGAGATTTGCTTTGAATGAGAAGTATGGATAAGAATTTATGCAATTATTTTAGAAAATATAATTATTTCACAAATTTTTACAACTTTTTAACAGCACCTAAATATTCTAATGTTATAAGTATGACCTTTTAATTTACAAGATTTTATAAAAAAAAATTACAATATTTTATAAAATAATTGCACGTCAAATCTTAAACAATTTTATAATTTTCATAAAATCACATAATTTTTCTCGAATTCTTACTCGAGCAAAACCCATAAAAATTTGTGATCATACATAGTTCGATGCATCTGCAACTTGATCCATTGACGTGGTTCAATTCACAGTGATACTGATGAATCATTGCAATGTCATTGAGAGGGCCCGTGTTATTGGTTCTTTTTTATGTGGAGCCTTATTGTTCCCGTACGTTTTTATCATTTCATGCAACAGCATTATGACTTTCACGTGCACAGATAACATCCTAATGATTAATCAAACCTCGGGTGGAATAATAGGTACAATATAATATTAATGTGTTGATTTAACAGGAAGCATTCTTGGTTTTAATTAATTTTTTGTATTAATAGGTAGACGTATAAATTTTGAAAATGATATTTATTAAAAGATGAGAAATTCATTAATGTTTTAATGTTTAGAATGGCTATTCTTTTTACTTGATAATTCTTAAAACACTGAAATGATTGTTCATTATTCACCCTTGGACTTGTACCTACGGTGCTACTCCTGCCACTAAGTATAGTATAATCCTCCAATTAGTTCGCCGCAACTTCTAGGCATTATGTACGGATTGTACCACGTGCAACCACCTGGCAATTTGTCCAATTGCTAGTCATGCCATTTTATCGTTCTATTAGACGATTCTACTTCTAAATGCATGACTATATAACGACGCCAAATATGATCCTGAAATTCTGGATTACTATCGCATAAATCTTCTTGACAATACTCTATCCCTATACAAAATTAAGCCTCAAATCCTCTTCAGCCAATCTTCTTGCCAATATTTGCATCAGTTTTCTTTCTCTTGTGCAATTCATCTCGCCACCTCGAATAGGCAAGGAGTTCATCATAAGTGGGGAAAACATGAGAGAAAAAGCAGAGAAATTTTTAAGTGCCCTACTCAAAATGATAAAATTACCCCATTAGTTTTGATAAATGAGAGAAACTTTCCTTTGATCCTCATTAATAATAAGAAGATAAACCCCCATAAATAATTATGTAAATAGGAATTTTATGAGTAATGTTTTTGTGTATTGATAGAAATAGAACAGGCCACCTCTTTGGGACCCATGGTCTAACTTACTTTTAATTTAGTCTAAATTAGCCTCTAAGCACACCTATTTTAATAAACAAGGTATACCTATTTTTTGTAAATTTATTCGTAACCTTATCAAGTTGACTAATTTAATGATTAATATATTTATATATAATCTAATGTTTTATATAATATATATATATTTATAAAATATACATATATATGACATTAATGTAATTTTAATAGATACAATTATAATTTAATTTAATTATTGATTTATTTTTTATGTTGAAGACTTTTGCATATTATTTTATTTGAATATTTATTTATATAAGCAAGCTTTAAATAAGTCAAGTTTAGCATGAATTTCTTATATAAGTTAACAAATCAAACTCAAGTCAATAATTTATAAAGCAATCATGATTTTTTTAAATTAAAACCTAGCCTATCTCATTCTATCTCCCATCCTATTTCTATCTTTATTAAAAAAATTTGTAAATTTTTATAAAAAGTTTAGTGCAAAATCATAACTTTTTATTAAAAAGATAAATACACAAAAGCTGCTAATAATTAAAAAATTTTATACGAAAGTTAAATTTTTTATAAAAATTTGAAAAAATATAAAAGAATTTTACAAAAATTACAATAATACATACACATACAATTTTTATTTTGGAAGAGAAGAAATAAATATAAACCAATTTTATTTAAATTTAACCCTTATAGCTACCGCACAAAATACAATCAAATTCATGTACATTAATGTCGGACTCGAGCCAAGGAGTATTAAATGGGTTCAAAGCCTACAAGACATACGGGCCAATTCACAAATTTTTATATAAGTAAACCGGTGAATCTGCGTTTGTTTAGGGAAACAAAATATATTTGTAGAGATATAGTTACAAATTATTATGATGATAAAAAATAATTATACATTTTATGTTAAATATAATAAATTTATTAAAAAAAAAATTTCTTTTTTTTAATTTCTTTCCGATTTTAATATTAAAAATATTTTTTTTATTCAGAAAATATAAAGACACACGAATTTCTTTATTATTATACAAGGGAATGAAATTTTTGTATGAAAATTATTTCTTGGTTGGTTTGAAAAGGGTTTGCACAGGCAGAGTTCGGGGTCTAAGCGGGCAGTCAGAACTTGTGCTGGCCTGCAAATCAATTTTTTTTTCTTGAATTTCAAAATTTCTTAATCATATATCAACATCATATACATAATATATTTTATTGAAAAAGGTGAAGTTCTTCTCGCTCAAACCCAAATTCCACATGATTTAAACTAAATAAAATATATTCCACTCTGGTCAAAATACCAAAATTAAATTCAAACCAATTTTGCAAAAAGGAAAAGAATAAAAATCAAATTTGAAAATTTTTTTTATTCAAATAAAAGAAATGAAAAGCAGAAAAAGGAACAAACTTACAGCCAAAGAATTGAACTGAAAGCACATTTAAATTTGGACTGTATGTATACAAATTCTATCCGGCCAGATTTCACCGCTCAACAACCATGCATTCGGCATGGGTGTTGGAATCCTATCCAACCCGCTCCCCTTCCTCTAACCCCTAGAACATCTGACTCTAAGTAAAAATTAGAAAAACGAACTAGAAAAGTAACAAATTGGAATTTTAATGACTAAACTTATTCCAATATTAATTAATGAGAAGGATATTCTGACCAATATGCTAACACTCAGACTAAAACACAAATAAAAGAATAAAACTAAGATGGACAGTCCATAAACGAACCTATAAATATTGCATAGAAAGAAAACAAGCTTCCAAGCAATCGATCTCTTGAATTTTCTTTACCTGCTTTGTTTTGTTCAAATTGTCAAAGCTAAATGCCATTTCTCTATAATGCGTTCCTTTGCCTTCTTCCACTTTTCCTCTTTGGAAGTTGACTGCCTATCTGAAAATATTTGATCAAGAATTTAATAAAAATGTGAAATGATCCATGCGATGGGTTTCAACCGATGGGGCCGATTTATATCAATCAATTGTATTACATATGAGAAAATTCTATATCAAAGGCGAGCTCGTGAACCTTTTCAAAGATGATTTATTTCATTTTTTCTTTGACATTTAAAGTGATTAGAAAAGTTAGTTAATAGAAAGTAAATTGCAATCAAAAGAAAATAATGATATAAAAATTAATTTTCCCCCCAAGAGATCATTTTTTCCAAATTATCTTACATTATACAATTTCATTCTCTATCATATCTTCCTCCCTTAACTTCCTTCCACCTCCTTTTTCTTCTTTCTCATACCCCTTCACTATTAGTGAATTGTCATACAACGTCAATATATCAATGTTAATTAAAGTAAAAATCAACATAAAGAATAACATGATGGCATTTTTTAAAATAAGTGCAATTCATTATGTCAATTCAAATAAAAAATCGATGTTATAAAGTCATATTATCTAATGACAGATGAAGAGTTGGAAAATTGTTTAAAAAATTGTTTATCTTGGTTGTTCAAAAATTAATATAGAAAATGAAGGTGAACCATTATATATGAAGAAGGGCTAAACATTAGACATCAATTCATATATGCAACTAATGCCGAAAATTTACCTCGTATGACATTTTGGTAATTTTGCATAGAACATTAGACATTGGTTTTAGTGACAATCAACGTGAAAATATATAGACATCAATATTTTATTCACAACTGACATCAAAAGTTCTACCACTAGCATACCCTTCTCTCTATTTCTTAGAATCTCAAGTAAACTTGTTTTGTATGATGATTTACTATTCATTCAATTTTCTTCAATGTTTATTCGATGATTGTGTGGCATCAACCTTCTATATCTTTGAACATATTCTCCTATCTAAGTTATTTTCTTTGGTTCTCCTATGTTAGGTGAACATTTTTGTATTTTGATTGTTGTCTTTGGCATTAGATAGGTAGTGTTCTCATCCATTGTTGAAAAACATTCATTTTTATGCTTTAAAATTACTCTTCAATTGTTGTTTATATGGTTCAAAAGCATTATTTTACATGAAGAGTAGATATACTTGAATACATGTCTTGTTATGTGCTCATATTGTAAAAAATGTCATTTTTCCTTAAAAGCTACATCTTAACTTTACTCATTAGTGTGGCTCTATTGCTTAGATGTTATTTTTGAATATATCAATTTTTATAGGTAAAGTTTTTTTTCTAAGATCAAACCAAATGTGATAAAATGATATGCAATTATTTCTTTGAATGTTGCTTAGTGCATAAATTAAATGTTTATATTGATTTTGTTAAAATTCTTTAAATAGAAGAGAGATGGATTCATTTGTTTCTAGTAAAGATGGTTAGAAAAGGAAGGGAGTTAGGGGTCCTACAATTATAAAGGATATTATCCTCAAGCATGCCACAGAGGAGAAGCAAAAGGTAAACTTCAATGACAAGATAGCTGCATGTAAGTTGAGTATAACTAAATCTAGTAGCTACCCTAGTTATGTGACATGGATTCAGTTGGCTATTGCTGTCAAGAAATGGTACCATATGCAATAAGACATTAAGGATGCCATTTGGAATGATATATTTCTAAAGGACCTTAATACTTAACCCTATTTAAATTTTTATCTATGCATAACAAGAAGTCTTGGATTACTAATCATGCTTGTCATTCATTTGTGGATCACCTTGTAGGCTACCTTTAGTATTCATAAGGGCAAGAGGTGAAAGGATTATAAGTATAACTTGAAGAAGGAGTACATCAACCCCATAGGGATGAAGGCAGATCCTCTTTTAAAAAAGTTTGTAAGGATATGCCATTCGAAAAAGTTCTAAGTAAATATGACAATCTCACTATTATTATTTTTCTTCCACTATTCATAATGAAGAATATCTTCTCATCACATTTTTATTTTTTTATTCTTAATAGGCCCTAAGTGTAACAGAATAAGGTGAATCAAATATAAAAAATGTGTAAAAGTAGATGTTATCTTAAGGAGGTTAAGGAATCTTAGAAAGGTTCTCATCAAGGAAAGGACTAAAGATGCTAAGAAGGTTATTGATCATTTAATGATTAACCATATGCTTTCATCACCCATATAACAACATGAGTTCTGAGTAAGAGTTAAAATCAATAGGAAGATCGAATTCATGATAAAGGAGTGTTAATAGTTTGCCAATGAATATATGTGATATTATTAATTTATTTTTCAAATCCGAACTATGTTACTTAATTATCATCACATGACTAACTATGTTTAATTACATTGAGCTAAGATGAGTTCAAGTAGCAACCCATCTAGGGAGAATTTGAACTAGAAAGGAAGATGAACATCTTAACTGCTATCCTAAGAATTCATAAGCATCCTGAATATTAAAGGCATGTTGGAGGATTAGTGTGCCTTAAAGCTTACTTCAAGGGAACTTAAAGATATCCTTATAATAAAGCACTATCTAATAGAAATAAGGTAGAAGTTAAGATGAGATGAAAAAGGAGTTAAGGATTAATATTTTGCAACATGAAATAGCCATGCTTTAACAAGAAGAATAGACAGTTCACCCTAGTGGAGGATGAAGACGTACAAAGGTGAATCAAATGCTACAACAAGGTAGAGATAAACTCTCATCACCTCATTGCTTATTGCTAAGTACCTTTCAATAATATTGTAACATATTGATGTTGATTGATGAATTTATTTGTCATTACAAGGTAGAGATAGTTAAGAACTTATTATTAAGGGACATTTTGTTAGGTAGGTGGAAAAGAATATCAATTTTCTAGACTACATGCGCCACATCATTGCATTACTAGAGGATCAATGTATGGTCATGGTTATTGCTACCAAGGATGCCAAGATTAAGGTGCTGTGTCAAAAAAGGAGGTAACCATGGTAGCCCAAGCAGTTGGCTAACTTAGCTAAAAGCCTTAATTTCATTCTCCATAGAAATGAGGTTTTCCATTGCTTCAAGTTTATTATTTACAATCAAATAAAATATTTCTTGATAAGTCTAATTGCCATTTTTTTTTTGTAATCCATCTTAGGTATCTCTATAGGAAAGGAAAAGGCAAGGGTTATGGGAAGAGGACAAGGATGAGAATGGCAAGTCCAAAGAATCAAATATTTGGTAGGTCATCCTCAATAAAAAAAACAAAGGTTCGCATATCTCCAAAAAAGCTTTGATTTCACATGTTCTCATAAAACTAGCTTTAGTCACCAAACTCACTGAACCTACATTCTAAGAGTATCTTCTACACTCATCAAATTATGGTCAAACTAGGATTCTACTATTAGGTTAAGCTATAAACTAGTATTTCTATTATTAAATAAGAAAGGAAATCACATTCAAACTCAAATATGTTCAAACCATAAAATAGAATTATGATGTCTAACATTCCACGCCACTAATTCACACATTACAAATACAAATAGAATATATATATATATATATATATATATATATATATATATATATATATTTATATATATATATATATATATATATATATATATATATAATAAATTACTTTAATTAGTACTTTTTATAACAAAAGTTTACCGATTTAAAATATTTTTATTATAAAAATAAAATATATCATATTACATTTATATTAATTAATGTTATTAGTATTCTGATTTTAAATATTATAGAGGAGTGGACAATATATATATTACAGTGAAATGATTAAAAAGTGGAACAATGCGCATGACGTGTAATATAGTAAGAATAAAAAGTAGAAAATATAGTTTCATAATTAAATAAAATAAAAATTTTATTTATTTAAATATTTTTAGAATAGAAAAGGAGAAATTATATTATGTTACAATTATATTACTCAGTAATATTATTGTCGAAATTAGAAACAATCGACGTGGGCAAAAAAACATATGCTATAAATCATTAAAAAATTAATAATTATCTTTCATTTGGATAAGATTAAAAATAAGCGTTATAATTAAATTATTTAAAAAATTATCATGGAGCGATTTTTTTGTCCTTTTGGCTATATAAATTAAGAACTGAAAGATGGAAATACTACCTGCTATCTAGGCAACAAAAAGAGAGGTAGTTTAGATTTCCTATCTTCTGGCTCAACACTATTTGATTTCGTTACTGACAAGCGATATTAGTGTAATCTATTAAAATTAAAGAGAATCTGAATGTAATTGGTTTAAATTTTAGGAGAGGTTAGAGTAATTAAAAAAAGTTGGGGTTAAATCCCTTCCAGACCGTATGAAAGGTTCGGCCAGGGCATAATGTATTTTGTACATAAAAAGCTACAATTCCATCAATTAGAATTGAATAAAAATTTGGAAAATTTTTTATTCCTATATAAAAGTTACAATCTTATGTGAAAATAATGCAAAAATAAAATTTAGAAATTTCCACAAAACGTACACAAGGACTTAGCTGCTATGTGTGTATGATCCACTATCACTATAAATTAATTATACACTCTTAATTATTTACGTCTTGTTGTATTAATAACAATTTATTAAATGCTTTTACTATTAATAAAAGTAATTAATTTTTCAAATAATGTGTCACCTTCTTGTTTACTAATAGCTTTCAATTCATGAAATCTTTCTCAAATTCTTAAAAAAAAAAAAATTAAGAAAATGTAAAATTTTCATATTTTATTTAAATTTTGTAAAAATAATTCCACAAATGTAAACATTTTCAATAATATTTTTATCTAAATATTCTCTTAAAATATTCTTACAAGAAAAGGTCATTATCTTACACTTTCTATATTATGAAAATATTTTAGTAATATAAATATATTATTTTATCTATCATTCCATTTAAACCTTATCACGGTTAATATCTTATTTTCATTACCATTTATCGCAATCAATTACCATTCATCGTCAACTATTTTCAACAACCACTATTCATTGGCTCACACCAATCATTGTTAACTACCATCTATCATTTCATGTCACGGCAACCGCTATTGACTACCATTGATCACAATTAACTATCCTTATCATTGAATACTCAATTTTTTATGAGCAAATTTTGGTAATCTAACAAAATATATAAATTAGTTAGAATATAGTATCATAACATTTTTAGAAATAATTCTAAACCAAACATGATAATGATGCATTCTTGAGATTTAAACTTACAACCTCCTCAAAAATATTAAAATTTATTATAATGTATGATCCCATAAATCAAACATGATTATAGTATGAAAAATAATACACTAATAATAAATTAAGTTTAAACACAAAATTATATTGTTGTAACTTTTTACATCAAATATTGTATATTTTTCACAAAAATTTATAAATATGTAATAATTTGACATGTAACAAATACATAAAACAATTAAGTTTTATAATTTTTTATTTTCATACTAAAAGTTGCATATAATATTTTTCTCATTTTCATGTAAAGTTACAATTTAACGTAGTTGTGAAAAATATTAAATTTTTGGCCAAATTTATAATACGAATGAATGCAAATTTTTTTTAACACACGACAAATTTAATTCTACATAAAATATTTAAAAATTTCAAAATATTAATATAAAACTCAATACATCCATAAAATAAGATGTACTGGTACCATCATTATAAATTTTATGTATTTTTCTCATAAAATTTACAATACAAAAAATTTACAATTTTCTTCATTAGATATTGGAACAATTTGTCAAGTTTTTATGTTGTAGAATCATTGTATTATATTGCGAGATTCATGAATAAAATTGTATAAAATTATAAAAAAGGTTATAAGTTATATGAATAATTGAACTTTATATAATTTATATTATATAAAAAATGATAAGATTATATAAAAAATTAGAAACTTCATAGGATTTTTTTCATAAAATTTAATTAAAAATTATATCAATACTTTTTTTGGGAGATCGTAGTGAAGCAAACCGCGGCCGTCCTCGCAAGAAATTTGCAGTCAATCACAGACTTGACGATCAATAAAAGTATGAAACCGAGATGGAACACACACTCTCTCTCTCTCATCCTCGGTCTACAAGCCCCATGGAATTATTGCTGGAGTACAAAATACGTGTCCAACCAACGGACTTATTGAATTTTCTCTATCTGGCTGTTTTGTCAATTTGTCAAAGCAAAATCAACGGGGAAGTCCTTATTTTTCTTAACTTCTTCCGCTTGCTTGGTTCCCTCTTTCTAAGTTGACTGCTTATCCGACATTATTTCATCAAGAATTTAATCTGAAAGTGAAATCACCTTGGATGAATTTCAATCGATGGGGCCAATATATAAATTAGAAAATTATTTTTTTTGGGCGTTAAATTAGAAAATTTCAAGTTCTATTACAAATGAGAAACTTTTGTACCGAAATCAAGTTTGTGAACCTTCGTATGATGGATCGGGGTTGTCTAAAGTTAGAGATGGAGTCAAATAATTTGACTTACAAAATACATGTGTAAAATACTATTTGTATAAATCTACTTTGACATTCATTTGAAAAGGAGTACGGTCTCATATATTTATTCGGAAAAATATTTTATCGACAGAGAAATTGTATATAATAATTTATAAATAAAACAATAACATGTCCCTTATATAACTTGTGATTAAAAATATGTATACATGGGATATAATAATAGAAAAAAAAAGAGCTTCCTTTTATGAAATTGAAGATATATTATTTTTTACACATTCTCCATGTATATATATATATATATATATGTGTGTGTGTGATTCACTCTTTCTATATTTAATATTAAATATTATATAGTTTTTATTATTTTAATATTTTATGACTATATTCATATAAAAAATAATTTTCAATCAAAATAAAAGACAGGAGTATGTGGTATTGTTACATCTTATTGCTATTTCCGTGAACAATTTTCAATTTATGAGAATTTTTCCACAACAAAAAATGATAATTTTGCATAAAAATTGTAAATTTTAGAAAGTTTCTGAACTGTGATTATTATTGGTAGGATTACATTTTTTTGCATACACATTGTACAAGAAGTTCATAAAAAATTACACAATTGTTTCGTGAAATAATTTCGGAATCTCTAAAAAAGATTCATAAAGGTTGTCTGTTTTGAAAAGAATCAATATAAAGTTTCATTTGTCATCTTCCAAAAGAATATAACTATAAAATATCAAAATAATTTAAAATAATTTAAATGTTCAGTGTTAGAAGTAAAGTGTTTAATGGATGATAATTTCTTTTAAAAAGAAAATTATTTTCCTTCACTGTTATACTTCTAAATATTATATTTTTCGATTATAAATTATGAAAATATATGATATTCCTTCATTTATATATATAAAAAAAAAGATATTTTTCCTATGAAAAATACCTTTCAAAAAACAAAGGCTAGTGTCAATCTCATTGTGGCATGGAATACTGTTAACCTAACACTGCCGATTTAAGAGAAAATTTTTAACGCGGAAGTTTGATTGTAAGATGACTAATAATAATAATAATAATATGGGGTCGAATTGCTCAACTCATACATAACTGTATGAAAACATGTAATAGTTTAAGGCGGCAGCCCTCTTGGATAAAATTACTAAAGTAATATGTACCGGAAAAATTAAATTATTCATTTGAATTGATATTTCCACATGCACAATTAAATACATATGTATATTATCACAAAAAAATATTGTAAAAAAAATAAATCAAGAGATCAACAATTTTTAATATAGGAAATCTCTCAATATGAGAGTAAAAACTAAGAGACCTAATCCAGTAAAAAATTCATTTAATAAAATAATAGATACATTGACGATGTCCTTCTAAAAATTCTAAAAAATAGCTAGTATAAAACTCTTCACAAAAAAAGTTGGAATTCTTTAACAAAATTAATTCAATAATTAACATAAATTACTACGTAAGACTAGCCAATAGAGGAGAAAAAAATTAACAAAAAAATATGTATAATACTGCCCAAATTACTAGCAACAACATACATAAATTTGATGTAAATCTAAGTAAATATGATGATAAATCTTCTAACATAATTTGGAAAAATTATATATAAAAAAAAATCTTCTACACTATCCCACATAGCAAAAGTAAACCAATTTTCCTCCTCGCACTGCATGCAATTCAAGGCTTCTTTATTTTTCAAATTCCACATGCATGGAATCCTAAATCTTTGCTTTTGTTTGGCTTTTCAAGATTGAGAAGAACTTCTTCACCCCTTGTTCACGGAACCTAAGGACATAAACGCGCACACACATATATATACACCTAAAATCCTAATTGGCACACATAATCCTGAATGTGAAAGGATTTGCCTTTTTCATCATAAAGGGGAAGAAAAATAAAACTTTTACATGCCATTCAAGACTCCTTCTTCAATTCCACCTCTTCCACAAAACCCAATCTTCAGCCATATTAATGTACAAAGTTGTGAAGACTTTTCTAACACTGAGCCAAAATTTGGCTTTCAAGGCTCAAATAGAGCTAATTATAAATTGCCTCAATGTCTCATTTTTTTCTCCTTTATACAAAATAACAAATATATTAAGAAAAAAAAAGTTACGGGTCCACTTAGAAGGAACCTACTACCTACAAATCTCCCCCTTTCAACTAAGTGAGAACACTATTAAGTGTCTTTGTACTTAAAGGATCACACATATCAAATTGCATCAAATTAAGTATCTCTAATTTTCTAAAAGGTGGATAACTCTTAAAAGCTAATTCGCTCTACTTTTTAGCTAAACAATGATCACACTTTTGTCAATGTGAACTCTGCACTCCATATAATGTGTCTTTTTCCAAAATAGCAATTCCTTTTTCACTTATATGATACAAACTCTTATGCTATAACTTACTCTCATCACTTTTTAAAATTAATAACATCTTTAACAATTTTTGCTTGAGTCAAGAAAAGTGTAGAATATCTTGAGTCTTTAGCCATAACTATAGAACCTTTGGTAAGCTTCCACTAGTCATGTGAGAATAAATTATTATAGCCTTTCTAACAAAATTTAACTACAAAGAGTAGATTTAGCTAAAAGTCTCAAAGATGTTTCACACTCTTAAGGATTAATCTAGTTCCATTGAATGTTTTCAAAATGATACCTCCAATACCACCACACTTCGTTGCACCTTTATGAGCCAATTTTCCATCTTTGAAATCATTAGGAGTGTAAGATGAAAAAATATCCCTTCTACATGTACTATGGCTGGAAGCACTACTATTAATTACCTAACTAGTTTCATTCTCAGCAAGGTTGATGATATCATCTTCATGAACCAAAACAAATTGATTAACAATTGCATTAGCTTGATGTTCATCACTTTCATCCTTTTTACCTTTTCTTGTTTGAATTTTCTTGTTATTGTCGTTTTTCAACTTTCAGCAATATTTATTGATATATTCTTTTTTGTTACAATAATGACACTCAATATTTTCAAATCTTTTTCTAGATTTTCTTTTGTTTTGATCTTTGCTCATTGTAACTCAACTTGTACTTCTCCCTCAAGACTCAAAAACCATAACGTCTAACTATGAAGATGAACCATGTGATTTCCTTCTCAACTTTTCATTCAAGATGCCATTTTTGGCAATATCGATAGTAGTTATGCCATCTAGGGTAGAATTAGATATAGACATTCTAAATGTCTCCCATAAGTCTAGTAAAGAATCAAGAAGTATCAAACCTTATATTTTATCTTTAAATTTGATACTAGTAATAGAAAGTTAATTAATATTCTCAAATGATCTATCATTAGAGTGCCATCTTGATAATTTAAGCTTATCATTTGTTTTATCAAAAAACATTTTATTATTTTCAATCTTTCTAGCATACAATTTTTCAAGTTTAATTCACAATATGCGAGCATGTGTTTCCTCTTCAATATGATTCCACATATTTTCTTCTACCCACTACTTGACATACCACAAACTTGCCTATTCAATAAATCCTATTCCAAATTGGACTTATTTTCAGATTTTCAGTAGCAAATACTAGTAAATAATAATTTTTCACTTAAAGCAAATCTTCCATCTTCATTTTCTAAAGAGCATAATGTTTACTATTTAAAAGTACTATTTTACTTGCATTAGCCTCCAATTTTACACAAGTAGAATATACTAGAGCCTAAACTTTGATACCACATTTTGGGAAAAAATCACCAAAGTAATATGTATTAGACAAATTAAATAAAATGCTCGGATCAACTTTTTCCACATGTATAATAAAATATACCACCAAAAATATTGTAAGAAAAATAAATTAGGAGACCAGCAATTTTTAACATGGAAAACACTGCAATGTTAGAGTAAAAGCCACAGAACCTAGTCTAATAAAAAGTCCACTAGTAAAATAATGGATACAATGACAATATCCTCCTTGAAATTTTAAAAAATAACTAGTATGAAACTCTTTATCAAAATAGGTGGAATTCTTTAATAAAATTAACACAATAAATAACTAGAATTTGTGATTAGGTGATAATTTTCTAATGCTGAATTTTGATATTATTTTAAGCTTTTGTATATAACTTGAATTTTGGAGGTCCACATTTGGTGATCTTTATACTATTGAAAAGCTCAAAAAAAAAAAACTTTCATATTTTAGCCAAATTCTAGCTCAGACATTTAGAGGTTTAAATTTAATTGTGAAGATGAAGCTCTATTTTTTTCTTAACTAACCTAGTCATATTTTTTGGCAATATCTAAAGCTCCATGAGTCTATTTAAGGTAAAACTAGCACCTAAAGTCATATAAAACCCAACCTAGCAACATTTATATTTGAACCTTAGAGAAACTATGTTTACTATGTTTTTGGTTAGTTAAACTTAGGCTAGAATTTGAATTATGAAAATTTACTATAGTAAACACCATTAGTTATTTAAATTGTAAATTAGGTTATGGGCTTTCAAATTATATAAGGCTTTATTCTTTGTGATCTTAAGAGATATATTTACTTTGTGTACTAAATTTTTTAACTTAGGAAATCAAATTTGAGAGGGTTTTATGCCTTTGAAGGCAATACATTCATTTTAAACAGCAAACACTCTTCATAAAACCATAATAAATGGCTAGCTCCTTTTTACCATTCAAGGGTTTAAGCATCATAATTTCAGTTTGATTTTGAAGTTTTTCTCTTTAATTTATCTATGATTCCTTTGTCTCTTGTTTTTATAATTTTCATTTATTCTTGATTACTTTAGTAATTAGCTACTAAGGCCCATTGCTTGATTATTCTTAGGGATCTAATGCTATACAATTGATTGTGTGAATTTTCACTTGTAAAATTGGAATGATTGGTTGTAGTTTAGTAGTAAATACATATCATTAAATTTATGTTGTCTATGAAAATTGGGGAATGGATTTAATAATTGTCACTTGTTGAATTGTTGGATTCGGCCTTAACCTATTTTTGAATGCTTAAAACTATTATCAATAAGATCTAAGTGCTTATTTTTTAATTGAATTATTAATAAAGGATTAATTGATCAATTATTCTAGTTAGTCTGCATTAGGAACTTGTATTGTTTACTATTGACTTTAGGGCATGCTTTGATTAAGCAACCAAACTGTAAGTGAATTCATTGAGTACCAATGACAAATCTGAAAATTAGAGTGTGAATTTCATTGAACTTGTTTTCCATCTTCTAGCAACTTCAATCTAATTTTGCTTTTCAATTATTCATTTAGTTTGTTATTAAAAGCCCTGATTATACATTCTATTTTCACTAATTGACTTTTATTCTTTTAGGTATGACTTGAACTCACCCTTTGCTATGTATTTAAGCAAGTTGAATAATTAATTCTAGTGTGAGTGACCTACATCATGGAGATTTTTTATAGGTAGGAGGATGTGTGCGTATGTAAATATGATCTATTTAACCTAATATATCTATTATGTTAATTGAAAATTTTGATCAAATGGATGAGATTTGTTTTAACTACTAATAATTATTGTCAACAAAGGAAAATTATAATAATAATATCTCATAAATAAAATTTTATAATCACCAATAACTCATAAAGTACAAAAGAGAAATACTAGGTTTCTTTTAGTTTGTGAAAATAATTTTATTTTTATTTTACAAAACTAATTATCATTTTTAACATTTCATTTCTTTAAAAATATGATTAGTGTTTATTTAAATATAACTTTCATTTCCATATGGAAATAATAATATAGAATGATGGGTAATTTGTATAGTGATAATTGATAATGGATGGATGTTACATAATAAAGGCAAAAGCAGTGGTAGTATTGGAGGGGAAGATAATGTTGGCTGTGGCAATGGAGGTGGAGCTGGAGCTAGAGGTGGTAGTACAGGGGTCAATATTGGCAACAATAAAGGATGGAAAGAAATCATTTATTATAATAAGTATAAATAATTTTAAAATTGTCATGTGTAAAAATGAAAATATAGAAAATGTCTTTTTATTGTTTTCTAAAATTTTGAAAATAGGGACATTCTTTAAAAAATGAAAATTATAGAAGTAATCCGAACACATTTCTTATAAGTTTTCAATTTTTTTGTGAAAGTGAAAATAGAAGATAAATAAAACACGTCCCCCCTTAAGGATTCAATAAATTATTCATATTCTTTAAACTAAAAGGCTATAACTAATTAGTAATTCGAACATCCTCCTCAATGGTACAATCATAGATTAATAGTATAAACTTTAGGTGCACAAACAAGCTAAATATCATACATAATGTTCGCCATTATACCATTAAATGATAATTTGTTAGATGCAAATTGTGACAATTATATATTCACTTCTAAAGAAACAAAAAATATATGTTAGGTATCTAATAAAAGCTATATTGATTTTCAACCAACATCAAAATGACCATTGTTATATATTAGTTTTGACATTAGTTATATAATTGAAGTGAAAACCATAAATAATGTCAATTATTTTATTAAAAAAATTGATGTCATTTCTTTAGAGAAATATAATGCAGTAGGATAAGATGTCAATTATTGAAACAAAGATATTGTTAATTACTAGAAAATCATTATTGAAATGCAATATTAGATGTCAATGTTTTAAAAAAATTCACTGTGTAATGTCTTATATACTACATTGATTTCATTAAATAGTTGACATGGTATGATTTGCTCACCCCCAAAATCCCCATCTATATAGCCTTCTATTATGTACAACTTCTCAAAACACTTCCCATTACATTGTTCACAATTTCAATTACATACAGAGAAACTAACATTTCCTATTACACTAAATAATCCTAATATTAGCAATTCCATACAATAAGGACATTATATCTAATAAATTATATAATATTTAGCAAGGCCAAGGAAGAGAAACTACATTGTTGAATATTGGCATATAAGCAAACCATGTCTAAACCCATTGTAAGGGGAAAAATGCATAAACACATGACAATTTGATGGTTATAGCAATCAAAAAGAGTTTAATTGTGGAAGCACAATTGTCTTTGCCAAGGTGCCCACATAATGGACGAAATAAACCTTAACAAAAATTATCCTACCCTATGGTAATCTCCAAAACAGTTCCTTATTCTCATGGCTATAGCAATAATTTTAATCTTTAATGTCATTATTAGTGAACCCTGGTTGAAATATAAACTCTTTATTCTTAGCAATACTAGTCTCACATGTTGGTGTATGCTTTAGTAGCCAGTTATAGGATAATTGAATTTTTCATACAATGTACTAAGTTTTTCTTATATAAATAAATAAAGGCATCCAATTGATTGTTGTGTTTAATCTTATATTTGAGTAATATAAACAAATATAATAATTATCCCTAAAATAATCAACATTCTTCCTAAAATATTCCTAGTCAACTATTGTTGTTAACTCAGACAATAATAATGCATCAAGACTAGTTTGCATGTTGATTGATGATTACAATCATGAATTTGAGATATTAAGTCAACTTATGGGTATATGTTAGACAACTAATGTATTAAACTAACCCATCATAAGAAGACTATATGGATCATAGTGTCACCAGTAGTTGTCATAGTGATAATGTTGTATGTAATCCTTTGACCTAAAGTTATTATAGTTCTTTACATGAAAAGTTATTTACTTTGATGCCATGAAATGCCACTTGTAATAGGGTCAACTTAAAAGATGACAATTAGAGGGATGTGAGTAATCTAAATGGAATTCTATCCTTCCTATATAGGAGAAGATATATCTATAAGCCCATTAATTAAGTAAAACTTTAAAATGCATGACGACCATGCTCTATTGGACTAATATATGATATTGATTCATTTATCTTAGTTAGTTTACTCAGGAATTAAAAAACACATAGATTGAATTATGAAGAGGTTTACACATTCCTAAAGTTCAATCTAGATATTCAAGACAAATGGAACATTAGTCATAGAAAGGCTATGTCAAATCTCTGATAATTCTTATTACTTAGATAACAGTGATATATTACCAAACAAATACCACTTACTATTTGTAGCACTAAAATATAATTTTAGTATCACTATCAACATTATGAGAACCTATAGAGTCATACACAAAGAACAAATTAAATATTGAGTTTTAAGTGTAATTAGAAACTTTTAGTTAGATTAGAGCTCTAATTAAGAAAAGGCCAATCTAATTAGGCTTTAATAAGTAATAACATAATATGACTAAATTATATTTAGGAACACTAAAATAGGCTAATTAGTAATTAGTCAAGTTTAAGTCTAGTTAACAATCAAAGACTAATCCTCTCCTTAATTAAGGTGAATTCTAGTTTAAGATTGAATTAAATATTTTATTTGGGAAATAAAATATAATCAGTTGAGTAATTATTCAAATATATTTTGTCTTAGTTGAATCACAAATCTCTCAAATTTTTATTTTATGATTTTTCTCATCAAAATTCAAGATTTGAAACTTAACCCCATTTTTTATCTTTTACTGTCTTTCCATCTTTCTTTTTTTTTCATTTAGAATTTAATGCATTAAAGATTTATAATACTTACTATTGTGATCTCCTATTCCAACAAAAGATAAATTCCTCTAAAATTTTTGCTTTCTCCATCACCTAGATCACCATAGTTCTTTATCTCCTTGTTTCTGTATACATTCAATTTTTTATTTAATTTTATACTTCATTTTCCTTAATTGGTTTTTCCTTTTTTCACAGATCTATGTAACAATTTCTTTGAAAACCAAATAATGAACTCTTACTACTCTACTCCAAAAACAAAAGCCTACTCTAATTATTAAAGTACCAAAATATTTTTGATAAGGGTAAAAATCAATAGTAAAAATCAAAGTATTGATTTTTTAAAAAAAATATAAAAAATTTAATCTTTTAAATTTTTCTTTTTATGATTCATGTTTATTAATTGGCTATCATGGATCATATTTATAACAACATAAAACAAGAGATTTTCATTTTAAAATGAAAAGAAAAAATTTTATTCTTCGTTAAGGATTAAGAATTTTGTTTTAATTACCATTAACGTTTATGAGACATTAACACACAATATCAAGCTTTTATTCTTCATTAAGAATTTTGTTTTAATTACTATTCATGTTTAACATTGAATCATAATATCAAATACATTTTTCAATAATATTTTTTTATGTCGACTAAAGATCAATTTTATTTTCAATAGTAAATTTTTCACAAAAGCATTTTTTATAAAAACTTATATTGTCTTAAAATAACAAATCCTTAATTGCAAATGTTTATATCAAACAATTTTACAAGTTATAAACCCTAATTATTGGTTAACACAAAAAGGAGGATATTTTAATTATATGCATTTATTTAATTTGTTATAGTGTATGGGGTTAAAAAATGAAAGAAACTTATATATTGCAAAGGCTAATATCAATGAATAATCATATATAAGAGAAAATAATATTAGAATATATTAAATATTAATTACACGTGAATTTAATATAAAATATTTCTGTTAATTTTTTAATATAGAATCCTAATAAAATAAATGAAATATTACAAAACAATGAATGCCTAAGCATTGCATGAGCTAAAAACTAACATACATACATACATACATATACATGGACACAACCTTGTGGAGTGAAGAATATTAAGAATTTGAATCTGGTGTCGCTTTCATAATGAACAATCAAATATTCCGTAAATGAAGAAAAATGACGATTATTGTCAGAGGCTAATAGTAATAAGCCAGCCACTCGGAAGAATCCTCGTATGTTCCGTCAAAGTGGACAATTCAACAACGCAATTGACCCAAGGAAGCATAAACCAAATTAATTAAAATATTTAGCATGTGTTTTAAATTTAAAGGCAGTACCCGCGTATTCTCCGTTCAACATAAACTACTATAAATACCACATAAACACCAAGCTAACCTCACAACTTGCATACAAAAACATATAACATATTTTGCTCAGAGCATCGTCAGAGAGAAACAACTTCTTTGTATAGAAAAGAATTAAACGAAGTGAATTTGAGAGATGGAGAACTTTCCGGTGATCAACTTGGAGAAGCTGAACGGCGAAGAGAGAGTGGCTACAATGAATAAAATGAAAGATGCTTGTGAGAACTGGGGTTTCTTAATTGATTTTATTAATTACTTTAACAGTATCACCCACACAAATTAAACAATAAGTATACATACGTCTATATACATATTATGAACTGCATGAGGTCTAATGAGATCAATGATGCAGGAAGGTGATGATGGAATTTGCAAAGAAAATAGAGAACCTTGCAGAGGAGCTGCTGGAATTGTTATGTGAGAATCTTGGACTAGAGAAAGGGTATCTTAAAAAAGTCTTCCAAGGATCAGAAGGGCTTCCAAATTTTGGTACAAAGGTTGCAAACTACCCGGCATGCCCAAAGCCAGAGCTTGTGAAGGGTCTTAGAGCCCACACAGATGCAGGTGGAATTATTCTTCTCTTCCAAGATGCCAAAGTCAGTGGCCTTCAGCTTCTCAAAGACGGCAAATGGGTGGTTGTCCCTCCCATGCCTTATTCCATTGTTGTTAACCTCGGTGACCAGCTTGAGGTACCCTATATTCCCTTACACTATACATTGTGAATAACATCACTTACTCATACCACTTCTGATAATGTGATCTAAATCTAATCAATTAATATGCTTCAAATCTAAAACCATAAATAGATAAGAGTTATCTAACTCATAACATATCATATATGCATGCGAAATATGTGAATATAATACTAATTTATTATGAAAAGGTTTACATAGATTTAAATAATTTCTTAAACAAGTGAGATAAAATGTAATATCATGAATTTTATTTTTATTTTTTACCAAACACTTTGGTGAAACAGGTAATCACAAATGGGAAGTACAAGAGTGTGGAGCATCGAGTGATAGCACAAACTAAAGGAACAAGAATGTCAATTGCATCATTCTACAACCCAACCAGTGATGCAGTTATCTTTCCGGCACCAGCCTTGGTTGAGAGAGATGTAGCGGACAAAAATCAAATTTACCTAAAATTTGTTTTTGATGATTACATGAAGCTATATGCTGGCCTCAAGTTTTAGGCTAAGGAACCAAGATTTGAAGCCATTAAAGTAGTGAATTCAATGCTTCCAACTATAGCAACATAAGTGAACTACTTGAATCTTGCTAAAAGAAGTGAAGAAAATAAAGATTAAATAAATAAGATTCTAAAGTCAGAAATATTGATTTTCTAATCTGACACATTCTTACATTATAATAGTGGGAAATTTGATTGATTGTATTTAACCAAAGATTTTATATGAAAATTATAATTTCTATTTTATTTTTCCTTGTCTGATGTAGTGGATACCTTTCAATCTTTCTATGAAAGGATTTGTAGAATACGAGTTTGATGAAGCTTTTTAAGGAATTATAAGCAACAACAGTACTTGCTGATAAATTAAATTATATACAATGATGATGCATATTTATACTTGCAAATTCAGGTCTTTTCATCTGTAAAATTCATGGGTTAAATTAACCAAAAATAGATGAGCATTGAAAACAGAATATATATATGTATATTTATTTATTTTTAAATTGTAATAAAATTATCTTCTTGAGCACATTCTTTTTAGGTTATAGTTTCCCAATTAATGATACCAAATAGTTGTTATTAATATCAATAGATTGCAAGATCCGTAAAGTGAGACATTTTCTTAATTTAAAATGAAAAATCCTACTTCACTCAAGCTTTTTATTGAAAAAAAATAAAAAAAGAGATTTGCTTTGGATGAGAAGTATGGAAGAGACTTTACGCAAGTATTTTAGAAAATACAATTATTTCATAAAATTTTACAACTTTTTAATAGCACCTAAATATTCGAATGTTATAAGTACGACCCTTTAATTTACAAAATTTTACAAAAAATTACAATATTTTATAAAATAATTGCACGTCAAATCTTAAAATTTTTTATAATTTTCATAAAATTACAAAATTTCTCTCGAATTCTTACTTGAGCAAAACCCATAAAATTTTGTAATCATAGTTCGATTGGATGATAACCCGGAAAGAACCAAATAACCATTATGTTGTCGTTGGTTGTTTGCAATTATGATTTCCTTTTATACCTGTTCATGTGAAATGAAAACCTTTTTCTTTTGTTCTACACATCATAGAAACAGTAATTTCCAAGAAATAGCTAAGAGACAAGAAGAAAATGAATTTTGCCACAGCCAAGCAAGCGATGCATCTGCAACTTGATCCATTGACACGGTTCAATTCACAGTGATACTGATGAATCATGGCAACATCATTGAGAGGCCTCATGTTATTGGTTCTTTTTTATGTGGAGCCTTATTGTTCCCGTACGTTTTTATCATTTCATGCAACAGCATTATGACTTTCACGTGCACAGAAAAATATCCTAATGATTAATCAAACCTCGGGTGGAATAATAGGTACAATATAATATTAATGTGTTGATTTAACAGGCAGCATGCTTGGTTTTAATTAAATTTTTGTATTAATAGGTAGATGTATAAATTTTGAAAATGATACTCATTAAAAGATGAGAAATTCATTAATGTTTAAATGTTTAGAATGACTATTCTTTTTACTTGATAATTCGTAAAAAACTGAAATGATTGTCTATTATTCACCGCTGGACATGTACCTACGGTGTTACTCCTGCCACTAAGTATAGTATAATCCTTCAATTAATTCGCCGCATCTTCTAGCCATTATGTACGGATTGTACCACGTGCAACCACCTGGCAATTTGTCCAATTGCTAGTCATGCCATTTTATCTTTCTATTAGACGATTCTACTTCTAAATGCATGACTATACAACGACGCCAAATATGATCCTGGAATTCTGGATTACTATCCCATAAATCTTCTTGCCAATACTCTATCCATATACAAAACTAAGCCTCAAATCCTCTTCAGCCAACCTTCTTGCCAATATTTGCGTAAGTGTTCTTTCTCTTGTGCAAGTCATCTCGCCACCTCAAGTAGGCAAGGAGTTCTTCATAAGTGGGGAAAACATTAGAGAAAAAGTAGAGAAAATTTTAAGTGCACTACTGGAGAAAATTACCTCATAACTTTTGATAAGGGAGAGAAACTCTCTTTTGATCTTCAATAATAGTAAGAAGATAAATTCCCGTGAGTAAATTGCGTAAATATGAATTTTATGAGTAATGTTTTTGTGTATGGATAGAATTAGATTAGGCCACTTTTTGGGGACCTACGGCCCAATTTGTTTCTGGTTGAGTCTAACTTAACCTCTAAGCAAGACTATTTTTATAAACAGGTTATACCTATATTTTGTAAATTTTTTTCATAATTTTAGCATGTCAACTTTTTAATAATTAATATATTTATATATAATCTAATGTTATATATAATATATAAATTTATAATATATATATGACATTAATTTAATTTTAATAGGGATAATTTTAAATATTTATCTAATTTAATTATTGATTTATTTTTTACATTGAAGGTTTTTGCACATTATCTTATTTGAATATTTATTTATATAAATAGGCTTTTAAATAAATCAAACTGAGCACAAAAATTGATCTTATATAAATTAACATGTCAGACTCAAATTAATAATTTATAAAATAATCATGACCTATTTAAACTAAAACTTAGCCTATCCTATTTTATCTCCCACCCTATCTCTATCTCTATTCAAAGTTTTTTGTAAAATTTTTATAAAAATTTAATGTAAAATTATAAATTTTTATTAAAAAATTAAAAACACAAAATTTTCTAATATTTAAAATATTTTTATTTGAAAGTTAATGTTTTTAAAAAATTTGAAAAATATAAAAGAATTTCACAAAAACAGAGGATTTTTTTTTTAATAGTTGAAATAAAAATAAGCCAATTTTATTTAAATTTAACCTTTATAGCTACTGCACAAAATAGAATCCAATTCATGACATTAATGTCGGACTCTAGCTAAGGAGTATTAAATGGGTTCAAAGCTTAAATGACAAACGGGCCAAGACACAAATTTTTATAGAAGTAAACTGGCGAACTGCGTTTGTTTAGGGAAAAAAATATATTCCTAAGAACATAATTGAAAATTATTACGATAATAAAAAATAACTAATATATTTAATATTAAATATAATAAATTTAATAAAAATTTCTTCCTTTTTTTAGAAAAAGTAAATTTTCTTTCCGATTATAATATTAAAAGTAAATTTTTTTAATCAGAAAATATAAAGACACATGAATTTCGTTATTCTTATACAAGGGAATGAAATTTTTGTATGAAAATTATTTCCTGGTTGGTTTGAAAAGGGTTTACACAGGCAGATCTCCGTATGTATCGGGGTTTAAGCGGGCGGTTAGAACTTGTGCTGCCCCGCAAATCAATTTTTTTTAATTTCAAAATTTTTTAATCATATATATCAACATCATATATATAATATATTTTATTAAAAAAGTGCTGTCCTTCTCATTCAAAAATAAGCGGGCAGTTAGAACTTGTGGTGCCCCGCAAATCAATTTTTTTAATCATATATATCAACATCATATATATAATATATTTTATTAAAAAAGTGGTGTCCTTCTCATTCAAAGATAAGCGGGCAGTTAGAACTTGTGCTGCCCCGCAAATCAATTTTTTTTTAATTTCAAAATTTTTTAATCATACATATCAACATCATATATATAATATATTTTATTAAAAAAGTGGTGTCCTTCTCATTCAAACCCAAATTCCACATGATTTAAAACTAAATAAAATATATTCCACTCTGGTCAAAATACCAAACTTAATTAAATTCAAACCAATTTTGCAAAAAGAAAAAGAATGAAAATCAAATTTGAAATTTTTTGACTCAAATAAAAAAATATATGAAAAGCAGAAAAAGGAACTAATTCACTTATAAAGAATTGAACTGAAGGCACATTTAAATTTGGACTGCATGTATACAAACCCTAACTGGCCAAATTCCACCGCTCAACAGCCATGCATCCGGCACGGGTGTTGGAATCCTATCCAACCCGCTCCCCTTCCTCTAACCCCTAGAACATCCGACTCTAAGTAAAAATTAGAAAAAACGAAGTAGAAAAGTAACAACTTGGAATTTTAATGACTAAACTTATTATAATATTAATTAATGAGAAGGACATTCTGACCAATATGCTAACACTCGGACTAAAACGCAAATAAAAGAATAAAACTAAGATGGACAGTCCATAAATGAACTTGGAAATATTGCATAAAAACAAAACAAGCTTCCAAGCAATTGACCTCTTGAATTTTCTTTATCTGCTTTATTTTGATCAATTTGTCAAAGCAAAATGCCATTTCTCTATAATGTGTTTCTTTGCTTTTTTCCATTTTTCCTCTCTGTAAGTTGACTACCTATCTGAAAATATTTGATCAAGAATTTAATAAAAACGTGAAATTCCATGCGCGCGATGGGTTTCAACCGATGGGGCCGATTTATATCAATCAATTGTATGACAAATGAGAAACTTCTGTATCAAAGACAAGCTTGTGAACCTTTTCAAGTATGATTTATTTTATTTTTTTTTCTTTGACGTTTGAAGTGATTAGAAAAGTTAGTTAATAGAAAGTGAATTGCAATAAAAAGAAAATAATGATATAAAAAAGTAATTTTTTCCATAAGGGATCATTATTTTTCCAAATTATCTTACATTATATAATTTCATTCTCTCTTTACTTACCTTCATTCTCTATCATATCTTCCTCTCCCTACTTCCTTCCACCTACTTTTTCTTCTTTCTCATACCCCTTCACTACTAGAGAATTGTCGTACAACATTAACATGAAGAGTTGATATACTTGAATACATATCTTGTTATGTGCTAATATTTTCAAAAATGTCATTTTTGCTTAAAAGCTACATTTTTAGAGTAACTTTACACATTGGTGTGGCTCTGTTGCTCAGATGTTATTTTTTAATATATTAATTTTTTATGGGTAAAGTTTTTTTCTAAGATCAAACCAAGTGTGATAAAATGATATGCAATTGTTTCTTATTATTTAAGTTATTACATGTTTGTGCTTAGTTGTTTATTAGATGTTGCTTAGCGCATAAGTTAAATATTTATATTGATTTTGTTAAAATCCTTTAAAAAGAAGAGACATGGATTCATTTGTTTCTTGTAAAGATGGTTAGGAAAGGAAGGGAGTTAGAGGTTCTACAATTATAAGGGATATTATTCTCAAGCATGCCATAGAGGAGAAGCAAAGGGTAAACTTCAATGACAATATAGTTGCATGTAAGTTGAGTAGAACTAAACCTAGTAGTTACGCTAGTTACATGACATGCATTAAGTTAGCTATTGATGTCAAGAAATGGTACCATATATATTGGCAAGGAACCTTAATACTTAACCCAATTTAAATTTTTATCTATGCCTAACTGTTGGGAATTCGGATTATCACATGCAGCGGAATTTTAAATTTTTGATCCGAATTCTACCTAGGATCCATGCAAAAAACATGAGTCAATGATTAGGGTTTTACCTATTGGGCACTCGTGTTTCTACTGATCAAAACTTGAGAGCGGATGAATCAAACGCCGGCCGGAAGGTACAGCGTCTCTACGGTATCCACACGGAGTGAACAACGACCTCTCACCCTCCACGCGTCTGCTAGGATGCGTTTTTCTCTCTAAGAATTAGGATTGGATGTTTTCGGAGTGATTTAGGGTTTATATGGAAGCTTAAAACGTGATTATTAAGTGCTGCCCTCAAGTCCCCTTTTATAGAACTTAGGCAAGCCATAATCCTAGTCCTACTAGGATAATGCTTCCAAAATCCTAATCACACTTAACAACTCATCTTATCCTTATCCTAGAGATAATGGGAAGAGATAAGACTTATCTATTAATTATCTAATATTAGATAATGATATTATCTCATAATAAATATCTTAATATTAGATAATTGCATATAGTTATCAAATATCAAAATAATATTATCTCATAATATATTTATCTAATATCTGATAAGATAATTACTTGATATTACTTTAATATCAGATAATATCACATAATATATATATATATATATATATATATATATATATATATATATAAAACGTGAATTTATTATTCTAAATAATATATATGCACGAAAATAAGTCCAATTAATTGGATATTAATATAATTAAAGTCCAATTAATTATTGTCTTATTCCTACTCCTTTTGTGTGACCCTGTAGGTTCTTACTACGTTGACAATGACTTATTATTGAGCCATAGACAGCGAGCGGTATCTAGCAATACATCACTGCCACTCAAGTAGTAAGAATGTCTGTGATTCGACATCCACCTAATACATGATCAACGTTTTACATCATAACCCTTTTGTAATAATATCCAAATTGAACTGGAGGCATGGAATGTGTCATCCTCGTCAATGTTCAATTTATATTTCTTGATACTGAGTAGACTTAAAATAAATAATTAATATCACATATTAATTCAACTGAGCATGGCCATGCATTTCTAAGTCTCACTCAATCAAGGGGCCCAAGGATATTTCTCTTTTATACAAGAGTAACAAAATCCCATTTACATCACTCACTTCCCTCTGCATGATTTATGACACACCCAATCAATGCCCTACTTGTCACCTGATTAAAGGTGACATAGAACAATATTAAAGTGAGTAATTCCTCATGTAGGGAACCGTAGTGATTTCAGGTCAAAGGTTTATGCGTAGTTGTGATCATATGAGAATATTTTATGACACGTTTATCCATGCAATATTCTCATAGTGGGTCAGTCCAGTACATTGTTCACTAGCAATGTACTCATGTATTGACTTGATATCACATATCCATGATTCGTAATCATCAGTCACTATACATGCTAGTCTCGATGTATTATTACTATCCTTTTCATAATAATACTTGACTAGGGGCATTTTAGGAATAGCAAAGCTATTCCAAGGATAATTATTATATTAAGTTATAAATTGCGCATAATAATAATAAAAACAAAATATAATAATTAAATTACCTAAAATAAAATATAATACATTGTGTATAACTCTAATCATCTTATATGATTGGTTCTAAGACACACACCAACACTAACAAGAAAGCCTGAATTACTAATCATGCTTGTCATTCATTTGTGGATTGCCTTGTAGGCTACCTTTAGTATTCGTAAGGGCAAGAGGTGAAAGGATCATAAGTATAACTTGATGAAAGAGTATGTTAACCCCATAGGAATGGAGGCAAAACCTTTTTTTAAAAATATCATTGGATTAATGTAGGAGAAGTTTGTAAAGATATGCCATTTGAAAAAGTTCTAGGTAAATATGACCATCTCAATACTGTTATTTTTCTTCTATTATAAACAATGAAGAACAACTTCTCATAACATTTTTTTCCTTTTCTAGTCTCAATAGGCCCAAATACAACAAAATAAGGTGAACTAAATATGAAAAATGTGTACAAGTAGAGGTTGTTTTAAGGAGGTTATAAGAATCTTAAGGAAGTGCTCATTAAAGAAAGATGCTGAGAAGGTTATTGATCATCTAATGATCAACTATATGCTTTCATCACCCATACAACAACATGAGTTATGAGTAAGAGTTAGAATCAATAGGAAGATCAAATTCATGATAAAGGAGTGCTGATAGGTTTGCCAATGAATAAACATGATATTATTATTTTATTTTTCAAATATGGAGTGTTACTCAGTTATTAGCACATGAATAACTATGTTTAATTATATTGTTCCAAGATAAGTTCACGTTGCAAGCCATCTAGGGAGAATTTCAACCAGATGGAAGATGGACATCTTAACTAATATCTTAAGAATTCACAAGCATCCTGAATATGAAAAGCATGTTGGAAGATTAGCGTGCCTTAAAGGTTACTTCAAGGGAGCTTCAAGATATCCTTATAATGGAGTACTATCTGATAAAAATAAGGTAGAGCTCAAGATAAGATGAAAAAGGAGTTAAAGATTGATATTTTGCAACATGAAATAGCCATGCTTTAATAAGAAGAATAGATAGTTCATCCTAAAGGAGGATGAATAGATACAAATGGAAAATCCAATGCCACAACAAGGTAATTGCTACACTATTGACGTTCAACCCTTTTGTCTAATTACCATAAATAAATTCTTATTACCTTATTGTTTGTTGCCAAGTACATTTCAATAATATTGTAACACATTGATGCTAATTAGCGAGTTTATTTGTCATTACAAGGTAGACATAGTTATGCACTTATTATTAAGGGACTTTTTTCTAGACTATGTGCACCACATCATTGCATCACTAGAGGACTAATGTATGGTCATGGTAGTTGCAACCGAGGATGCCAAGATTAAGGTGCCATGTCGACAAAGAAAGTGACCATGGTAGCACAAGTAATTAACACCTACCTAACTTTGACTAAAGGCCTTGATTTCATTCTCCATAGAAATGAGGTTTTCTATCACTTCAAGTTTATTATTTATAATTGAATAAAATATTTCCTAACAAGTTTAATTGTCATTTCATTTTTGTAATCCATCTTAGGCATCTCCAGGGGAAGGAAAAGGCAAGGGGTTGTAAGAAGAAGACAAGGATGAGGATGTTAAGTCCAAAGAATTAAAGACTTTGATAGTTCATCATTTATAAAAAAAAATAGAGGTTAGCATATCTCAGAAGAAGCTTTGATTTACATGTTTTCATAAAACTAGCTTTAGTCACCAACCTCACTAAACCTACATTCTAAGAGTATCTTCTACACTCAAATCAAAATATGGTTAAACTAGGATTCTACTATTATCTTAAGCTATAAACTAATATTTCTATTACTAAACAAAAATTAATATAACATTTAAACTCACATATGTTCAATCTATAAGATTGAGTTATGATGTCTAACACTCCACACCACTAATTCACACTTACAAATACAAATATATTGACTTGCTATGCCGCTAAAACATCAAACATTTTCCTTCTCTATAATTACTAATACAAACTTTACTTTTAATTGCTACAAAACCTAATAACTTATAACTATATTAGGTAAAATTTTATGTCTTCCATGATTTAAATGTCTAAATAGTAAATCCAATCAAACAAGCACATAACTATTACACTTTATCACATATTTATGTTAGCAATCATTTTTAGTTCTTTAACTTGAAGTATCAAACTATCTATAATTTAATCCAACGGCATGCCTTGCACTTGAAACATCTATTCCATCATGTATATCATATTTATGGTTGTTATTTGCTTTCTATATTGATTGGGTTATTCCCTTATTTCTTTATCATATAATTACATTAATCACTAACATGTTAATATTGTTCTTAATTATTTATAATTAGATTATATTATTCCCAAGGCTAGCCTAACACTAGATCATATGAAATAATAAAGCAAAGTAGTATCAAACTGATACAAAACAATTTTGACCCAAATTTTAAAACACCTTCAACTAGCTTCCACACACCTATTTTTCCTTTTTCCTTTCACTTAATAATGACTTAAGAGCACTACTACCATTTAATGCATTATATGAGGTGATTAAAAACTACTACATAACTAAAGTTGTGAACATACTTCAACACCCTACTAGAATTTTGTAATAGCCCAGTGTGTGCTAATTAAGGTATGAATGGATAGAGAAACTAGAATTTAAATATTTCCAAGTGCCATATATTAATCCCCTAGGCATTTATTTTGCATACATACATGTAGTACTTTAGTTAGAACCATATTCCATGTTTTTGTAATACTAGACAAACACGTCCAAAGAGAATATATCATAAATAAAGAAACCAATTGCTAAGGATTGTAGTCATAGTATGCCGACTCGTTCATGGAGTTGCTAAGTTACATGAGTTAGCATAATAATCTATATGAAGGTAACAATAGTCATTACATTAGATACTAACTATACTCAACAATACATATAGCTAAAGTAAACTAACCAATCTAACTATGCTTGAAATATGATCCTTGAACCTTTTTGAACTTGAACTTTTAACTAGTTCTTTGTTTAAACTTATTTTTTATTATTACTTCTTCTTTTTTCTATTTTAAGTTATCTAAAGATTACAACTAATTATCAACAAACCAAATCATTGCAAAAATATAGTCCTTAGCTAGGTTATTGGCCATGAAAATCATATTATACTAATTTAGATTTGTCAACCAAAACCCAAAATTCTTTACTTAATCCTAGTATAAAGTTGTTAACCAATGTCTCTATTATATAAATTAAGATATTATCTATTCATCTTCAAATTTTACTAGCTTCATAGTAAGATCTATTGATTGATCATTCATCGGCCACCACTAAATTTTACAATTTCAGTAGGGATTAATCACATTAATCTATCTCTAAAACAACTAGAATTAGAAGTCTCATAATGCACCAATGAAAATTCAAATTTTATTACTTCTTATTGAAGGTCTTGAAAAGATAATTTAGCCTAAAAATAATATCCTACCTCAAATTTCACCATCTATATCCTATAAATTAGCTAGTGCACTAATATAACCATGTACACTATGAGAATAAGATTAATAATTCCATGTCCAAAACTTATATATTGCACTCTTCCTTTTTTTTTCATTTAATAATCTTGGGACTTCTTTATGGCATTCCCTGCTTACATTTATGCAAAAAAGGATCCTAATAGTTAAAATCAGGTCCTAACTAGTAAGTTAAGCCACATTTCTAGCTTAATTCAAAACATTGGAATACCATTATCTTTTCAAGAACACTAATTTACCTATTCGAAATATTCCTTACACCTAATCTATTTAACACCTATAACAATTCATGAGCTAGTCTAAGCTTTCTATCCTAATACATAAAAATAAATTATATAATCTAGTCAACCAATAGAGGCATATACAATAAATTCAAGATACATATATACATCTATATATATAACTAACTAATTGTTTTATTTCAATATCATCACTCATTTATGCCACTTTTTATTCTTTTCTTACCTAAACAACAATTGTAAGTCTACATTCCACACACATCACATAAATAACATAATTTTGGTATACTTGTAAAAGTAAATACTTGTTCCATTCAAACAAAAGTTCCCTTAGTAAGATCACCAACTTTGGTCTTTGTTCTTTACTCCCAAGAAATAACGAAATGTGGTTAAAATCAACAACTTAAAATAATCCTATATAGTTCAAGAACTATGGAGATCTACAATATGTATTAGAGTGGGAATCAACATATCATCATTCATATTTCGTGCTCCTAGGCGCATTAGCATGAATTTAGTATATCTATCGTATTTTGGTAATTGAAGACATCTAAACCATGCATGTACACACTACATCATGCTTCACCACTATTCAAATGTAAAGTTTCCCAAGGATTAATTTTCACTAACTAAACAAAGAAAATCTAAGCTCTGATATTAACTTGGTGTCATAACTTACTTAGCCATGATTGACATAATTCTTATTACCGATCACCACTAACCTTGCTACCTTATTTAGTATCATCAAATAAAGACAACCCTAAACATTTATGGCCTACAAATTAATTAGTTAAAATACTATTTCACTTACGTTTAATAAATAATATTTACCTTAAAGATTGGTTTGTACATATTTGGTGTTTACATATTTTTCCAATAAAGCCTATCAATAGCTACCTTATTTTCATCCTCTCATTATGGCTACACTCTACAAGTCTATCCTTTGGTAGTAGGTGGTAGTTGTAGAGCTTCACTTTGATCATCTGGAATCATTTAAAAGAAAAACAGTGAGACTCATGGTCCTAATAAGTAGATAATTTACTTGCTACTATTCATAAATAATTATGGTTATAAATCTTTACTTATAATGCATGCATATAGTATTTAAAATTCATAAGCGTTAAACATATCATCAAATAAAATTAATAATAGTAATTTCACATTGTGTCTTCCAACATCATTTACCCCATAACTTTTTTCTTTGAAACATCATTTCCCCTATATAGTAGTCATGCAAAAGATCCAATTTCGATGCATCATATTAATATTTCATTTCACAATTTAAATCCACTTCATTCATGGAACACACATACACATTAGCTTCTAAGTCAATCAACATATTTTGGTTATATATTGTGTCACTTGTGATAATAATCAAATTCTACAATCTACTCATCATTTTTGGGGCTAATAAGCTAATGCCTACTTAATGTCTTATTTTCTAACTTATTTTATCTTACTAATTGGGAATTTAAGAGATAAGGCAAGGGTATTTGAGTACAATACTCAAATACAAGTCAATTCTATACTAGTATTTGAGCTCTATACTTGAGCATTTTGAGGCAATAAGTTTGAGCCTCCTAGTAATTAAGTACAACAACCATTTCTGGCCAATACTTAAATACTGTATTTGAATATTTTTCTAGATTTTCTAAAAATCTACTTGAAAATTTTAGAAAATTTAGTAATTTACTTTATTCAATCAACATGTAACTTAGCAATTCATACCAAAAGGAATCCTTCACAATTATACTAGCAATTCCCAGCTAAACCTAGTTTACCTAGCCTTTGTTCTATCACTTCAACATCATCCATAAACAACTTCAAAGAAAATACAATAACATACTTGAATCCACTTGAAACTATAAATTTAGAGTAAGTTAATCATCTACTGAATTTGAATTTGGGGAAAAATGAAAAGATAGGAAGGAGAACTCTAGTTGAAGTGATCCCTATACATACAAACAATCAAGCCATACTCAAAATCCCTATTTTCTATGCCTTCACCAACCTTGATAAAATTTCAACTCAATGACTTAAAATTATAAGACCATACCTTGATTATCAGTAGAATTAGCAACTATCTTGAAGAAATTAACCACACTTCCTTTGTGATTTTTGCTTGGGAATGAAAGTGATAGATGAAAGAAACAAGGGAGAGAATCTAATCATTAAAAAGGGTTTTATGCTAAAATGGCATTTTTGTGAATTTAGGGGATACCAAGGACATTTTAGATTTTTGTATCCTTATATTTCCTTTACACATCTCATTTCAATTCTAACTTTATGCATTATAATTATCTTAGTTGTACTTATTTCTATATTTAAATTTAATTTTCTATAATTAAATGTTGGTTATAGGCCTTCCCATAACTTTCTAATTTATTAATATATTTATCAAATTACCATTTTAAAAATTAGAATTAAATTTTATAAATTTAAGTGATCTAACACTTTGTAATGCCCCAATTTTGAGCACATGACTAGCATAAAAAACGAGGAGTACAGTGCTAGCATAAAAAACCATCTCTGGATGGCCTAGTAAATGAGATAAACTCTTCAAGTGTGCGGAACTCGAAAGGAAGATGGGAAAGATGCAATGGCTAGCATGATAATTGGAAGAACGAGGAGTACAGTGCTAGCTAGAGTAAAACAAAACAGCAATTGTAATTTGTCAAATGTCATTTTTGCCTACTAAATGCTAACGTTACTCTTGTACATGGTAGTTTATGTATGTTAATAACTTCAAGTTCGATGTTGCCTAAAAGAGAGAGAAAAAAAAAAGGAAAACTTGTTTTAAAGGTTTATAAATGAAAACCATAATTGGATTTATTAACAGGCCGTTTTATAGTAATTTAGTTTTATATATGTAAAGAGTTAAATATATAACTTTAGATTCAAATTGATAAATAAATTATTTTTTATTATTTATTATTTTTCAGAATTTATAAAATAGAAGGATATAATTATTTATTGTAATTATTTGATTAGTAGTCACGTTTAATCAACAATAATAATTAAAGTTTTCTTCTAAACTATTTTTAATACTTCATATTAGAGGATTTTGACTTTCATTATTTTTGGAGTTATAAAAGTCTATAGGTAAAATGTAAATAATGAAAAGCACAATTTTTTTCGGCTTTATTTTATCTCACTTCACTATTTTCTTGTCGCATATGTGCATTACTTTCAATTCTTATCTTATCAAATTCAAAATAAAAATATTTAAAGACATTCACAGACACATAAGATGTATATATGTATATATGCTAACTTCCATATCTATATATAGAAACTAGCAAAATGATAAAAAAATTTGTGACTAATTTCATGAAAATAAAATAATAAAATGTATTATAATAAATTTTTTACATTATCAATAATTTTTTTAATTTAAAAAGTATATTTATTATGAAGATGAGAAAGAATAAATACAGTTAACTTAAATATTTTAAATTAATATTTTTATTAAATTATTTAAATATTCCTTTTCTTTTATTGTAATTAAATTGGTAGCATAAATTTTCATCAAAATAAAAACAACAAAGGTTCCCTACTTATGAATGTGAAAGCTACTAATTATATATATATATATATATATAGAGAGAGAGAGAGAGAGAGAGAGAGAGAGTTGCGCGTGATTCAACAATGTAAACCTGCGTGGAATTTAGAATTTGAATAAGGTGTATTACATTCATTTTATTACTTTGGTGGCTGGTGCGAATTCAGTTTTCAATAAATCACTTTCATAACTTACAGTCAAATATTAAACAGGAAACGAAGAAAAATGATAATTATGGTTGGAGACTAATAAGCCAGCCACTTGGAAGAGTCCTAGTATATCTTGTAAAAGTGGACAATTCAACAACGTAATTGACCTATGGAGGCATAAATCTAATTAATTAAAATATTTAGCATATGTTTTAAATTTAAAGGTGATACCTGCGTATCCTCCATACAACATTAACTACTATAAATACCACATAAGCACCAAGCTAGCCTCACAACTTGCATACAAAAGCGTATAACATATTTTGCTCAGAGCCTCGTCAGAGAAAAACAACTTCTTTGTAAAGAAAAGAAAGGAACTGAAGTTGAGAGATGGATAATTTCCCGGTAATCAACATGGAGAAGCTGAATAGTGAGGAGAGAAAGGCTACAATGGAGAAAATCAAAGATGCCTGTGAGAACTGGGGTTTCTTTGAGGTATATAAAATTTCCCCCATTATTATTTATATGTGCTTTGCTTTTATACTACAGTCCGCAACTAAAATGTTGTTTTTGAATCTCAAATTCTGCAACATTTTTTTTTCTGTATGTATCTACAATTTTGATAATCTTGATCGATGTCACTGCAACATTTGAACATAATTTAAGAATTTTACTATGTGTTATTTTTAAAACGTCCAATTAATTTCTACGATTTTATTGATTGATGATGTTTTGTTTTGAAATAGTTGGTGAACCATGGAATAGAGCATGAGTTTATGGACAGAGTGGAAAGGTTGACGAAAGAGCATTATAGGAAATGCATGGAGCAGCAGTTTAAGGAGGTTATGGCAAGCAAAGGCTTAGAGACAGTTGAAGCTGATGAATTAAAGCACGTGGACTGGGAGACCACATTCTTCTTGCGCCATCTACCCCGTTCAAACATACATGAAATTCCTGAACTTACTGAGGAGTATAGGTACTCACATCGATTACATGTCGATTATTCCTAGAAATTTAAAACTGTTAGGGCAGATGCATAATCAATTTTTTCATTACTTTAAGAACATGAGCTACACGAATTAAACAATAAGTACACCGACGTCCATATACATATTCTAAACTGCATGAGGTCGAATGGGATCAATGATGCAGGAAGGTGATGAAGGAATTCGCAAACAAGATAGAGAATCTTGCAGAGGAGCTGCTGGAATTGTTATGTGAAAATCTTGGATTAGAGAAAGGGTACCTTAAAAAGGCCTTCCAAGGATCAAATGGGCTTCCAAATTTTGGGACAAAGGTAGCAAACTACCCAGCATGCCCAAAGCCAAAGCTCGTGAAGGGTCTTAGAGCTCACACAGATGCAGGTGGAATCATTCTTCTCTTCCAAGATGACAAAGTCAGTGGTCTTCAGCTTCTTAAAGATGGCAACTGGGTGGATGTCCCTCCCATGCCTCACTCCATTGTTGTTAACCTCGGTGACCAGCTTGAGGTATTCTATATTACCTTATACTATACGTTATGAATAATATTGCTTAATCACACTACTTTTGATATGATTCTTTGTATGTGCAAAGATAACATGATTTAATCCATTCTATTAATATGCATCAAATCCAAAACCTTAAACAAACAAGTCCTATTTGACTCATAATATATTATATTTGCATGTGAAATATGTGAAAGTAACACTAATTTATTGTGAAAAGGTTTATATAGATTTATATAACATATAATTTCTTAAACGAGCAAGTTAAATTGTAAGATTGCTAGATTTTTTTTTAACCAAACACTTTGGTGAAACAGGTAATCACAAATGGGAAGTACAAGAGTGTGGAGCACCGAGTGATTGCACAAACTGAAGGAACAAGAATGTCGATTGCATCATTCTACAACCCAGCCAATGATGCAATTATCTTCCCAGCATCAGCATTGGTTGAGGGAGAAGCAAATCAAAAAAGTCAAATTTACCCAAAATTTGTGTTTGATGAATACATGAAACTCTATGCTGGCCTCAAGTTTCAAGCTAAAGAGCCAAGATTTAAAGCCATCAAAGTAGTGAATTCGATGCTTCCAACTGCAACTGCATAAGTGGAACTAAAAGAAGTGAAGTAAATAAAGAAAAAATAAATGAGAGGGTATAGCCAAAAACATTTATTTCCTAATCTGACATATTCTTACAATATAATATTGGGAAATTCGATTGGTTGTATTTAACCAAAGCTCTTAACTAAACATTGTAATTTATAATTTATTTTTCTTCATCAGTTGTAATAGATATCTACAACCTTTCCATTGAAGGAACTATAGAATACGAGTTTCATGAAGCCTTTGAAGGAATTATAAGGAACAGTGGTACTTTCTAATAAATTAAATTATATGCAATGCTGATGCATATTTATACTTGCAAATTTAGGTCTCCTCATTCATATAACTCATGGCTAAATTTATCAAAAAGAGATGAGAATTAAAAAAAGATCTATATATGTCTTTAGATTGTGATAAATTTATCTCTTTGAGCTCATTCTTTTTTGTTACAATTTTTGAGTTAATAATACCAAATGGTTGTTATTAAAATCGAGATTGGAAGATCCGTAAAGTAAGGTATTTTTTAAAGTTAAAAATGAAAAATTCTACTTCATTCAAACTTTTTATTCAAGTAAATTCAAAAAGAGATTTTCTTTGGATAAGTGTAGATGAGACTTTGTGCGGGTTTTATAGAAAATTTTATAAGATCACACCACTTTTTAAAAGCACCTAAATATTCTAATGTTATATGTATGACCTTTTCAATTTACACAATTTTTTTAAAAAATACGATATTTTATTAAATAATTATATTTTATTAAATAATTTCTGGTCAAATCTTAAAACAATTTCATAATTTTTATAAAATCAAAAAATTTCCCTCGAATTCTTAAGCAAAACCCATTATATATATAATCATAGTTCGATCGGGTGATAAGCCAGAAAGAACCAAATCAACCATCATGTGATCATAGGTTGTTTGAAATTATGATTTCCTTTTATTCCTGATGTTATGAAATGAAGGCCTTTTCCTTTTGTGCTACATATCATCATAGAAATACTAATTTCGAAGCAACAATTAAAAAACAAGAAGACGAATTTTGTCACAGTCAAGCAAGCAATGCCAAAATCAAATACATTTTGTGTCACCCAGCATCATTTACACCTTAGTTTTCTCCCCCCAAATATTATTCCCCCTGTATAGTAGATATGGGCATGATCTAATTCTAATGTTTAGTGTTAATATCTCATTTCATAATTTAAATCCACATCATGGCACACATACACTATCTACTAAATCAATCAACATATTTTGGTTAATCTACTAGTATTACTTGTCATAATAATCACATCCTACAATCTATACATCATTTTGGTGCAAATAGGTTTATATCTATTTAATGTCTTATTTTTTAACTTATTTTATCTCATTAATTGGGAATTTAAGAAATAGAGTAGAGGTATTCAAATACAGTACTCAAATAATAGCCAATTCTATGCTAATATTCAAGTACTGTATTCACTATTTGGAAACAATAATTCTTGACCTCTTACTACTCAAGTATAGCATTCAACTATTAGCCAAAATGGCTAGTAGTTGAATAATATACTTGAATATCTTTCTTGATTTTCCAAAATCTTCCTTAAAATGTAAAAAATTCAACAATTTACTTCATTCAATCAACATGCAACTTATCAATCCATACCAAAAGCAATCATTCACAATTATATTAGCAATTCCTAACTAGAACTGATTTACTTAGCAATTCCTACCTAAATCCGGTTTACCTAGCTTTCCTTTCATCAATTCAACATCATCAATAAACTACTTAAAGGAAATTAAACTTACAAGCTTAAATCCACTTAAAACTATAAAATTAGAGTAAGTAAATCATTTACTTACCTTGAATTTGGGGAAAACTAAAAAGATGGCAAGGAGAACTCTAGTTGAAGTGATCCCTATATACACAAACAATCAAACCATAGTCAAAATCTCTATTTTGTATGCCTTCACCAACCTTAATGAAGTTTCAACTCAAAGACCTAAACTTATAGGATCATACCTTGACAATGAGGAAAATTAGCAACTATTTTGAAGAAATTAACCACACTTCCTTTGTAATTTTTGCTTAGGAATGAAAGTAATAGATGAGAGAAACAAGGGAGAGAAGTCAATGGGTTGAGAGAAAAATGAGGAAAAAGAGAATCTCAACTTCTATAAAATGTTTTTATACCAAAATGGCTTTTTTGTGAGTTTAGGGGATACCAAAGCCTTTTTGAGTATTTGTGTCGTTGTACTTCCTTTACTCATCTTATTTCAATTCTAACTATACACATTATTATAATTATTCCCATTATACCAATTTCTAAGGTTAAACTTAATTTTCTATAATTACATATTGGTTCTAAGCCTTCCCACAACTTTCCTATTTATTAGTATGTTAACTAGATTACCATTTGAGAAATTAAAATAAGATTTTATAAATTTAAAGGACTATAACAATTTGTCGCTTACCAATTTTGGGCAACTAGTGTAGGAAACCGTCTCCAAATGGCCTCCCATAAACCTGGCTTTGTGCCTTTAAAACTACCACACAACACTTAAATACTCAAAATGATTTGGATTTTTCATCAACAAATAAAAACAAACTCCCCCATTTTTAGATATTATCTAGGGGTAACCGACACCTATACTAAGTTATTTGCACATAAACACTTGTAAATCAAAACAAGTACCAGATCACATATTAGATATATACCAGTTTTCATCTACATACAAACATATATACATATTGGCATATATAATCAAATGCCAAAATAACTCTAAGTCATGTCTCCAATTTTCACCAAATAGCTTATTTGATCATGAAATATGCTCAGATTTCCATGATGATGGGGAATGCTAAGGATAGTCTCAAACTCTGAAAAATGTGGAAGACGGACAAGGTGAGTACAGGTACTCAATGAGCAGATCTCTACTTAAACTCACAACTTGAAAATATAATTTCGAAAATTAAAGAAATTCAAGTTTCCTTTTTAAAAAAATGGACAACAGCGTACATTAATCAAATCGAATATTCAAGTCCAAATGACACAACATAACTAATTTAATACACATAGCATTTTATGATTAATCAATTTTCATAAAAACATAGAATGTATGTAAAGCCATAAAACTAACATAATCCTATAAGATTGAAATAACGACAGTTTAAAGTAATTTAACAACCAAAATAAGTAGGATCCTATGAGATTTTCACATAAACTATGATCCAAAAATCAAAAGTAAAATGGGTCAAATTTCAAACCTAATCATAAGTCAAAAGTATGAAATGTTAAATCCTTTTCTAAAGTTAGGATCAAAATTCAAGCCCAAGTAAGAAGTTTTGATATCTATCTAAACTCCTAACAAAAATCCTCCCATATGCCTCTTGTAATAATCATGAAAATACAAAGAATCTAAGTGCACTTGGAATTTTTTTTGAAAACTCTCAAGAATCCATATTAAACTCAATTGGTTACGTAAAATTCAAATCAAACTTTTTTGTCACCTATATGTGTAAGAAGACCATAAGCCATTTCGAAAGGCTACATTTAAAACTATTGACCACCAACATTCCAAAGTTCAAATTATTTTGTCAAAATCTTCAAATTATATCTTCAAAACAGGGATATCGATCGTAACTTTAAATTATACGAAACATAACCAATCCCTTTTTAAATTCATGAATGATCCAACTTTTCAAATCAAGAAGTTTAGATATTACAGAAGTAACTATATAAAATCCAGATATGAATATGCAAAGCAAACTAACATTTTTAAAATTAATATGAAAACATAACATAGGAACAAATTTCAAGCTCAAAATATATGTATAAAGTATAAATTTTGAGTGATGCAAGAAATGGTAGAGAATCCACTCACCTCAACATGAACTAATCTTCCTAGAATCAGTCAAAAGCCCATCAAGTCATTCCCCTAATTTAACTTGTCCAAAGAATATCCAATCAAAATTTGATTCTAAAATTAGTTCCTAACCAAACCAAGGGCTAATTGCATAACCAAACCCAACTCCTAGAAAACCATATTTTACATAAATTTAATACCAGCACTTGCCTAAAACAAGAGTGCTTGTAGTTAGACACAAAAGTGTATCTACCCAACCATTTAGACCTATATTTCAATTTGCATTCACTTAAAATATGCGAAATTACTTGACTTACTAATCTATTGCTAAGATTAAATATAAAAAGAGAAAAATTGGAACAGTGGAAATATAATGCTGATTGAAGGTGATTTTAGCAATTTATTTGCATGGAAAAGGGTATCAAAACTAAGGGAAATCGGATAAGATACTATCCCGATAAGATAAATTCCCATAATTTTAACGATTATATGTTTAGGGTTAGAGGTGAACATATAAAAAATTGTGAAAAATTTAGTGCAAAAGCAAAATGACGATCCGAAAGGGCAGTCCTAAAGAGGCGATCAATGGCTTAATTTAAGTTGAATTTTGGCAAAGAGGAACCAGTAATGGAGGTTGTTATGAGTCCCTGCTGTCGAAGTGTCGCCATGTTGCAAACAACTGTAGCGAGCTCCGGTTTTGTTCGTGTTGAAGCAAACTGTCGGGGGAAGAACGACGTCCAGCGAGCAACAGCATAACACTGCTCGCTTGCTTCTGGCCGGCATTGGAACTCTATTAAGAAGAAAGTCCGGCGAGCTCCAGTAGCAAGGACACACAAATGCGAAGCTGTAAGTAGAACAGATGAACAGATTAAGTGACGAAAAAAAGGAAAAATTGAAAAGTTCTAGTTTCGGGAATAGAAGTAGATCATAGAGCAGGAAGAGCGTAATGGGAAAGAGTATCTGTTGTCGAAAAATAAGGAAAACTAAGGGAGAAATATTGGATGCGGAGATTGTACCATAATAATAAGAAAAATCTTGTGTTTTTAAAAAATCTTCTCAAAAATTTTTTTTCTATTCTCAAAAATTATTTTTAGATTGAAGAAAATTAAGATTAGAGATTAGAGAGTGATTAATATTGCAAATGAAGAAATATTTTATTTAATTACAAAATTGACATCTAAAGTAAAAAAAAAGTTTAGAAAATAACTAAAAGTTATTTCTATTTACTTATTTTTAAATTACACATTTAGAGAATAATTTTTAAAATAGATTTTGAAAATAAGTTATTAAATAGATTTTTCTGTTTTTAAAAATAAAAAAATAAAAAACTATTTTTAAAAATAGAAAACAAGCAGACTCCCAGCCACTCATTTCATTTTCTTTCCTTTTTCTTTTTTTAACTAAACATATTGTCCAACAATTCTTAATATTGTTACCAATTAATTTATTATTAGCTTTTTTTAAGATACTCTCATCTATTTAATTTTCCTAAAATAATATCTACAATAACTCCTTATTAAAAAATTTAAAAGATGACACCCACAAATTTTTTATAAAAAATCTAGTATAATAGAAATGCAGGTTATATCCAAATGGGAATAATATAAAACACCGCTTGTAAATAGCATTTTTCTGCATTTAAAGCTATGAGAAATATCTATTTACTGTGAGCAATTATGTTTCCCACAACGTTCCCTTTGGTACGGATTGTGGGGAAAACAATACCTCGGAAATTTTGGCCACGGCTATTCCCACACATTTTTAAATGATTTTTTTCTTTAAATCACTATTCTCACGGCATGTCAATCATGAGAATTGGATATTTCCCACGGTATCGCGCTATGGGAAAATTACCAAAAATAAAAAACCTAAAAATAAAATGGATAGAAAAATAAAGTTAAATATGACAAAACCAAATACACAATATTAATTACAAAAATATATGCTTCAATTTACAATATATTTATAAATCAAAACCATTAACCATTTTGCAAAATATTTGGAAAAAAACGTGTAATATTCAACAAGAATTTCCTTTTTAAAAAAAAAAAAAACTTTTGTGAGTTACTTATTCAACTTATGTTACCAACATCTTCCCAATTAACAGATCCTCTTCCCAACCGCTCTCCCCAATATATATGCACTACTTTTGCTTCAACCTAATCAAAATAAGCTTTGGGCATAGCAATTGCAACCTCGATTGATAAGAGCTTCTTGAACTACATTCTTGTTTACAAGGGATATCTCTATGGCAATTCCCTGATCAATAAGAGCGTCTTCAATTGTATGGCCTCATGTACAGTTCCTTGTCTTGACCAGAAGCAACTTCATCTAAACAATAGAGGCTTTATTCGGATGAGATATTGCCACTACCAAGTCTTTTTTAGTCCACAAAAATTCTAAAGCTGGCCCCATGCTTATTATGTCTTTTTTCGATCAACAAAATTCTACAGTTGGCTCGATCTACACTTATTATGTCTTTTTCAATTAACAAAAACATCAAAGTTGACTCCTGGCGATTATGTGTTTTTTTATCAACAAAAACTCTAAAGTTGATTCCACACTTTCTAGATACTTGTTACCCTAAAAGAACAAAAAGCAAACTAGCAAATGAAAAAATAGTACTAAATGAACCTCTTGGTAATAGGAACACAACAATTCAGTAATACAATATAGTTTACTTAAACCAAAATCATGTACATATCAAAGACACTGTACCTCTATTCATTCTCATATACACTATGAAAAGGAAAAATTATATACACAAAATACTGCATTCTAAATAGATAAATCATATAAATTGAAAACTCACACATCGTAAAAATCATTTATGGATAACGAATACAAACATAAAAAAATCATATGACATTCAAGTATCTTAATGCCTTCTTTACAACCTTATAATAATCAATTGTAGAATCACTTTAATGTTGTCAACTATCTTAATTAACTACAAACTTGACATTTGATTCGATGCATGTTTTTCCAATCATTATACCAACAAACAGAAGCCTAACGGAACATTCATAACGGCAAATAAAATATTTATCAACAAATAAAATTAAAATATATCACTCCAAATGATTTTCGGTATACATTGATCAACAGTACAGATGATACTTCCAAAAGAAGTAACGGTACAATTAACTATAATATGTATACCATTTTGGAGAAATTTACATTTATACAAGCAATGAAATTTCATATAGAAAATATTTTTTAATAAAACAAACGGAATCTCATCCAACCTCGAACCATATTTAAATCTATGAGAACAAAATGAGTGCATTCTGAGTTCATCTTATCCAACATACATAAATATTGAAGCACTGTTTTTATCATTATGGTTATGGATATTAATAATTTTAAGCAAATGGGAAATTTTAGTTTGCTACCAAATGAAAGAGAAGTATATTACAGTATCACAGGGTTCACTGGTGATATATGTACAGAGACAAATGCTTGACTGCCAATCAAAGTATTTATAAGTATACAAAAGGACTGAGGCGCGTCATGATTTATGCACATGGCATTAAGATTTGGGGATGATTCATGCACTTCCCACTTTTCTTTTAGTCATCTATTTCTCATGATTTATGTGTAATTTATAGCAAAGCCAGCAAAATGCAAACTTCACTACGCATCTTCTGATCATTGGAAGGCTTATTCACACGAGACTTTCTAAATATAAATAGGAAGCAGGGTGAAATGCATGCCAGTGTTGACAGCTTCTGGTTCAAGCATCTTATCATCATGATTTAAATTATCAATGAGATAAACTCTTCAAGTGAGCAAAAATTAATGGGGGAACTTGACAGGAAGAGAGGAAAGATGTAATGGCTAGCATGATAGTTGGAAGAACGAGGAGTACAGTGCTAGCTAGAGTAAAATAAAACAAAGCAACAAATATAATTTGACAAATGTAATTTTTGCCCACTAAATGTTATCCTTACTCAGCTTGTATATGGTAGTTTATGTATGTTAATAACTTTTCTAAGTTCAACGTTGCCTAAAAGAACTTCTTTTATAGGTATATAAACGAAAATTTTAAGTGGATTTATCAATAGATTTTTTGTAAAGTAATTTCTTTTTATATATTTAAATAGTTAAATATATAATTTTTAAGTTTAGATTAGAAAATAAATAATTTTTTTATTATTTATTATTTTTCTAAATTTAAAAAATAGAAGGATATAACTTTTTATGATAATTATTTAGTTTGAAGTCACGTTTAATCAACAATTATAATTAAAGTCTTCCACTAAACTTTTTTTAATACTTAATACTAGAGAATTTTGAATTTTAATATTTTTAGAGACATAAAAAGCTTCAAAATTTGTAATTAATGAACAACTCAAAATTATTTCCTCCGTATTTTCTCTTTTTTAACTATTTTCTTGTCATATATGTTCATTACTTTCAATTCTTATTTTCTTATACTCAAAAACACACACACACACAGTTTTTAATACTTAATGTTAGAGAGTTTTGAATTTTAATATTTTTAGAGACATAAAATGCTTTAGAAAATTGTAATTAATAAACAACGCTAAATTATTTCCTCCCTATTTTCTTTTTTTAACTATTTTCTTGTCATATATGTTCATTACTTTCAATTCTTATTTTCTTACACTTAACAAAAAAATACACACCCACACGCACACATGCACGTGCACGCACACACACACTTATATAGGCAAACCTCCATATGTATATGTATATGTGGGGATTGGCAAGAGAGATAACACACAACGTGACCAATTTAATGACAATAACATAATAAAATATACTATGTAAATACGTGTGGAATTAAGAATTTGATTAAGGTGTATTACATTCATTTTATTACTTTGGTCGCTGGTCCAAACTTAGTTTGGGTAAGAAGCCACTTTCATAGCTAACAATCAAATATTAAACAATACATGAAGAAAAAAGACAAATAAGCCAGCCTCTTGGAGGAGTTCTAATATATCCTATCAAAGTGGACAATTCAACAACGTAATTGACCTATAGAAGCATAAACCAAATTAATTAAAACATTTAGCATATGCTTTAAATTTAAAGGTGATACCTGCGTATCCTTCATACAACATAAACTACTATAAATACCACATAAACACCAAGCTAGCTTCACAACTTGCATACAAAAACATATAACATATTTTGCTCAGAGCGGCGTCAGAGAAAAACAACTTCTTTGTAAAGAAAAGAAAGGAAGTGGAATTGAAAGATGGACAATTTTCCGGTAATCAACATGGAGAAGCTGAATAGTGAGGAGAGAAAGGCTACAATGGAGAAAATCAGAGATGCTTGTGAGAACTGGGGTTTCTTTGAGGTATATAAGATTTCGCCACTTATTGTTCATCAATGATTTGCTTCTATACTACAGTCCACAACTGCAGTTATTTTTTTGTATCTCAAATTCTGCAACAATCATTTTTATTTCCTTTTCTGCATGTATCTACAACTTTGATAATCTTGATCGACGTAAAAGTAACTACAATAACTTTCCATAATTTAAGAATTTTACTATGTATTATTTTTAAAACTTCCTATGCCTCACTCCATTGTTGTTAACCTTGGTGACCAGCTTGGGGTACCCTATATTGCCTTATACTAAACACTAAGAGTAATATTACATAATCATACAACTTCTAATATTATTCTTTGCACTTGGTCATATGACATGATGAAAATTCAATCTATTATTTTGCATCAATCCAAAACCTTAAACAGACAAGAACTATTTGACTTATAATATATCATATATGCATGTGAAATATGTGAAAGTAACACTAATTTATTGTGAAAAGGTTTATATAAATTTATATAATATATAACTTCTTAAACAATTGAGTTAAAATGTAAGATTGTGAGATTTTTCTTTTTTCTTTTTTTTCCTACCAAACACTTTGGTGAAATAGATAATTACAAATGAGAAATACAAAAGTGTGGAGCACCGAGTGATAGCACAAACTGATGGAACAAGAATGTCAATTGCATCCTTCTACAAACTAGCCAGTGATGACATTATCTTCCCAGCAGTAGCCTTGGTTGAGAGAGATGCAGTGGATAAAAATCAAATTTACCCAAAATTTAGGTTTAACGACTACATGAAGCACTATGCTGGCCTCAAGTTTCAGGCAAAAGAGCCAAGATTTGAAGCCATCAAAGCAGTGAATTCAATGCCTCCCACCACAACTGCATAAGTGGAACTACTTGCATTTTGCTAAAAAGAATGATGAAAATAAAGGATAAATAAACAAGAGGTTAAAGCCTGAAACATTGATTTCTTAAATTGACACATTATTACAATATAATAGTGAGAAATTTGATTGGTTGTATTTTAACAAAGCTTTTAAATGAAAATTGTAATTTATATTTTATTCTTCTTTGTAATAGATATCTTACAATCTTTCAATGAAAGGAACTATAGAATACGAGTTTGCTAAAGCTTTTAAAGGAATTATAAGCAACAACGGTATTTTCTAATAAATTAAATTAAATGCAATGATGATGCATATATATACTTGCAAGTTCAAGTCTCCTTGTCCAAATAATTCATGGACTAAATTAATCAAAAAGAGATCAGATTTGAAAAAAATTATATATAATTTCAGATTGTAATAAATTTATCTCTTTGAGCACATTCTTTTAGGTTACAATTTCCCAGTTAATGATACCAAAAGGTTGTTATTAATATCAAGAGATTGGATGATCCATAAAGTAAGACATTTTCTAAAGTTAAAATGAAAAATCCTACTTCATTCAAAATTTTTTTCAAATAAATTAAAAAAGAGATTTGCTTTGGATAAGTATAGATGAGACTTAATGCAAGTATTTTATCAAATTTTATTATTATTTTATAATATCTCACCACTTTTTAAAAGCACCTAAATATTCTAATATTATGTGTTTGACTTTCGCAATTCACAGAATTTTATAAAAATATTACAATATTTTATAAAATAATTGCACGTTATATCATAAACAATTTCATGAATTTCATAAAATCACATAATTTCTCTCGAATTTTTACTTAAGCAAAACCGATAAAAAATTATATTCATAGTTCGATTGGATGATAAGCCAGAAAGAACCAAACAACCATTATGCCATCACTGGTTGTTTGAAATTATGATTTTCTTTTATTCCTGATTTGTGAAATGAAGGCATTTTTCTTTTGTAGTACTACTGCATTTATTTTATTGGATAATATTTTCTGTAAAATATAGTTATAAAATGTTAAAATGAAGGAAAAGTGTTCTATATATTTAATATTAAATTTAAAGAATTTGAAGAAAGTAACTTTCCATATTTTAAAAAAGAATTTTTTTTCTTCTATTTTTAAAATTTTAAATATTATTTTTTTCAGTTATTAATAAAAATAACATATTACCTGTTTATTAATATATATACAAATAATATTTTTTTACAAAAATACTTTCTGAAAAAATCAATGGGGGCGTAAATATCATCATAAAATACTAATTTCCAAGCAATAACTAATCCTTGCTTTGCACACTAAAAAATAGAATTCATTTCATTTCATTTTAGGAAAAATGATTTTATTTCAATTTTAAATGAATTCTTTTTATTTGAGATAAATTATATAAAATAAAATTTTATTTCACTTTAAAATTATTTTTTTTATTTGAAACTTTATTAAAACTTGTGAAATTTATTTTAAATATTTATATTTACAATATTATCTTTAAGATTGTGAGAAAAAAATTTAAAGAGAGAGAAATAATTATTAATAATTTGAAAAATTAAGGATAAAATTGTTCAATGAAAATATTATATTTGAAATGGAATGAATTTTTATCAAATCCTATCCAATTTCATGAGATTTTAAAATGACAATAATATAAATAAAATAAGATTTGAACATAAAATGAAATATAAAAAATTTAAATTCAAACATGATTTTTTTAATAGAATTCATTTTATTTTAAAGCATTCCAAACAAGAGTTATACAAGAAAAAAAATGAATCTACGCCAAAATCATATGCAACTTGATCCATTGACGCGTTTCCATGGACAGTTATGAATCATTAGCAACATCATTGAGAGGCCCCATGTTATTGGTTTTATTTTAGGTGGAGCCTTATTGTTTCCGTACGTTTTTATCATTTCATGCAACAGCATTATGACGTTCTATATGCACATATAATATCCTATTGATATTTAATCAAACACATTGGAATACTAGGTCCAATATAATATTAATGTGTTGGTTTAATAGAAAGTATGTTTGCTTTGAACAGATTTTAATTATTAATAAATAAAGATTTGAATTCTAAAAATAATACAAATTAGAAAGTGAATAATTTGTTAATATTTAAATATTTAGTGTGATTATTCATTTCATTTGACAATTCTTAAATAAGTGATTTAAAATGTAAGATTGTGAGTCTTTCCCTTTTTTAAATGTTCACCAAACCCTTTGGTGAAATAAGTAATCACAAATGGGAGGTACGAGTGTAGAGCACCAAGTGATAGCACAAACTAAAGGAACAAGAATGTCAATTGTATTGTTCTACAACCCAACCAGTGATGCAATTATCATCCCTGTACTAGCCTTAGTTGAGAGAGATGCAGTGGATAAAAATCAAATTTACCCAAAATTTGTCTTTGATGACTATATGAAACTTCATGCTAGCCTCAAGTTTCAGGTTAAGGAGTCAAGATTGAAGCCATGAAAGCACTGAACAATGCTTCAAACAGCAACTGCATAAATGGAACTACTTGCATTTTGCTAAAAGGAGCAAAGAAAATGAAGAAAATAAACAAGAGGCTAAAGCTAGAAACATTGATTTCCTAATTTGACACATTCTTACAATATAATAGTAGGAAATTTGATTGGTTGTATTTAACCAAAACTTTTAAATGAAAATGGTAGTTTATATTTTATTTTTCTTTGCTGGATGCAATAGATATATTGCAATATTTCAATGAAAGGAACTATAGAATACGAGTTTGATGAAGCTTTAGAAGGAATTATAAGCCATAATGGCACTTTCTAATAAATTAAATTAAATGCAGTGATGATGCATATTTATACTTGCAAGTTCAAGTCTCCTTATCCATATAACTCATGGGCTAAATTAATCAAAGAGAGATGAGAATTGAAAAAAGATCTATACATATATATAGATTGTAATAAATTTACCTCTTTGAACACATTTTTTTAGGTTTCAATTTTTTGGTTAATGATACCAAACGGTTGTTATTAATATCAAGAGATTGGATGATCCGTAAAGTAAGACATTTTCTAAAGTTAAAATGAAAAACCTGCTTCATTCAAACTTTTTATTCAAATAAATTAAAAAGAAGATTTGCTTTGAATAAGTATAGATGAGACTTTGTGCAAGTATTTTATCAAATTTTATAATTATTTTATAATATCTCACCACTTTTTAAAGGCAACTAAATATTCTAATGTTATATGTTTGACTTTCGAAATTCACAGAATTTTATAAAAATATTACAGTATTTTATAAAATAATTGCACATCAAATCTTAAACAATTTCATAATTTTCATAAAATCACAAAATTTCTCTCGAATTTTTACTTAAGCAAAACCTATAAAAAAATCATAATCACAGTTCGATTGCATGATAATCCAGAAAGAACCAAACAACCATTATCTCATCACTGGTTGTTTGAAATTATGATTTCCTCTTATTCCTGTTCTTGCGAAATGAAGGCATTTTTCTTTTGTACTACATATCATCATAGAAATAATAATTTCCAAGCACCAACCAAGAGACAAGAAGAAAATGAATTTTGCCGCAGTCAAGCAAGCTATGCCAAAATCATACACAACTTGTTCCATTGACGCGTTTCCACCGACAGTGATGAATCATTGAGAGGCCCCATGCTATCGGTTCTATTTTACGTGGAGCCTTATTGTTTCCGTACTTTTTGTCATTTCATGCAACAGCATTATGACGTTCAATATGCGCAGATAATATCCTATTGATATTTAGTCAAACTGAGGGTGGAATGATAGGTTCAATATAATATTAATGTGTTGATTTAATAGAAAATATATTTGCTTTGAACGAATTTTATTTATTAATGAATAAGAATTTAAATTTCAAAAATGATATTTATTGAAAGATAAAAGATTTGTTAATATTTAAATATTCGAAATCATTATTTATTTTGTCTGATTAATTCTTAAAATGATTATCTATCACTCTCTCTTGGACATGTACCTATGGCATTACTCCTGCCACTATAGTATAGTCCTCCAATTCACTCGCCTCTCCTTCTAGCCATTATGTATGAGTTGTACCTTGTGCAACCACCTTATAGTTTGTTCAATTGCTAGTCATGCAATTTTATCTACTCATTAGACGTTTCTACTTCTAAATTGGTGACTATATAACGACTCCAAGTATGACCCTAATACTCTATATTACTATCGCATAAGTCTTCCTGCCAATACTCTATCCATATAAAAATTAAGCCTTAAAACATCTTCTGCTACCCTCCTTTCTTACCGGTGTTCTTTCTCTTGTGCAAGTTATCTCGCCACCTCGAGTAAGAAAAAGGATAAAACGACATCATAGCTTTTGAAAGAGAGAAACATTTTAAGTACACTACTCAAAAGGATAAAATGACACCATAACTTTTGACAAGGGAGAGAAACTTTCCTTTTAATCCTTAATAATAGTAAGAAGATAAATCCCTATAAGTAAGTTGTATAAACACAAATTTTATGGATAATATTTTTGTGTATAAGTAGAAATTGGTCAAATCACCTATCAGGAGCCTACATCCTAACCTATTTTTTACCTAATCTAACTCAACCTCTACGCAAGTCTATTTATATAACCAAGTAATGAGAGTATTTGGCAAACAACTTTTTGATTAACTTTTAACTAATTTGAGTGTTTTTAACTCATTAACTAAGTCAATCAACTAATTTAAGTATTTGATAAATAATGTTAAAAGTCATTTTTAAAAAGTTAAAAATAGTAGCTTTTTGAAAATGTTGATTTGTAATAGTATAAGAAAAGATGTTCTTATTCATAATTATAAATTTTTTATATTTTCATTCTTGATAAATATGAAAATACTAAACTATATTTATTTATTTCATAGAGAAAAATCTAATACATATAATAAATTATGATTATTTTTTTAAAAGAAAACTACATAAGTATAATAAATTATATTAAAATATTTACATAATAAAAAATTATATGAATATAATTATATCTTTTCTATTAAATTGTATAAAAAAAGAAGAAAATATATGTTTCATTGCATTGTAAATAATAAAAAATATATTGAAAAATTATTAATCTTTTATCAAATGATATCTTTTGAATTAAAGAACAACACAAAATAGAAAAAAAGGAAACAACTATATTACTTATGAAAATATATCTTTTTATATTTAACATGTGCAATTCATCAATATTTTTAATGATAAATATATGGATTTTAAATTTAATATTATAAATGTTACAAAATAAATTTTAATAGTTATTGTATTTGCTAAAATATTACAAGTATTTCTTAACTAGAAAATTATAATTATTTATTTTTTAAAGGAAAATCAATAAGTATAATAAATTACAATGATATAATTTTTTAAAATATTTAATATAATAAATAACATATTATAATTATAATATAAAAAATTATTAAAGAAAAAGAACACTCAAATTAATTATAAAATATACACTTATCCTTATATATCATTTTATATGTAAATAACTAATAATAAATAATTAATTTTATTAAATATTTTTATATAAATAGCTAATATTATCAGCTAATTAAATCAATTCAACTATCAACTAATTTAATCAACTAACTACTAATGTAATTAGTCAATTGTCAAACAACAACTATACCTATTTTTTGTAGACTTATTTGGAGCCTTATTAGGTTAACCTATTGAATAATTAATATATTTATATATAATATAATATTATAAATAATATATATTTAAAAAATATACATATATATGCCATTAATATAATTTTAATAAATAAAATTATAAATATATATCTAATTTAACTATTAGTTTATTTTTACAATGAAAGAATTGCATATTAGCTTATTTGAAGATTTATTTACATAATTAAACTTTCAAATAAGTTTTCAAGTTAGCCTAAACTTTTTAAATCAGTCAAACCAAGCCCAAATTTCGGCCTCATATAAGCTAACATATCATATTCAAGCTCATAATTTACAAATCAATCATAGTTTATTTAAACTAGAACCTAGCCCGCCCTAATCTAACGCCACTCCTATTTCTGTTTCTATTCAATTTTTTCGTAAATATTTATAAAAATTAAATGTAAAATCATAACTTTTATTAAATAAATAAATACACAAAAGTTGCTAATTATTGAACTTAAAATTAAAATATTTTTATATAAAAGTTATATTTTTTAATAAAATATGAAAAATAAACAAGAATTTCACAAAAATTACAGCTATACATATGCATACAACATTTTTGGAATAGATAAAAGAAATGTAACCCAATTTTATTTAAATTTAACCATTACAGCTTCTGCACAAAATACACTCCGATTCATGTACGGACTTTAGCAAAGGAGTATTAAAGGGTTCAAACCCTACATGTCAAACGGGCCAATACATAAATTTTCATAGAGATAAACCGGTAATTCTTAGGAAAAAATTGTAAGAATATAGTTATAAATTATCACAATGATAAAAAAACAATGATATATTTAATAATAAATATAATAAATTTATGAAGGATAATTTTTTAAAAAAAGGAAATTATTTTTATCATAATATTAGAAATATTGTTTTAATCAGAAAATATAGAGACACATGACGCTCTTTATTGTTATATAAAGGAATGAAAGTTTTGCAGGAAAATTATTTCTTGATAGGTTTAAAATGGGTTTAGACAGGCAGAGTCCGTATGAATCAGGGTTTAAGCAAGCAATTAGAACTTGTGCTACCCCGCAAATCAACTTTTTTTTCCTTTTTTAAATTTCAAAATTTTTTAATCATTTACATCAACATTATATATATAAAATTTTATTTAAAAAATTGGAGTCCTTCTCATTCAAATCCGAATTCCACATTATTTGAAGCAAAATAAAATATATTCCACTCTAGTCAAAACACTAAACTTAATTAAATTTAAACTAATTTTTCAAAAAGAAAAGGAATGAAAATCAAATTTCAAAAAATTTTGACTAAAATTAAAAAAATGAAAAGCAGAAAATAAAGGAACCAGCTCACACACCGAAAATTGATTGAAGAATGGACTAAATGGGTCAAGCACATTTAAATTTGCACTGTATGGGTACAAATCCTACCTGGCCAGATTCCACCGCTCAACAGCCGTGCGTTCGGCTTGGGTGTTGGAATGCTATCCAACCATGCTCCGCTTCCACCAGCCCTTCTGACATCCGGCTCTAAGTCAAAACTAGAAAAACGAAGTAGAAAATTAACAATTTGGAATTTTAATCACTAAAATTATTCAAATATTAATTAATGAGACGGACATTCTGACCAAACAGTTGACTAAAACAGTAATAAAAGAATAAAACTAAGATGGAACTCTCTCTCTCCTCTTCGATCCATAACCGACTTGGAGTTAATGCTTGGAAACAAAGCAAGCTTCCAAGCAATCTACCTCTCAAATTTTCTTTATCTGCCTTGTTTTGGTCAATTTGTTAGAGCAAAATGCTACTTCTCTTTTGTTGACAATATGATTAACTAAACATAAATATACAAATTAATCATAATAATTTTGATCATACCCGATACATACTCTAGTGAAACCATAATTGATCTGGATGATAGTGATGAGTAAAGTTATAACTTACTTCATCCCTTTGATTATTTAGATTGAGAGAAGAGAAATATTTTAGAGATGTAATTATAATTTTTATATATCAAAATTGAATTGATTATTTAGTCAATTCAATCAGGTGCTCTCCTATCATTTTTGATTGTACATCTACTAAAACCTATTAATATTTTTGACCCATGAGGAATTGAACTTGAATCTCTAAGTTAAGGAATGTCAAGTCTTACCATTACGCTAATTTACTTCTTTTACCTCTCCAAAATTTTTTTTCTCTCAATCTGAATAACCAAAAGGGTAAAGTAAGTTACAATTTTACTTATCACCATCATCCAAATCAATTATGGCTTCATCAAAGTATACATCAAGTATGCTCATAATTATTATGATTAAGGTCATATGGTGTTGATGATTCACTATTACAATAAACTAAGGTCATATGGTGCTGATCTAGGAGAGAGCATTTTAATCTATAGAGTCCTTTAATCATTATCATCTAAATATAACTACTTGAGAACTTCTTATAATTCATAAGAGGGACAGTAGACAATTAACCAAATGATTTTCATAGTAATTCAAGAGGAAGAGACCATGAAGAGTAACTCACAGTTACCTTCTATTAATTACTTATCTTGGGGCTCTAACAATAAGTCAAATGGGAATGATAAGAAAGAAAAGAAACCAAACATGCAAATATCTTGAAAGTCTAGTTTCAAGAAAAGTGGTGAAAAGGGCAAAGGACAATGGAAGAAATTTAAGAGTAAGTGCAATTATAACAAGATCCTTGAACACAAGATGTCTAATTGCTATAAGCTGAAAAACAAGTGTGAGAAGGAAGGTACATATTCCAATTATACCCCTCTAGCTCTAATGTGTTTTGAGTCCAATAATCTTAAGACATCTTCCGATTTTTGGTGGTTGCATTTTAGTGCAACTGTTCATGTTTCAAATTTCTTGCAAGGGCTTAAAAACTAGTGGATCTCAAGTAAGAAAGAGAGAACTATCTTAGAAGTAACAAGGAGTAAAGTTGAAGTTGAATACATTGGAACAATTTCTTTATGTTTATCCTCTAGACATATTTTGAATTTGAATAATGTTGTTTATGTACCTTCTTTGAGAAGAAATTTGATTTCTAGTTCTGTTTTAGACAATTGTGATTATTCTTTTTGGCAAGGAAATGGAAGGATTGATATTTATTATAATTCTACTATTATTGCTACAACTACTTTACAAAATGGTTTGTATCATTTGAATTTGAATGATTATCCCATTGTGTCTTTTGATATGCCCATTAATGTTGTGATTAGGCATAAACATCCTAGAGTGAGTGAGAATTCTTCCATTTTGTGGCATCGACAATTGGGCCACATTTCTAGAAAAAGATTAGAAAGATTGGTCAAGTAAGGTATGTTATCAGACCTAGATTTTTCAATTTTTGAAACTAATACACACTGATATATGTGGGCCCAAAATGCTATTTCTCTTTAGCATTTTCCTTTTCTTTTTCTTTTGTAGCCTTTCTTTGGAAGTTGACTTCTTATTTAAAAATATTTGATCAAGAATTTAATAAAAATGTGAAACCTTCATGCAATGAGTTTCAACTAATGGGGCTAATTTAAGACAATCAATTATATTACAAATTAGAAACTTTTTTACTAAAGGCATGCTTGTGAACCTTCTCAACAATGGACATTTCAGGTGATTAGAAAAGTTAGTTAATGGAAAGTAAATTGCAATTAAAAAATAATAATAATATAAAAAAGAGATTTTTTTTCTAAGAAATTATTTTCTCAAACTATTTTACATTACATAATTTCATTTTATCTTACCTTTATTCTTGATCATATTTTTCTCTCTCTATTTCCTTCCACCTCCATTTTTTTTTCTCTCTCATACCCTTTCAATGCTAGAAAATTGCATATAAGTTAGCATATTAATGTTAGTTAAAGTGAAAATAAATGTGAAAATGATGCAGTGACATTTTTAAAAATAAGTAAAATATACAATGTTAATTCAAATAAAAAACTAACAAAGTAAAGTCATATTATCTAATTAGAGATGAAGAGTTGGAAAATTGGTTAAAAAAAAGTTTTCACTTTGGTTGTTTAAAAACTATCATAGAAAATGAAGGTGAACTGTTAGATTTGAAGAGGAACTAAATATTAGATATCAATTCCTATATAGAACCAATGTTGAAAATTTACCTAATGAGTCATTTTTGTAATTTTGCAAAGAACATTAGACGTCAATTGTAGTGACAATCTATGTGGAAATATATAAACATCGATATTTCATTGATAACTAACATTGAGAGTTCTACCACTAGCATACCATCATCTCTATTTTAGAATTACAAATTAACTTGTTTTGTACAACAATTTGGTCTCTACTCAGTTTTCTTCAATGCTTGCTTGATGATTGTGTGGCACTAACTTTGTGCCATTGTTGAACATCTATTCCTATCTATCTAAGGTATTTTCTTCATTCTCTTATATTTTGTGAGCATTTTTTATTCTAATTGTGGTCTTTGGTGTTTGATATATAGTATTATCATCAATTGTTGAAAACCTTTCATTTTTTATGCTTTTTAAAACTACTCTGCAATTGTTTTTTTTACATTATTTAGAAGCATTATCTTACATGAAGAGCTAACATACTTGAATACGTGTCATGTTATGTACTCATATTTTTAAAAATGTCAATTTTACTTAAAAGTTACATTTTTGGAGTAATTTTGCATAGCGGTGCGGCTCTATTACTTATATGCTTTTTTTAAAAATAGCAATTTTTATGGGTAAAATTTGTTAGGAATTCAGATTATTACATGCAGCGAAATTTCAAAATTTTGATCCGAATTCTACCTAGGATCCATGCAAAAAGTATAAGTCAATGATTAGGATTTTACCTATTGGGCACTCGTGTTTCTACTGATCAAAACTTGAGAGTGGATGAATCAAACGCCGGCCGAAAGGTACAGCGTCTCTACGGTATCCACACGGAGTGAACAACGACCTCCCACCCTCCACGAATCTGCTCTGATGCGTTTTTCTCTCTAAGAATTAGGATTGGATGTTTTCTTAGTGATTTAGGGTTTATATGGAAGCTTTGAACGTATTGTAAAAGTGCTGTCCTCAAGTCCCTTTTTATAAAACTTAGGCAAGTTATAATCCTAGTCCTACTAGGATAATGCTTCCAAAATCTTAATCACACTTAACAACTCATCTTATCCTTATCCTAGAGATAAGGGGAAGAGATAGGACTTATCTATTAATTATCTAATATTAGATAATAATATTATCTCATAATATAAATATCTTAATTATTAGATAATTGCATATAGTTATCAAATATCAAAATAATATTATTTCATAATATATTTATCTAATATCTGATAACGTAATTATTTAATATTACTTTAATATTAAATAATATCACATAATATTATATATATATATATATATATATATTACATGAATAACTTATTATTATTCTTAATAATAATATATATGCACGAAAATAAGTCCAATTAATTGGATATTAATATAATTAAAGTCAAATTAATTATTATCTTATTCCTACTCCTTTTATGTGACCTTGTAGGTTCTTACTATATTGACAATGACTCATTTATTGAGCCATAGACAGTAAGCGGTATCTAGCAATACATCACTACCACTCAAGTAGTAAGAATGTCTGTGATTCGACATCCACCTAATACATGATCAACGTTTTACATCATAACCCTTTTGTAATAATATCCAAATTGAACTGGAGGCATGGAATGTGTCATCCTCGTCAATGTTCAATTTATATTTCTTGATACTGAGTAGACTTAAAATAAATAATTAATATCATATATTAATTTAATTGAGCATAGCCATGCATTTCTAAGTCTCACTCAATCAAGGGGTCCAAGGATATTTCTCTTTTATACAAGAGTAACAAAATCCCATTTACATCACTCACTTCCCTCTGCACCATTTATGACACACCCAATCAATGCCCTACTTGTCATCCTGATTAAAGGTGACATAGGACAATATTAAAGTGAGTAATTCCTCATGTAGGGAACCATAGTGACTTCAAGTCAAAGGTTTATGTATATTTGTGATCATATGAGAATAACTTATGACACGTTTATCCATGCAATATTCTCATAGTGGGTCAGTCCAGTACATTGTTCAATAGCAATGTACTCATGTATTGACTTAATATCACATATCCATGATTCGTAATCATCAGTCACTATACATGCTAGTCTTGATGTATTATTACTATCCTTTTCGTAATAATACTTGACTAGGGGCATTTTAGGAATAGCAAAGCTATTCCAAGGATAATTATTATATTAAGTTATAAATTGCGCATAATAATAATAAAAATAAAATATAATAATTAAAAGTTACATTTTTGGAGTAATTTTGCATAGCGGTGTGGCTCTATTACTTAGATGCTATTTTTAAAAATAGCAATTTTTATGGGTAAAATTTTGTTCAAATATCAAACTAGATATGATAAAATGATATGCGATTGTTCCTTGTTATTTACGTTATCACATATATTGCTTGGTTGTTTGTCAAATGTTGCTTGGCACATAAATCAAATGTTTATATTAGTTTTGTTAAAACTCTTTAAACAAAAGTTACATAAATTCATTTGGTTCTAGTAAAGTTGGTCACAAAAGAAAGGAATTAGGGATCTTACAATTATGAAAGGCATTATCCTCAAGTGTGCCATAGGAAAGAAGCAAAAAGTAGACTTCAATAATAAATTCTGTAGCTACCTCAATTATGTGACATGCACTAAAGTGGTTATTGATGTTAAGAAGTGTTACCATGTGCAACAAAGCATTAAGGACACCATCTCAGATGATATATTGGCAAGGAATCTTACTACTTATCACCATTTAAATTTTTACATATTCATAACAAGAAGTCTTTAATTATTAATCATGTGTGTCATTCATTTGTGGGTTACCACAAATGAATTCCAGTCACCTCACTGCTCATTGCTAAGTAATTTTTAATAATTTTGTACTTTTATATTGATGCTAATTAACTAGTTTATTTGTCATACAGGGTAGACATATTTGTGTACTCATTATTAAAGGACACTTTATTAGGTTGGTGGCAAAAGGCATGGTTTTCCTAGATTTTGTGCATGATATTATTGCATTATTAGAGGACCAATATAAGGGAGTGGTAGTCACTATAGACGATGCCATTACTAAGGTGCCATTGTTGACAAAAAAGGTGACCACGGTAACTCAAACAGTTGGCACCTACCTAACTTGGCCAAAGGCCTTGATTTCTTTCTCCATAAAAATAAGATTTTCCATCGCTTCAAGTTTATTGTTTATAATCAAATAAAATATTTTCTAACATGTCTAATTGTCATTTTCTTTGGTAATCCATTTTAGGTATTTTCATAGGAAGGAAAAGGAAGGAAAAGAAAAAGGAGAAGGGTGTGGATGGCAAGTCCAAAGAATCAAAGACTTTAGTAAGTCATCCTTAACCAAAAAAAAACAAAACAAAGGTTAACATATTTGAAGAAGAACTTTGATTCTCTAAGTTCTAACAAAACTAGCTTTAGTCACCAAACTCACTAAACCTACATTCTAAGAGTATCTTCACACTTAAATCAAATTAAACTAGGATTCTATTATTTTCTTAAGCTATAAACTAGTATTTTTATCATTAAACAACAAAGATATGATATTTAAACTCACATGAGTTTGAATGGAAAATAGAATTATGATGCCTAATGTTCCACACCACTCATTCTCACATTACAAATACAAATATATTGACTCAGTATGCTATCAAAACATCAAGCATTATCTTTCTCTATAATTATTGATCCAAACTTCAATTTTAATTGCGATAAAACCTAATAACTCATAACTATATTAGGCAAAATTTTAAGTTTTTCATGATTAAAATGTTTAAGTAATAGATCCAATCAACACAAGCATAGAACTATTACATTTTATCACATATGTATGTTAACAACCATTTCTAGTTCTTTAATTAGAAGTATTGAACTACCTATGATTTAATCTAATGGCATGCCCTGTATCTAAAACATCTATTTTATCATGTAGATCATATTTGTGTTTATTATTTGCTTTCCATACTAATTAAGTTATTCCCTTACTTCTTTATCACAAAATTATACCATTCACTAACAAGTTATTATAGTTCTCAATTATTTATAATTAGCTTATGCTATTCCTAAGGCCAGCCCAACACTAGATCATATAAAACAATCAAGCAAAGTAGTATCAAACTGATAGAAAACAATTTCAAACCAAAGTTTAAAACACCTTCTACTAGTTTGAGAGCACTATTGCCATTTAATGCACTATACAATGTTACTTAAAACTACCACATAACTAAAGTTATGAACAAACTTCAACACCGCAACTAGAATTGTGAAATAGCTTGGTGTTTGCTAATTAAGGTATAAATGGATAAAGAAACTAGAATTTAATTATTTCCATATGCTATATATCAATCCCCTAGACAATTATTCTGCATACATACATGTACTACTTCATTTAGCACCTTATTCCAAGTTTCCATAATACTAGACAAACACACCCAAATAAAATAGATCATAAATAATGAAATCAATCACTAAGGATTCTAGTCATAGTATGCTAACCCTTTCATGAAGTTTCTAGGTTACACAAGTCAATATAATAATTCTTATGAAGGAACCAATAATCATTACATTAAATACTAACTACACTTGATAATACATATAAACCAAGTAGACTAACCAATCTAATTTAGCTTGAAATATGACTTTTGAACCTTGCTAAACTTAAACTCTAATTAGTTCTTATCTCATACATTCTATGATTTTTATATATTTATTATTATTACTTCTTTCTCTTTTTTATGTTATTTTAATATTACTACTAATTATCTGCAACCAAATCATTACAAAAATAGAGTTCCAAACTAGGTTTTTGACCATGAAAATCATATTATGCTAATTTAGATTTGTCATCAAAAACCTAAAATTCTTTTAACTTAATCTTAGTACAAAGTGGTTAACCAACATCTCTATTATATAAATTAAGGTATTACCTATTCATTCTCATATTTTAGTAGCTTAATAGTAAGATTTATTGATTGATCATTCATTAGCCACTTATAAAATTCACAATCTCAATAAGGATTAATCACATTTGTCTATCTATAAAACAATGACACCTTATAATGTGCTAAAGAAAATTCACATTTTATTACTTCTTATTGAAGGCTTTGACAAGATGATTTAGCCTAAAAATAATGCACATCCCACCTTAAGGCTTCATATCAAGATTCTAGTATCCAATGGTTCCTATAAATTAACTAGTACACTAATTTAACCATATACACAATGAGAATAATATTTGTAATTTATTTCAAAAGTTTATATATTGCACTCTTCCTTTTTCTTTTTGATCATTTAATAATCTTGAGAACTTCTTCTTGGCATTCCATGCTTACACTTATGTAGAAAGGGATCTTAACAATTAAAACCAAACTTTAACCCATAAGTTAAGCCACATTCCTAAAATAATTCAAGACATTTGAAAACTATTATCTTTCTAGGCACATGAACCTACATTTACAAAATATTTCTTACACTTAATCTATTAACACTTATAAAAATTCATGAGCAACTCCAAGCTTTCTATACCAACACATAAAAATAAATTATATAATCTAGTTAACCAGTTAAGGCACATTCAACAAATTCAAGATATATATATAACTAATTAATTGTTTTATTTCAATATCACCACTCATTTATGCCATTTTCCAATTTCTTTTCTACACAAAAAAACAACTATAAACTAAGTTCCACATACATCACATAAATAACATAATTCTAGTATAGTTGATGGAATAAATTCCTATTCCATTCATACTAAAATTCTCTTAGTAAGATCACTAATTTTTCCTTTGTTCTTTAATCCTAAGAAATATCCCTTATAGGTGGAATGCTTTAAGAAATAAGGAAATATGGTTAAAATTAACAACTTAAAATATTACTATAATATAAGAACTATGCAAATCTATAATATATCTTAGAATAAGAATCAACATGTTGTCATTCACAATTCATGTTTCAAGGTGCACTAATATGAATTCAGCATGTCTATCCATTTTTGCAATTGAAGACCTCAAGATCATGCACCTACTCACTAAACCATTCTTCACCACCATTTACATGTGAGGTTTCAAACGATTGATTTTTCTTTACGTAAATAAAGAAAACCTAAGCACTAATAACAACTTTGTCATATCCTAATTTTAGTAATGTGACTAGCATAAGAAACCATTTCCAAATGGCCTCCTACAAACTTAGCTCTATACCTAAAGAACTACCATATTGACTACATGACAATTAAATACTCATAATGTTTTAGATGTTTCATCAACAAACTTATTGAATATCCATTATTTTTAAGCACTATTTAAGGGTAACAGACACATATATTAAGCTATCTACCATATAAACACTTGTAAATCAAAACAAGTACTAGATCACACATTAAACATATACTAGTCATCATTTACATACAAACATGTATACATATTGAAAAATGTACATATACAAGGACATCCTATTTTAAATGCCAAAATAACTCTAAACCATGTTTTTAATTTCCACCAAATAGCCTACTTAATCACAAAGTAAGCTCAAACTACCATGATGGTAAGGAATATTGAAGATAATCTTAAACTTTGAAAAATATGGAACAAGAAAGGGATGAGTACAAGTATTTAGTGAGCAGACCATTGCTCAAACTCAACTTGCAAACATAATCATAGAAATCAAGAAAATTCAAGTTTCTTTCAAAAACAAAATGAACAACAACATATATTAATCAAATCTAATATTTAAAGTTCAAATGACACAAAATAACTAATTCAATACACATAGCATTTTATGGTTAAAAAATGTATGTAAATCCATAAAACTAACATAAGAATATATGATTGAAACAACGACAATTTAAAGTAATCTAACAATCAAAATAAGTAGGATTCTATGGGATTTTTGCATGAACTACTATGCAAAAATCATAAATAAAATGGGTTGAATCTCTTTCTAAAGTCAAGGTCAAATCCCAAGCTCTAGTCATAAGTTAGAAGTATAAAGGGTCAAATCCCTTTATAAAGTTAAGGTTAATTTTCAAACCCTAGTTAGAAGTCCTAATATCCATCTAAACTCATTTTTTTACTCCTCACAAAATTCTCCTATATGCCCTTTGTAATAACCATGAAAATATAAAAATTCCAAATGCACATGGGGTTTTACATAGAAAGGTCCTAAGAATCCATATTAAAGTCAACTGAGTACATAAAATTCAAATAAAATTTTTATGTCACCTATATGTTTAAGAAAACCGTCTTTCATTTCAAAAGGTTACATTTAATACTATGCCAATGTTCCAAAATTCAAATTCTTTTCTCAGAATCTTCATATTATATCTTAAACATATGGATATTGATAGTAACTTTAAATTATACAAAACATAACTATGCCTTCTCTCAAATCTATGACTGATCCAACTCTTCAAATCAAGAAGTTTAAATATTATAAAAGCAACTATATAAATTCCATATATGAATATGCAAAGCAAACTAACATTAAGATGAAAACATAACATAAGAACAAATTTCAAGCTTAAAATATATTTATGGATAGAATATAAATTTTAAGTAATGCAAGAAAGGGTAAAGAATCTACTCACCTTAACATGTGATAAGCTTTTTAGAATCCATCAAGAGCCTAACAAGCCATTCCTCTAATTTAATTTATCTAAAGAAAATATAATCAAAGTTTGATTCTAAAGTTAGTTCCTAACCAAACAAAAGGCTAATTGTGTAACCCAACCTAACTCTCAAAGAACCATCTTTTACTTAAATATCAGTACTTTCCTAAAACAAGAGTGCCTGTAGTTAGCCATAAAAGTGTATCTACCTAACCAAGTAGACTTATATTTCAATTTTGCACCCATATAAAATATTCAAAGTTAGTTGACTCACTAAACTATTACTAAGATTAAATATAAAGGAGAAAAATTGAAACAATGGAAACATAACTAGATAGGAGTGGAAAAATATTGCCAAATGAAGTTGATTTTAGAGATTTATTTGCAAGAAAAAGGTTTCAAAACTAAGAGAAATTGGATGAGATACTATCCTAACAAGATAAATTCTTAAAATTTCAAAGATTAGGATTTTGGGATTAGAGGTGAACATCTAAAAATACTATGAAAAATTTAGTGCAAAAGCAAATTGATGATCTAAAGGGGCATATCTTCCCCTAAAAAGCACTATAAAAATAAATGTATATATAGATGATAAAAGTCAACTGTATACACCCCTATTATAGCTGTTATAGATGAAATTATCTTTTGCATTGAGTAATCTATATTGATTTGTATGTGTTTCAAGTTGCATAGATAATTTTTTATGTCATCTATATAGGTTCCACCTATATAGAAGACAAATTTGTTTGCATAAGGTAGGAAAATAGTCAACATTACCCTACCTATACAAACAACTCTGTCGTTTGGATAGTTAAACAACTACAAAGATGATAGTTGTCATTTGTGTAGGTTTGACCCATATAGATAACAATTTTCATCTGTGCAAGTGTGACTTATATAGATGACAAAGTCATCTATATAGGTATCACCTATATAGGCAATAATTATCATATGTATAAAGTCTTATTATCTATATAGGTATTTTATTTGTACATGAAAAATTTAAAAAAAATTCAATGCATACTAAAAAATTTTAATAATTTTAATGATTTTTTTTATTTTTAACATATATGTATCTAATTTAATGAATTTATTTGTAGATGAAAGGTGAAAATTTTTAATACACTAAAATATTTTTTATAATTATTAATAATCATTCAAAAATATCATAATATCTATTGTAAAAACAAATAAAACAAAAATTAACTCCTAATAATATATAATAAAAAAATTCACATTCATACATAATATAAATATCGGATTAAAAGTAAATGCATTTTATATATAACAGTTATATGAAATAATAATTATTGATGTCCTCATCCACATCCTTGTCTTTATCATCATCTAAAGGCACATAAGAAGATTGAGGTGGAGGGGCTATAGCTATAGCTAGGGTAGGGGTAAGAGTAGCTACAGCTTGGGAGCCAAAGGATGCTGCGAAGTAGGTAGCAACTAAGAAGTAGATAGTCCTCTCGATAGAGGGATATTCATTTGAGTAGAAGAAGGAGGAGGTATAATAGGACAAAATAAAGAAAATCCTATGGATTGCTAAGTAGTATGCATCACCTTTAAGGTAATGTAGGTCTATTATTGCAATTGTTCATAATAGAGAATCCATTACTTCATCATAGTTAAGGCCTATTGACTCTCGATAATGTAGGTATGCACCTCTTCTGTAAATCCTACATCTTATTACTACCTTAAAAAAATGCTATAATTGATAAGTTAGTGCTAAAGGTGCCATGTGACATCCTACCAAGTACATGACTAACTGCCTTGCTATGCCTTGACAAGTACCTAGCACCTTATCAGTAATAGCAAGCTTATCAACCTTTGATGAACCTATTGAAGAGTTTTTCAAGTAAACACTAGATTGTAAGGATTATTGGGTAACCAATTTCAACATCTTAGTCTTAATTTTTTAATAAAGATCATAAAGTTTGAGTAAAAAACTTTTTCTATAATAATTAAAATTATTTAATTAAAAATTAGTTACTTACAAATGTAATTTAGGCATCTAAATGCATTCATTTCCTTGTATCATATGTATGACCCTCACAAAAATTCTCCCTTACTAGTTGCAATTCACTTATCCTTATTTCTCTATGCTAATTTCAAAATATGGTATTAATAGTTAGTAAATTTTTTTACAATAACACAATGCAAGAATGTTAAGTTAAGATACTTTATCATGTCATGCCACCACAATGGACTTTAATCCATAATGTTCACCATATAACTTCTTTAATCTATTGCTCAAGTTTCTATTGGATAACTCTTACAAATTTAAACCAAAACATTTATAATTAGAAGAGAAACAAATTGAATGTTAGAAATGAAAAGTTACTAATTTTGCTTGAACCTTACCCTGCATTCATCACTATTGAAGTACATGCATAACTTGTCTAAGTAATCTACTAAGATAATAATGGGATAAGCTCACCTTGCACTATACAAATCATGAATGTCATCATGACATTTATGTTGCAAGAAACGGTGATAGAGCATAGATTCCTAATTTTTGTATCGATTGGCTACCATCCATTGGATACTGGTAATCATGTATCCTTGCTCCTCAAGTTTAACATCCACAAAATTAAAATAAGATTGGATTGAAAGTTATGCAAAAATGTTACAATTATTGCATCTATTAATCTTATAACAAAACATAAAATAATATCAAAGATACATGCAACAATACTTACACAGGCTCCTTGTATAGCACTCTTATGTCACATGCAAAAATGCTTTGAGTTTGGACCAATTGCTTGCCATGTACTTATCTTTCAAAATAAATTAGTAGTGGTCTTCTATTATTATTTTGGAATTTTTGGTGAAAGATTAGGGACCTTGATTTGCTACAATACCATTGATTCGATGTAGCTTTCAAATATAACACATTGTTAACAACATATATCTAAAAAAATACAAAATAAAGTACTTGAGTATTTACTTGTCTCACACAGGGAGGGAATGCGAGTAAGGTTACATGGTGGGTTATGTCTACTATCTCTTCCATTATGGTATAAGATAACATCAATTATGACTATCAAGCATCATTATATATGATCACATAAACAATAGTCATTACAACAAGATGTAAGTAACACTAATGATAAAATGTTGCATTTTTTCCATCCATGGTAAATTATATTTGCACTTATAAAATGAATTATTTGAAATATTTAGTACAATGGACACAAATAATACTTACTGTAGAATATTAAATTGTCAAAATAAAAGCTAAATTACTATTTGAAAAATAAAAAAATATTGACCTTAATCAGATTTATTGTCAATGAATGTTGTAGGATCATCATCTTCTTCATCAATTTCATCATCATCATGGACTCTAAAAGCCCCTTTTCTATGTAATCCCTAATCATTTCATCTTCTAAATTGTCATCATCATTTATGAAGTCATTACACATTTGCATAGCAAGTTGAACATTTCTAGAAGATGAAACATAGTGAAGGTTGTGGTTCTAATCTCATAAGGTAATCAAGTTAAAATCTCCAAGATTAATTATAAGTATGAAGTCTATGGAGTTATTATCCTACAGATAGGACACATCATTGACACTAACATTATCATCATCAAAGAAATCCCATACATCATGATGCACTACATTACTTACAACTTTCTAATTTGGTCTATTAAGAAGATCATTAATGTAAATAACTTGTTGTACTTGAAATGTTAGTAGATATGAGTTATCTCTATACCACTAAGAAATGATAGAAATGTTTGTTATATACTTGTTTATGATAATTTTCTTCTTTTTATGGTCAATTTCATACTATTTGTATTTTAATAAAGTTACAAAGTAATTATTTAAATAACTTAATTTTATGACATCCTACAAAACACTGTAGAATGTGTTATTTTTAATGGCAAGCATAGAAATCCCATAATTCTAAGTCTTATATTTTACATCTCAAGAATTAGTTACAAATCAAACTCTATTTACCATACATGCCAAACACGACATAACTATGAAACTTGGTCCAGTAGCCAAAGATAGTAGCTTGTCAGTTGCCTTGGGGGATCCACTCTTGGAAGGGTGGTACATCGATAAAATTTTTTAAAGTGAATAATAATAACATGAGTAATTGCATCAAATATGATAAATAATTATCTTAGAGTAAAATCAAGGAGAAAATTATATTCTTTATAGATTATTAATCTTTTCACCACCTTATGCCTATAGTTGTACTATATTTCACCATACAACACAAGTTATAAGAACTAAAAGGACTCAGATAAAATACTAAATAGTTTGAGGGACTTACTTTAGATACTTTTGAATTTTAGGATAATTATTTTTTATGTACCATATTGCAATATCTTAATCACTAGTGTCCAAATGGACAACATGTTTATTGCTGATAGGTCAACTTAAGATCTAAAAATTGACAATAGCCTATTTTCAACTCTTATGTCGACAACATCTTGGTTTGATGAGGTTAGTTGAATTTTGTTTTCACCCTTTATAAATACATGAAACAAAATGTTAATGCCTTATCTATAACATACCCTTCAATAATATGACCTTCAGGTCAAGCATGGTTCCTAACATAGTCTTTCAGCTTCTTTATATATCTCTCATATGAATACATCCATCAAAAATGAATGAAACACTCATGCAATGCTTCTTTATGTAAGTACATCATCGAGTGGAGCACTATGTTAAAGAATGTTAGAAGGTATACCCTTCCAAGTTTGTAGAAAATCAATATAATGACTTCATTAGATTGCTTGAGATCATATTTATTTAGAGTTCTTGCATAGATTTGGTTAAAGTAATTGCATAACTCAACAATCTGACATGCTAGCTCTTGTAGGAAAAATGCTTGCATTACAAGTGCCAATAATCATTACATAGTGACATGACAATTATAGGATTTCAACCTCTTGATCTTGCTATCATTTTCAGTAACATTCTTCCTCAAATTTCTAGCAAATCTATCAGAAAACTCTATATTTTTAATGAATTGCCAAAGTGCAATTGATTACCCTAAATGAGCATGTATTAAGGATATGGTTTCATTTACCCACTCCTTTTCTCGTATAAGTGTAATTATGGTCTTATATTTATGTTAACCTAATCACATCTTACATTGTTTGCATCCTTTGATTTATGTTTAATATCCAATAGTGTACCTATGATATTGTCATATACATTCTTCTCAATGTGCATCATGTTAATATTATGCCTTAAGATCATTAAAGGCTAATATGGAAGTTCGAAAAAGATGCCTTTTATACTCCAATTAAATTTATCAACACCTATCTTTTGTTTAACTCCACCACATTACTTGTATTTTCTAGGAGGTCTTTGTTGTATTCTACTTAATTAATCCATGATTATATCATTAATAAACTACCTTGGGGGGCTTTCTTCTCAGTCTTTCCATTAAAGTCACTACTATTTCACTAAGCATGGCTCTTTGGAAGGAAGTGACGATTATTAATATGAGTTATTCTTCCTCTACTTTGCATTAATGGTGTATTTTTGTTGCAAGTTAGACATGTTTTGTACCTCTGTCAACTCTACCCAAAAAGACTACTTTGTGCAAGAAAGTCATTCAGAATCCATATCAATGCAACTTACATCTTAAACATGCTATTCATAGTAGCATTCCAAGTTTCAACTCCTATCTCCCATAACTACTTTAACTCTTCAACAAGCAGTCTTAAAAAGACATTTATATCTTTTCTTGGAGATTGTGATCTAGGGATTAATAACATTAACATGAAAAATGACTCTCTCATACAAAGGTATGGTGGCAAATTGTAGGTTGTCATCATAATTAACTATATAATGTATGATAGGCTCATATCACCAAAAGGATTGAATCCATCCACACTCAAACCCAGTCACACATTCCTTAATTTTGTTGAGAGATTAGGATACCTTTTGTCAAAATCCTACCAAGCTCCCTCATCAATAGGATGTCACACAACCCTATCTTTGGTGGATCATCCTATATAATGTCATATCATATCTTTTGCCATGTACCTTGATAACTACAACCACTTCAACCTGAGGGTTAATAAAAAATACCATAGTACCTTCTAAAAAACATTTTTTTGTGTGTTTTTTTCAATCTACCTGTTCTCACCACAAATTAGATAGCTTTTAGTTCCAACATGCTCATTCTAAAAGAATGCATAATCATACTTACAAACATAAATTGATTTATACCCCAATCCTAACTTATTAAGTTATTTTCTTGCATCATAATGTAAACAAAGTAGTTCGTTATTCTTCAGTGGTGCTGCTTTTAATAAATTTAGTTAAGAGTTGAATAACTCATTCGTCCATTTACGTATCACTTTCAAATGCATAAGTTTAACTTAGAAGTTCAGTAAAGAAAAGGTTGTGCAATTGAGATACAATTCTATTTCAAATTTTATAAGTAGGTCATCAAAGTTTTAGTCATAAGATGTGCCCCCCAAGGTGTTCGCATTCTAATCTCTATCATTGCCATATACTTGATCGGTAGTATGAGGGCTAATAAAGTCATGTATGATATTAACCATCTCATTAGCATCATTAAAGGGTGTCTATTGCATAATCTCAACCTAATATATATACTTTTCATCGTAATGGATCCAATTTATGTACAATACGTGGTCTCCAATATCAAGTACAACATATTTAAACTCATCTTATATGGCCATCTTTCCAACCCCCTATCAGAAACAATTTTTGAATCTCTTCACAAATATAGTAGCATTATTTCAATGCTTATTGAATAATCAATCATGCAAGGTTATCTAACTTTTGTTAATGGACATGTCACAACTAACCTACAATGTTATAAGTTATCATTTGATTCAATTATGCATACATGTTTATTATGTACCCTAAATCTATCTTATCATACTAACTCTCACAAGTATGGCTCCATCCTATTCTAGATATTCCTATAGTTATTGTCTAAACTTATCCATGATATGTTTCATACATATAGAAATTTTGACATCATCTTCCTATAGCTCTCTAAATGTGTATACTATACAGTGATATAGTACACACTTGAAGAATAATGGAAAGATAAAAAAATTATAAAGTGAAATTATGAATAGAAAAATTGAGCACAATAACTAAATGATATATTCCAAACTATCCAAATTTTTTAGATAATTCAAGAGTTGATTCATCTAAAAAGACTAACCAATCCTTGAATGAGTCTAAGGTTATAGTGCAAATACATTTTAAATTTAACATGTAATTTTTTATTATAATAATTTTAACAAAACTCTAAACTCATCAATTCATGTATTGTTATGTTGATAATTGAATGATATACATTCTAATATTTAATTCCTCATTTAACATTATTTTTTTTACTATTTTAAATGATTACTTAATAATATAAATATTCCACATCATCAAACATTGTGGACATTTTATTAATCTAATTGTCAAAATTTATTACAAATTAGTATCATCTTAGTACAACTTTCATTCTTACAAAATATAATAAATTAATTACCATTATATGACTAAATCCTAATATTAAATGATAATGTTTTTTATTATCAATTATTATTTTTATTTTTTATACTTTAAATTATTACTTAAATTATAAAATATTTTACATCAAAAAAAATTAAATATTAATTACTATTATAGTCAAAATATTGTGTGGCCATTGTTTTCTTAAATTATAAAATATCTTATATCATAGAAATTATTTTTTATTTTCATTAGTGTAATTGTAAGATTGTCATGCTATTATTTTTCAAATACTTTTATTTTTGTGTAATATAATAAACTGATTACAGTTATATGACTTATTTATAATATTAAATTATTATGCATTTTATAATTTATTGCTATTTATATTTTTAATACTTTAAATTATTACTTAAATTATAAAATATTTCACATTGTAAAAGGTTTTTCATATTCATTTCTATAATTATCAAAGTTAGTTGTTACCATTTTTTAATTACTTTTATTTTTATATAATTTAACAATTTAATGAAAATTATATGACTTCTTCAAATATCAAATTATTATCTATTTTATTCTCCTTTTTATTTAATAATATACTTTTATTAAGCATTGAATATTTATTATTCAGTAATTTTTATGAGGGTTTAATTAAGTGATTTTATAAATGTTCAAATTATTTTTTATTATTTTGAATAATTGCTTAAATTACTAAATGTTTCATATAATCAATGATTTTATATTTTCATTTATGTAATTGTCAAAATTTATCTTTATTTCTTTTTATACTCTTTTGTTTTAATATAATTTAATTAATGTAATTGTCAAAATTATTACAAATTTTATTATCGTATTTTCTATGAAACTCAAATATACCAACTTTCACAAAATATTAATTTTACCAACCAACACAAAGCATTAAAATAAATTCATATTCAACTATCATATCAATATCATTGGATATTTGAAACAATATTCATATCAAACTATACAAAATAATTTTTTTTTAAACTAAATGTCATATTAAAATATACAAAATAATAATTCATACTCATTATATATTTAGCACAATAGATATACATGCTATTCTATAAAATAACAATTATATCAAACTAATTAATGAAGTAAAAATTTATTTTCATATATTATATTAATATTATTAAAAAATTTTGGTTTATGAATTTTTTGACATACATCAATAAAATAATGAAACAATAATCAGGAAGTTCAATTAACATTATAACAATATAATTTGATTATTTAACAAAATAAATACAAGAATTAATAAATAAATATAAAAATATGGCAAAAAATTAAAAAGAAGAGAAGAGAGTGTAGCTAAACACCAAGAAAGATGAAGAGCTCCCCACCTATACACGTATGAAATGGAAGAAATGGCTTATGGGTGAGAATTTATAAACATACCATGTACATATGTCAAAAAGTTATTTTTATCAATGTTCTTAGTCATTTCAATTTGTCCACAGGAGGAACAAATGCGTTATTTTGCGCCTCACATCTATTGAGATGACAAATCAACATCTGTATAGTCAAATTTGTCATTATGTTTATCAATGGAGAAAGGCACATGCATCATTTTGCATCTCAAGCTTATTGAGACAATAAAAGTTATCTATATAGTCCAAAAAGTCGTCTATATTGTTATTATAATTTTATCTACCAATTTTTGTTAAGCTTGAAATTTTGAATTCTATATGAGCAACTTTTTGTCATCTAAGTAAAGAAAAAGGATTTTCTTAAATTAAGAAATTTTATATAGATAATAAAAGTTATCTGTATAGGAATTTTTATTGAAAAAATTTTATAAAACATATACAGATGACAAAAGTCTCTTATATAGAGATTTTTATTTTTAAAAAAAATTATAAAACTTAAACAAATGACTTAATTTTTGAATTTTTTTAAATTTTAAAAAAATCTATACACATGATCGAGATTTTATCATTTTTATATTATATAATTGTTATAGTGACCGATTAACAAGTTAGTTTAAACTGAATTCTGGCAAAGAGGAATCAGTAATTGAAGCTATTATGAGTCCCTGCTGTTGAAGTGTTTGCATGTTGGAATCGACTGTAGTGAGCTTGCGATGTCCAATAAGCAGCAGCACGACATTGCTCACTTGCTTCTAGCAGGAGATGCATCTCTATTAGGAAGAAAGGCCGGCGAGCCCCAGCAGCAAGGACACGCAAGTGCAAAGCTGAAGTAGAGCAGATGAACAGATTAAGTGACGAAAAAATGAAAAGAAAAAATAAAAGATTGAAACATTTTTGGTTTCGGGAGGAAGAGTAGATCGTAGAGGATTTCATTTTAATTTCTTTTTTTTTCTTCTCCCTTAAACTAACCATGTTCTCCAACAAATCCTAATAATGTTACCGATTAATTTATCATTAGCTTTTTTTGAGATACTCTTACTCATTTAATTTACCTAAAATAATATCTACAATAACTCCTAATTAAGAATTGTAAATGATGACCCCCACAAACTTAAGAAAAAAAAACTATTGTAATTCTAAGAGATGACACACCAACAAATTTAAAAAAAAAAAAAGAAAAAAAATCTAGTGTAAAAGAAACGCTGGTTCTATCGAAATGGGAACAATATAAAGCACAACTTGTAAATAGCGTTTTCCTGCAGTTAAAGCTATGGGAAATATCTATTTTATTGTGACCAATTATGTTTCACATGACGCTTCCTTTCGTATCGAGATTGTGGGAAAACCACACCTTCGAAAATTTTCCCACGGCTATTCCCACAAATTTTTACATGAATTTGGGAAAATTACAAAAAAAAAACTAAAAACAAAATGAATAAAAAATGAAGTCAAATAAGAAATAACCAAATATATAATATTATTTACGTAAATATATGCTTCAATTTACAATATATTTAAAAACCAAAACCTAAACGATTTTGCAAAACATTTGAAAAAAAAATAGTATAACAATCAACTGGAACTTCTTTTATTTTTTTCCTTTTGTGAGTCATTTATTCAATTTATGCCATCCAAATCTTCTCAATCAACAGATCTTTTTTCTGGGTGCTCTCTCCAATCAGTATGTGCTACTTCAGCTTCAACCCTAATCCAAGTGAGCTTTGAGTGTGGCAATTGCACCTTAATTAATAAAGGCTTCTTCAACTACATTTCTTTTTGTGAGGGATATCGCTAGGACAATTTCTTGATTGATAAGGTCTTCTTCAACTGTCTAACCTCTTTAGTTTTTTGCCACAACCGAAAGCAACTTCATCTAATAAAAAGAGGTTTTTTTAGCATGCAATATTACTACCATCCTATTATGTCTTTCTCAGTTAGCAAAAATTATATAGTTGCCTCCTTGCTTCTTATGTCTTTTTCTGTCAACAAAAATTCTAGAGTTGGCTTGACCCTCACCTATTATGTTTTTTTCGATTAAAAATAATTTTAAAGTTGGCTCAAGTCTATTACATTTTTTTTATCAAAAAAAAATGTGAATTTTGTTCCTTGCTTTCTGGTAATTGTTACTCTAAAAGAAGACAACAAATAAACAAATTAGCAAATGAAAAAGTAATATCAATTGAAACTCTTTGTAATAGAAACATAACAATTCAGTAATACAATATATTTTCATTAAATGAAAATCATATACTTATCAATTGCACTGCACCCTTATTCATTCTTATATACACTATGAAATGGAAAAATTATATATACGAAATATTCTGCGCTGGCTATGAAATAGAAAAATTATATGAATTAAAATCTCACAAATTGTAAAATCATTTATGAATATCAAGCATAAACAAAAAAATCATATGACATTCCAGTGTCTTAAAACATTCTTTACAAATTTATAAAAATCAATTTCAGAATCATTTTGATGTTAGTCTACCATGCTACCACAAACTTAATATTTGATTCAACGCAAGTTTTTCCAATCATTATACTAATAACAAAAGCCTAATGGAACATTCATAAAAGCAAGTAAAATATCATCAACGAATAAAATTAAAATATATTACTCCAAATGATTTTTCGATACATATTGATCAACATTATGGATCATAAATTCAAAAGAAGTAACGGTATAATTAGCTATAATATATACTATTTTGGTGAAGCTTATAGATATACGAGCAATGAAATTTTTATATGGAAAATATATATTTCTTGATAAAATAAACGGATTCTCATCCAACCATATTTAATTCTATGAGATCAAAAAGAGTGCATTCCGACTTCATCTTATCCATCATACATGAATATTGAAGCACTATTTTCATGATTATATGGTGGTTATTAATAATTTTAAGCGAATTGGAAATTTTAGGCTGCTACCAAATGAAATGAAAGTATATTACAATATTACGGTGTTCACTGTGGATATATATATATATATATATGCTTGGCCGCCAAAGAAAGATTTGATAAGTATACAAAAAGAAGTGAGGCGCGTCATGATTTATGACCATGGCGTTAAGATTCGGGGATGATTCATGCATTTCCCACGTTTCTTTTAGTCATTTATTTCTTATGATTTATGTGTAATTTATAGCAAAGCCTGCAAAATGCAACTTTACTACGCGTCTTTTGATCATTGGAAGGCTTATTCACACGAGACTTTCTAAATATAAATAGGAAGTAGGATAAAATGCATGTGATTGTTGATAGCTTCTTGTTCAAGCTTTTTATCATCTTGATTTAAATCTATCAATGAGATAAACTCTTCAAGTGAGCAAAAATTGATGGGGGAACTTGTGAGGAAAAAAGGGAAGATGTAATGGCTAGCATGATTGTTGGAAGAACAAGCAGTACAGTGCTAGCTAGAGTATAATAATAAAAAAACAAATATAATTTGTCAAATGTCATTTTTGCCCACTAAATAATAACCTTTCTCTTGTATATGGTAGTTTATGTATGTTAATAACTTTTCTAAGTTCAACGTAGCCTAAAAAAAACTTGTTTTAAAGGTATATGAACGAAAACTTTAAGTGGATTTATTAATAGTTTTTATAGTAATTTTGTTTTATATACGTAAAGAGTTAAATATATAATTTTTAAGTTTAAATTAATAAATTAATGATTTCATTTTATTATTTATTTTTTTGAATTTAAAAAATAGAAGGAAATAACTATTCATAATAATTATCTAGTTAGAAGTCACATTTAATCAATAATTATAATTGAAGTTTTCCACTAAACTATTTTTAATACTTTGTGTTAGAGAAATTTAAATTTTATTATTTTTTTAGAGACATAAAAGTCATTAAAAAAATGTAATTAATAGACAACTCAAAATTATTTCCTCCTTATTCTATCTCTTTTCTCTATTTTCTTGTCATATATGTGCATTACTTTCGATCCTTATTTTCTTGTACTTTTCAAAATAAAATATTGGTGCTGCATGGTACCCTGGAGAGTTTGGAATCTAGGGTGACGTGATAAAATATAGATCATTAAATGAGATAATTAGAAGACTTGATAACCTCATTTGTGTGTGTGTGTGGGGGGCGCGCACATGTGCACGTGCTTTGTATATATGGGGGTTGGCAAAAAAGATAAAAAATTATGTAACTAATTTAATAACAATGAAATAATAAAATCTACTATGTAAACATGTGTGGAATTAAGAATTTGAATAAAGTGTATTACATTCATTTTATTACTTAGTTTTCATGAAATCACTTTCATAACTAAATCAAATATTGAACAGTAAATGAAGAAAAATGACAATTAAGTCAGCCTCTTGGAAGAGTTCTAATGTGTCCTATCAAAGTGGACAATTCAACAACATAATTGACCTAATGAAGCATCGACCTAATTAATTAAAATATTTATCATATGTTTTAAATTTAAAGGTAATACCCGCCTATCATCCGTACAACATAAACTACTATAAATACCACATAAATACCAAGCCAACCTCACAACTTGCATAGAAAAACATATAATATATTTTGCTCAGAGCCTTGTCAGAGAAATAACTTGTTTGTAAAGAAAGGAAAGGAAGTGAATCTGACAGATGGAGAACTTTCCAGTAATCAACATGGAAAAGCTGAATGGTGAGGAGAGAAAGGCTACAATGGAGAAAATCAAAGATGCTTGTGAGAACTGGGGTTTCTTTGAGGTATATAAAATTTCCCCAATTATTATTTACCTATGCTTTGCTTCTATACTACAGTCCGCAACGGCAATGTTGTTTTTTGCATCTCAAATTCTGCAACAATCATTTTTTTTTCTTTTCTGCATGTGTCTGCAATTTTGATTATCTTGATCGATGTAACCACAACAACTGACCATAATTTAAGAATTTTACTATGTATTATTTTTAAAAATTCCTATTAATTTCTATGATTTTATTGATTGCTGCTGTTTTGGTTTGAAATAGTTGGTGAATCATGGAATAGAGCATGAGTTTATGGACAAAGTGGAAAGGTTAACGAAGGAGCATTATAGGAAATGCATGGAGCAGAGGTTTAAGGAGGTTGTGGCAAGCAAAGGCATAGAGACAGTTGAAGCTGAAGAATTGAAGCACATGGACTGGGAGACCACATTCTTCTTGCGCCATCTTCCTCATTCAAACATTCATGAAATTCCTGATCTTACTGAAGAGTATAGGTATTCACATCGATTACTTGTTGATTATTCCCAAAAATTGGATACTGTTAGAGAAGTTCCATAATCAATTTTATTGTTACTTTAACAACATGAGCTACACAAATTAAACAACGAGTATACATACGTCTATATACATATTCTAAACTGCATGAGGTCTAATGAAATCAGTGATGCAGGAAGGTGATGGAGGAATTTGCAAAGGAGATAGAGAATCTGGCAGAGAAGCTGCTGGACTTGTTATGTGAGAATCTTGGATTAGAGAAAGGGTACCTTAAAAAGGCTTTCCAAGGATCAGAGGGCCTTCCAAATTTTGGGACTAAGGTAGCAAACTACCCGGCATGCCCAAAGCCAGAACTTGTGAAGGGTCTTAGAGCCCACACAGATGCAGGTGGAATTATTCTTCTCTTCCAAGATGACAAAGTTAGTGGCCTGCAGCTTCTTAGAGATGGCAACTGGGTGGATGTCCCTCCCATGCGTCACTCCATTGTTGTTAACCTTGGTGATCAGCTTGAGGTACCCTCTATTCCCATATACTATACATTAAGAATAATATTACTTATGACTTCTGATATTATTCTTTGCATTTGTACATATGATGTGATCTAAATCCAATCTATTAGTATGCATGTAGTCCATAACCTTAAATAGACGAGAGCAATTTGACTTATAATATATCATATATGCAAGTAAAATATGTAAAAGTAACTCTAATTTATTATGAAAAGGTTTATATCAAGTGAGTTAAAATGTAAGATTGTGAGATTTTTTGTTTTATCTTTTGTTTTTTACCAAACACTTTGGTGAAATAGGTAATCACAAATGGGAAGTACAAGAGTGTGGAGCACCGGGTGATAGCACAAATTGAAGGAACAAGAATGTCAATTGCCTCATTCTACAACCCAACCAATGATGCAAATATCTTCCCCGCGTCAACCTTGGTTGAGAGAGACATAGGGGATAAAAATCAAATTTACCCAAAATTTGTGTTTGATGATTACATGAAGCTATATGCTGGCCTCAAGTTTCAAGATAAGGAGCCAAGATTTGAAGCCATTAGAGTAGTGAATTCAATGCTTCCAACTGCAATTGCATAAGTGGAACTACTTGCATTTTGCTAAAAGGAGTGAAGAAAATAAAGAATAAATAAACAAGAGGCTAAAGCCAGAAATATTAATTTCCAAATTTGACATATTCTTACAATATAATAGCGGGAAAATTGTTTGGTTGTATTTTACCAAAGCTTTTAAATGAAAGTTGTAATTTATATTTTTGTTTTTTTTGTCGAATGTAATAGATATCCTACAATCTCTCAAGGAAAGAAACTATAGAATATGAGTTTGATGAAGCTTTTGAAGGAGTTATAAGCAACTACGGTACTTTCTAATAAATTAAATTAAATGCAATGATGATGCCTATTTATACTTGCAAGTTCAAGTCTCTTTGTCCATATAACTCATGGGTTAAATTAACCAAAAACATATCAGAATTGAAAAAAGATCTATATATATTTTTAGAATGTAATAAATTTATCACTTTGAGCTCATTCGTTTAGGTTACAATTTTCCAATTAATAATACCAAAAGGTTGTTATTAATATCAAGAGATTGGATGATTCATAAAGTAAGACATTTTCTAAAGTTAAGATGAAAAATCCTAATTCATTCAAACTTTTTAATCAAATAAATTAAAAAGGAGATTTGCTTTGGATAAGTACAAATGAGACTTTGTGCAAGTATTTCAGAAATTTTTATAATTATTTTGTAATATCTTACCACGTTTTACAAGCACATAAATACTCTAATGTTATAAGTTTGACTTTCTCCATTTACAGAATTTTATAAAAAAAATTACAATATTTTTTAAAATAATCGCGCGTCAAATCCTAAAGAATTTCATAATTTTCATAAAAGCACAAAATTTCTCTCGAATTATTTTTTAAGCAAAACGCGTAAAAAAATTATATTCACGGTTCGATTGGTTGATAAGCCTGAAAGAACCAAACAACCATTATGCCATCACTGGTTGTTTGAAATTATGATTTCGTTTTATACCTGTTCTTGTGAAATGAAGGCCTTTTTCTTTTGTACGATGGCTTTGAAAATTATTTTCTGTAAAATATAATTATAAAATATTAAAATTAAGAAAAAATATTTTATTTATTCAATATTAAATATGAAAATTTAAAAAAAAATAACGTCCTCTCTTTTGAAAGAGAATTTGCTCTTTTCTATTTCTAAATTTTTAAATATGATTTTTTAATTATCAGTATAAATATTATATTACTCCTTTATTAATATATATCTACAAATAATGTATTTCTGTGAAAATATTTTCCGATAAAATGAATAGAACTTAAATATCATCATGAAATACTAATATTCAAGCAATAACTAAGAAACGAGAAGAAAATGAATCCATGCCAAAATCATATACAACTTGATCCATTGACGCGTTTCCATCGACAGTGAGAATCATTAGCAACGGCCCCATGTGGAGCCTTATGGTTTCCGTACGTTTTTATCGTTTCATGCAACAGCATTATGACGTTCTATATGGATAGATAATATCCTATTGATATTTAATCATAGGGTTGGAATACTAGGTTCAATATAATATTAATGCGTTGATTTAATAGAAAGTATGTTCGCTTTGAACAGATTTTATTTATTAATAAATAAAGATTTGAATTTAAAAAATAATATTAAAGCATGAGAAATTTGTTAATGTTTAAATATTCCGAATGATTATTCATTTCATTTGATAATTCTTAAAACATTGAGGTGACACCCTTGGACATGTACCTATGGCATTACTCTTGCCATTATAGTGTAGTATAATCCTCCAATTCGCTGGCCGCTTCTTCTAGCCATTATGTACGAATTGTACCATTCGCAGCCGCCTCAGTAGTTTGTTCAATTGCTGCCGTGCAATTTTGTCTACCCACTAGACAATTCCACTCCTAAATGGGTGACTATATAACGACTCCAAGTATGACCCTAAAACTCTAGATTATTATCGCATAAGTCTTCTTGCCAATCCTCTATCCATATATAAAATTAAGCCTAAAAGCCTCTTCTGCCCACCTCCTTACCAATGTTCTTTCTCCTGTGCAAGTCATCTCACCATCTCGAGTAGGCAGAAGGATTAAACGAGGCCTTTCGAGGGAAAATGAGAGAAAAAGTAGAGAAAACATTTTAAGTACACTACTCCAAAGGATAAAATGAAATCATAGCTTTTGACGAGGAAGAGAAACTTTCCTTTTGATCCTAAATAATAGTAAGAAGATAAATGCCCTTGATTAAGTTGTATAATATGAATAAAAATAGGTCAAATCACCTATCAAGCCTATATCCTAACTTATTTTTTATATAGTCTAACATGGCCTCTAAGTAGGTTTATTTATATAAACAAATTATGATGGTATTTAACAAATGATTTTTTAATAAACTTTTAATTAATTTGAGTGTATGTAATTGTTTAATTAAGTAATTACTTAATTCAAATATTTGGCAAATAATTGTTTCGATCAGTTTATTAGTTCTCAAACAGTCATTTTAAAAAAGTTAAGGATGGTATTTTTTGAAAGAGCTGATTTGTATTTAATATAAAAAAGTATTCTTGCTAATAATTATTAATTTTATATTTTCATTTTTTGATAAATAAGAAAATACTAAACTATATATATTTATTTCTTAAAGAAAAGTATTATACATAAAATAAATTATGATTATTTATTTTTTAGGATGAAAACTAAATAAGTATAATAAATTATATTAAAATATTTACATAATAATAACAAATTATATAAATATAATTATATCTTTTCTACCAAACCAAATAAGAAGGGAATATATATTTTATTTCATAGTAAATAATACAAAAATATATTAAAAAATTATTAATCTTTCATCAAATGATATCTTTTGAATTAAAGAATGATACATTTTAAGGAAAAATAAGGAAAAAAAAACCATATCACTAATGAATAATATGGTTTTATATTTAACATATGTAATTTATCAATATTTTTAATGACAAATATATAAATTTTAAATTTAATATTACAAATAGTTATAAGATAAACTTTAATAGTTATAGTATCTACCAAAATGTTATAAATATTTTTCAACTAGAAAATTATAGTTGTTTATTTTTTAAAGAAAAATCAAATAAGTATAATAAATTATAATGATATAATTCTTTAAAATATTTAAGATAATAAATAATATATTATAATTATAATATAAAATTTTATCAAAGTAAAAGAATACACAAATTAATTACAGAATATAAATATATTTGTATATATTATTTTATATATAAATAATTAATTTTACTAAACATCTCTATATATATAATTATCTATATATATAATTAATGCTATCAATTAATTAAATCAGTTATCAACTAATAATTAATTTAAGTAGTTAACCTCTAATATAATTACTTAATTGTCAAATAGAGTCTATACCTATTTTTTGTAAACTTATCAAGTTAGCTTATTTAATAATTAATATATAAACATACATATATGCCATTAATATAATTTTAATAGATACAATTATAAATATATATCTAATTTAATTAGTAGTTTATCTTTTATGATGAAAGCCTTGCATATTAACTTATTTGAAGATTTATTTATATAAGTAGGTTTTTAAATAAAATTCAAGTTAGGCTAAACTCTTCAAATCAATCAAACCAAGTTCAAATTTCGGCCTCATATGAGCTAAGATATCATATTTAGAACAATAATTTATAAAATAATCATGACCTATTTAAATTAAAACCTGACCCGCTCAACATATCTCCAACCCTATTTCTGTCTTTATTCAATATTTTTGAAAATATTTATACAAAGTTAAAGGTATAATCATAACTTTTATTAAAAAAATTAAATACACAAAAGTTGCTGATTCTTAAACTTAAAATATTTTTATATAAAATTTATATTTTTTAATAAAAATTTAAAAAAATATACAAGAATTTCACAAAAATTACAACAATACATACACATACAATTTTTTGGGAATAGATAAAAGAAATGTAACCCAATTTTATTTAAATTTAACCATTACAGCTTCCGCACAAAATACACTCTGATTCATGTCCGTTCATGTTGGACCTAGCTAGGGAGTACTAGATGGGTTCAAGGCCTACGTGTCAAACGGGCCAATGCACAAATTTTCATAGAGATAGACGGCTAATTCTGCGTTTGTTTAGGGAAAAATTGTAAGAATATAATTAAAAATTATGACAATGATAAAAATAATAATTGATATATTTAATATAAAATATAATAAATATTATGAAGTATAATTTTTTTAAGAAAAAGAAGTTATTTTTCTCTGTTACAATTAGAAATAATTTTTTTAAGACACATGAACTTTTTCATTGTTATATAAAGGAATGAAATTTTTGTACGAAAAGTATTTCCTGATTGGTTTAGAATGGATTTCCACAGGCAGAGTCTGTCTGAATCTGGGTTTAAGTGAGCAGTTAGAACTTATGCTAGCCTGCAAATCAACTTTTTTCTTTCTTAAATTTAAAAAATTTTTAATCACTTATATCAACATTATATATATATATATATTATATATATATATATATATATATATATATATATATATATATGTATAGTATCATATTTAAAAATAAAAAAAGGAGTCTTTCTTATTCAAACCCAAATTTCACATTATTTGAAACAAAATAAAATATATTCCACTCTAGTCAAAATACCAAACTTAATTAAATTTAAACTAATTTTCCAGAAGAAAAGAATGAAAACCAAATTTTAAAAAAACATGATTCAAATATAAAAAATGAAAAGCAGAAAAAAAAAAAAAAAAGAACCAAGTCACACACCAAAAATTGGACTGAGTTGCTTAATCCGTTAAAGAATGGACTAAATGGGCCAGGCACATTTAAATTTGCACTATGGGATATATCCAATCTGGCCAGATCGCGCCGCGCAACAGCCGTGCATCCGGCTTGGGCGTTGGAATCCTATCCAACCCGCTCCCTTTCCTCTAACCCCAATGACATCCGGCTCTAGTAAAAATTAGAAAAACAAAGTAGAAAATTAACAATTTGAAATTTTAATCACTAAAATTATTCAAATATTAATTATTGAGAAGGACATTCTGACCAATGTGCAAACACTTGACTGAAACAGTAATAAAAGAATAAAACTAAGATGGAACTCTCTCTTTCTCTCCTCTCCTCGGTCCTTGAACGGCTTGGACTTAATGCTTGGAAACAAAGCAAGCTTCCAAGCAATCTACCTCTTGAATTTTCTTTATCTACCTTGTTTTGGTCAATTTGTTAGAGTAAAATGCTATTTCTCTTTAACATTTTCTTTCGCCTTTTTTCCCCCACCTTTGGAAGTTGACTTCTTATCTGAAGAGATTTGATCAGGAATTTTATAAAAACGTGAAATCTCCATGCCATGAGTTTCGACTGATGAGGCCGATTTATATCAATTAATTGTATTACAAATGAGAAACTTTTGTACCAAAGGAATGCTTGTGAACCTTTTCGAGGTTTTTTTTTTTCTTTTTTACATTTGAGGTGATAAAAAATGTTAGTTAATGAAAAGTAAATTGCAGTCAAAAGAAAATATTGATATAAGAAAGTTATTTTTTTTCTAAAAAATAATTTTTTCAAATTATTTTACATTAAATAATTTTATTCTATCTTTACTTACCTTCATTCTCTATCATATCTTTCTCTCTCTACTTCCTTCCACTTCCGTTTTCTTCTCTGTTATACCCCTTCACTACTAGAGAATTATCATACAACATCAGCATATAAATACTAGAAGTGAAAATCAACCTAAAAAATGATGCAGTGATATTTTTAAAATATAGTATAATATACTACGTCAATTCAAATATAAACTGATGTGGTAAAGTCATATTATCTAATGAAAGATAAAGAGTTGGAAAATTGGTTAAAAAAGAGTTTGTACATTCGTTGTTTATAAACTATCATAAAAAATGAAGGCAAACAGTTAAATTTGAAAAGGAACTAAATTTTAGATGTCAATTCCTGTGTATAACCAATGTTAAAAATTTATCTAGTGTGTCATTTTTGTAATTTTGTAGAGAATATTAGACATTAATTTTAGTGACAATCGATGTGAAAATATATAAACTTTGATATTTTATTGATAATTGAAGGCAAAGGTTCTACTACTAGCATATCATTGTCTCTATTTCTTAGAATTGCAAATAAACTTGTTTCGTATAATAATTTACTCTCCATTCAATTTTCTTTAGTATTTACCCAATGGTTGTGTGGCATCAACTTTCTACCATCATTGAACATCTACTCCTTCTATCTAAGGTATTTTCTCTGGTTCTCTTATATTTTGTTAACATTTTTTGTTTTGATTATGGTCTTTAGGGTTAGATAGATAGTATTATCATAAATTGTTAAGAACATTTCATTTTTATACTTTAAAACTACTTTGAGATTATTTTTTTACATGTTTTAGATGCATTATTTTACATGGAGAGTTAATATCTTGAATACATATCCTATTATGTGCTCATATTTTCAAAAATGTCATTTTTGCTTAAAAGTTACATTTTTAAAGTAATTTTACACATTGGTGTGGCTCTATTGCTTGGATGTTATTTTTGAATATGTTAATTTTTTATGGGTAATGTTTTGGTCTAAGATCAAACCAAATATGATAAAATGATATGCAATTGTTCCTTATTATTTAAGGTATCATATGTATATGCTTAGTTGTTTATTAGATATTGCTTGGCACATAAGTTAAATGTTTATATTGATTTTGTTAAAACTCTTTAAACAGAAGTGACATAGATTCATTTGTTTCTAATAAAGTTAGTCAGAAAAGGAAAGGAGCTAAGAGTCCTACAATTATAAGGGATGTTATCTTTAAGTGCACTATAAAAGAGAAGTAGAAAATAGACTTTAATGATAAAGGAGTTACAAGTGAGCTTGGTGGAACTGAATTTGATAACTACCTTAATTACGTGACATGCACTAAGGTGGTTATTGATGTTTAGAAATGGTACCATGTGCAACAAGATATTAAGGACACCATCTGGGATGATATATTAGCAAGCAACCTTATTACTTATCTCCATTTAAATTTTTTCATATCCATAACAAGAAGTCATTGTTTACTAATCAAGTTTGTTATTCATTTATGAGTTGCCTTATAAGCTATCTTTAGTATTCATGAAGGCAAGAGGTGAAAGAATTATAAGCATAAGTTAAGGAAGGAGTATGTTAATCCTGCAAAGATGGAGGTGGAACCTCTTCTGAAAAATATCATTGGATTAATGTGGGAGAAGTTTGTAAAGATAAGCCATTTGAATGAGTTTTAGGTAAATATGGCCATCTCAATATTATTATTTCTTTTTTCCCGCTATTCATAATGAAGAACATCTTTTTAATCACATTTTTTCTTAGTAGGCTCTAAGTGCATAGAATAAAGTGAACTAAGTGAAAAAAATGTGTACAAGGAAATGCTATCTTGAAAAAGGTATAGGAATCTCAAGAAGGTGCTCATCAGCAAAAGAATTGAATATACCAAGAAGGCTATTGATTAACCTAGTGGTTAGCCATATGCCTCTGTCACCCTATACAGCCACATGAATTATGAGTAAGAGTCAGAGTCAATAAGAAGGTCAAATTCACAATAGAGAAATGTTAGCAAGCTTGCCAATAAATAATAAGTGATGTTATTATTTTATTTTTCAAAGATAAAGTGTGTTGCTCGATTATCAACATATGGCTAATTATGTTTGTTTACATTGTGTTAAGATAGGTTCACATAGCAATCCATCTAGGGAAAATTTCAACCAGAAAGGAAGATAGATATCTTGACTGTTATCATATGAACTCATGAACATCTCAAATGTCTGAGGGATATTGGAGGATTAGTAGGCCTTAAGGCTTACTTCAGGGGAGCTCAAGATATCCCTATGGTGGAGAACTATTTGATAGAAATAAAGTAGAGCTTAAGGATAAGATGAAAATAGAGTTAAGGAGATACATTTTGCAAGATGAAATGGCCATGTTTTAACAGAAAGGACAAATATCATTCACCTAAGGGAAGGATGAGGAGGTATAGATGATGACTCTAATGCAATAGTAAGGAAACTAATGCATTATTAACCTTCGAGCCTTTCACCCAATTACCATAAATAAATTTTTATCGCCTCTTTGCTCATTGCTAAGTACTTTTTAATAATGTTGTAGTTTTACATTCATACTAATTGACTAGTTTATTTATCACTATAGGATAAGCATATTTGTGTACTTATTATTAAGGGGCAATTTATTAGGTAGGTACTAAAAAGCATGGTTTTCCTACATTACGTGCACCATATTGTTGCATTACTAGAGAGCCAATATAAAGTCATAGTAATCACTACCGAGGAGGCCATGATTGAAGTCCCATTGCTAACAAAGGAGATGACTATGGTAAACCCTAGTAGTTAGTACCTATTTAACTTAGTCAAATGCCTTGATTTTATTCTCCACATAAATGAGGTTTTCCATTACTTTAAGTTTATTATTTATAATTAATTAAAATATTTCTTAACATGTCTAATTGTCATATTGTTTTATAATTTGTTTTAGGTATCTTTATAGGAAGGAAAACATAAAAGGTTACAGGAAAAAGATAAGGATGAGGATGGCGAGGCTAAATAATCAAAGACCTTAACAGGTCATCCTTAATAGAAAAACAAAAGTTAGCATATCTTAAGAAAAGCTCTAATTCTACAAGTTCTTAAAAAACTAGCTTTAGTTACCAAACTCACTAAACCTACTTTCTAAGAGTATCTTCTGCACTCAAATCAAATTATGGTTAAATTAGCATTCTACTATTTTCTTAAGTTATAATCTAGTATTTATATTATTAAACAAGAAAAGATATGACATTTAAACTCACATATGCTCAAACAACAAAATAATTATGATGTTTAACATTCCACACCACCAATTCACACATTACAAATGCAAATATACTACTAAAACATTAAGCATTATCCTTTTCTATAATTACTGACCAATGCTTCACTTTTAATTGCTACAAAACCTAATAACTATATTAGGCATAATTTTATGTTTTCCATAATTAAAATGTCTAAATAGTAAATCTAATCAAACAAGCACAAAACCATTACATTTTATCACATATGTATGCTAGCAATCATTTTTTGTTCTTTAACTATAGGTATCAAATTGCCTATGATTCAATCAAGTGGTATGCCCTGCATCTAAACATCTATTCTATCATGTGGATCATATTTGTGGTTACTATTTGCTTTCCATACTAATTGAGTTATCTCATTTCCTTTTTCACAAAATTATACCAATCATTAACAAGTTATTATTATTCTTAATTATTTATAATTAGCTTACACTATTCCCAAGGCCAACCTAACACTAGATCATACAAAGCAATCAAGCAAAACAATCTTAAACTGACATAAAATGGTTCTAACCTAAATTTTAAAACACCTTTAACTAGCTTCCACACACCTATTTTTCCTTTTTCCTTTCATTTAATAAGGGTTTGAGAGCATTACTGCCATTTAATGCACCATATGAGGTTATTAAAAAATTGCCATATAACTAAAGTTGTGAGCATACTTTAACACCCCAATTAGAATTGTGTAATAGCCTAATGTATACTAATTGAGGTATGAATGGATAGAAAAACTAGAAATTTATTATTTACAAGTGCTATATATCAATCCCCTTAAACATTTATTTTGCATACACACATGTAATACTTCATTTGGCACCTTATTCCATGTTTCTATAATACTAGTCAAACACACCTAAAGAAAATACAACACAAATAAAGAAACCAATCACTAAAGATTTTGGTTGAAATATGCCAATCCTTTCATGTAGTTGCTAGGTAACATGAGTTAATATAATAATACTTATGAAGGCATCAATAATCATTACATTAGATACTAACCACACTTAACAATACATATGGCCCAAGTAGACCAACTAATCTAATATAGCTTAAAATATGACCTTTGAATCATGCCAAACTAAAACTCTGATCGATTTTTATCTCATATATTCTATTATTTTTATATATTTATTATTATTACTTCTTTCTTGCTTTTAATTTATTTAAATATTACTACTAATTATCAACAACCAAATCATTGCAAAAATAAGGTTTTAAACCAAGTTCTTAACCATGAAAAATCATACTACACTAATTTAGATTTTTTTCAATGAAAACCCATAATTCATTTAACTTAATCTTACTACAAAATGGTTAGCCAACATCTCTATTATATAAATTAAGATATTACCAATTTATTCACAAATTTCACTAGCTTAATAGTAATATTTTTTTTATTGCTCATTCATCGGCCACTTATAAAATTTACTATCTCAATAGGGATTAATCACATTTGTTTATCTATAAAACAATGAAGCCTTATAATGCATTAATGAAAATTCAAATTCTGTTACTTCTTATTAAAGGTCTTGACAAGATAATTTAGCTTAAAAATAACTTATATCTCAACTTAAAGCTTCACACCAAGCTTCCAGTATCTTGGTTCCTATTAATTAACTAATACACTAATATAACCATATGCACAATAAGAATAAGATTTGTAATTTCATTTTAAAAACTTTTTTTATTGTACTCTTTCTTTCTTTTCTTTGCTCATTTAATAACTTAAGGAACTTTTATTTAGTATTCCACGCTTACACTCATGTAGAAAGGAATCCCAACAATTAAAATCAAACCTTAACAAGTAAGTTAAGCCATATTCCTAAAATAATTCAAGATATTTGAATACTATAATCCTTTTAGACACATTAGTCTACATATTCAAAATATTTCTTACACCAAATCTACTTAACACTTATAAAAATTAGCAAGCCACTCCAAGTTTTCTATACAACATATAAAATAAACTATATAATCTAATTAACCAATTAAGGCATATACAACAAATTTAAGACATACAAATATATATATATATATATATATATATATATATATATATATATATATATATATATATATATATATTTATATAATTGTTCTATTTCAATATCATCGTTCAGTTATGCCATTTTCCAGTTCCTTTCCTACATAAATAACAACTATAAGTTGAAGTTCCACATGCATCACATAGATAACATAATTCTAGCATAGTTGTAAGAATAAATACCTATTCCATTTAAACTAAAATTCTCTCTATACACTAATTTTGTCTTTGTTTGTTGCTCCTATGAAATATCCTTCATAGATAGCATGCTTTAAGAAATAAGGAAATGTGGTTAAAATTAACAACTTAAAATAATCATATAATTTAAGAATTGTATAGATTGACTATATATCTTAGAATGCAAATCAACATGTCGTCATTCATGGTTCATGCTTCAAGGCACACTAACATGAATTTAACATGTCTATCCATTTTGGTAGTTGAAAACCTTAAAACTATGCACCTACTCATTAAACCATGCTTCACCATTATTCACATGCAAGGTCTCCAAGGATTAATTTTTCTCTAACCAAACAAAGAAAGCCTAAGCACTGATAATAACTTTATCACACCCTAATTTTAGAAACATGACTAGCAAAAGAAATCATTGCCAAATGGCCTCCCACAATCTTGACTCTATACTTAAACAACTACTACATTGACTACACGGCACTTAAATGCTCAAAATGCTTTAGACATTTCATCAACAAACATAGAATCTCCATCATTTTTAGACACTATTTAGGGGTAACCAACACATGTAATAGGCCATCTACTATATAAACACTTGTAAGCACTAGATCACACATTAGACATATACAAGTTATCATTTACATAAAAATATACATATATTGATAAATATACATATGCAAGGACTTCCTATTTGAAGTGCCAAAATAACTTTAAGCCATATCTTTATTTTCCACCAAGTTGCCTACCCAATCATAGAGTAAGCACAAATCTGCCATAATGGTAAGGAATACTGAAGGTAGTCTTAAACTTTGAAAAATATGGAACGAGAAAGGGATGACTATGGGTACTCACTGAGCAGACCATTACTCAAACTCATAACTTGTAAATACAATCATGGAAATCAAGGACATTTAAGTTTCTTTTAAAAATAAAATGTACAACAATGTACATTAATCAAATCTAATATTTTAAGTTAAAATGACACAAAATAATTGATGCAATACACATAACATTCTATAATTAATCAATTTTCATAAAATAAAGAATGTATGTAAAGCCATAAAACTAACATTAACATATATGATTGAAAGAAATGATAATTTAAAGTAATCTAACAATTAAAATAAGTAAAGTCCTATAGGATTTTTGCATAAACTACTATCCAAAAATTAAGACTAAAATGGATCAAACCTTTCTATATTTAGGATTAAATCCCAAACCCCAATTATAAGTCAAGAGTATAAAGGGTCAAATCCATTTTTAGAGTCAAGGTTAAATTTCAAACCTTAATTAGAAGTCTTGATATCCATTTAAACTCTTTTTTTTTTTACTTCTCATAAAATCCTCCTGTATGCTTCTTGTGACAACCATGGAAATATAAAAAAAAAACTTAAATGCACTTGGGGTTTCCTATAGAAAACTTGTGAGAATCCATATTAAAGTCAATTAAGTATGTAAAATTCAATTCAAACTTTTATGTCACCCATATATGTAATAAGACCATAAGCCATTTCAAAAGGCTATATTTAAAACTATTGACCATTAACATTCCAAAATTCAAATTCTTTTGTCAAAATCTTCAAATTATATCTTAAAAATATGTATATTGATAGTAACTTTAAATTATACAAGAAATAACTAAGCCCTCTTTTAAATCCATGAATGATCCAACTCTTCAAATCAAGAAGTTTAGATATTACAAAAACAACTATATAAAATCCATATATGAATATGCAAAGCAAACCAACATTAATATAAAAACATAACATAAAAACAAATTTCAAGCTTAAATTACATTAATAGATAAAATATAAATTTTAAGTAATGCAAGAAATGATAGAGAATCCACTCGCCTTAACATGTACTAAGTTTTTTAGAATCCATCAAGAGCCTAACAAGTCATTCCTCTAATTTAATTTATCCAAAGAACATCTGATCAAAGTTAGTTCCTATTGAAACAAATGGCTAACTGCATAACCTAACCTAACTCTCAGAAAATCATATTTTGCTTAAATTAAATATCAACACTTACTTGAAACAGAAGAACCAATAGTTAACCATAAAAGTGTATCTACCAAACCACTTAAACCTATATTTCAATGTGCACACACTTAAAATATGCAAAGTTAGTTAACTTACTAAACTATTACTACAATTAAATATAAAAAAGGAAAAAATGGAAGAATGGAAACATAGCTATATAGGAATGGAAATATAATACTGAATAAAGTTGATTTTAGTGATTTATTTACATGGAAAAAGGTTTCAAAACTAAAGCAAATTGGATAAGATAGTATCCTGACAAGATAAATTCCTAAAATTTCAAAGATTAGGAGTTTGGAGTTAGAAGCAAGCATCTAAAAATATTATGAAAAATTTAGTGCAAAGGCAAATTGATGGGTAAAAGGGGCATACCTTCCCTTAAAAAGTACTACTAAAAAAAAGGTTTATATTGATGATAAAAGTCATCTGTATAAACCCCTATCATCATTTTGTATAGGTATTACAAATAATATTATTATCTATATTGAGTCGTCTATATCGATGCATGTGTTTTAACCAACACAGATGACTTTTCATGTCATTTATATAGGTTTCACTTATTAGATAATAAAATCATTTGCATAGGGTAAGAAAATGGTTAACATCAACCTACCTTTTCAAATGACTTTATTGTTTGGATAGGTAAACAACTACATAGACAATAGTTGTCATCTATGTAGGTTTGACATACCAATTATTGTCTATGTAAGTGTAACCTATCTTGATGGCAAAGTTATCTATGTAAGGGTGACCTATATAAGCAATAATTGTTGTTTATATAGATATTTTATTTGTACATGAAAAGTGTAAAAAAAACCAATCCATATTAAAAAAATTAATAATTTTAATAATTTTATTTTTTATTACTTTTTTAACGTATTCATTTCTAATTTAATGGATTTATTTTTAGATGAATAGTAAAAAAATTTAATACACTAAAATATTTTTTATAATTATTAGTAATTATTTAGAAATATCATATTATCAAATTGTTAAAACAAATAACACAAGAATTAACTTCCCATAATATATAATAAAAAAAATTTCACCTCCATGCATAATATAAAGTATTGGATAAAAAGTATGCATGAATTTATATATATACATATAATAGCTATATGAAATAATAATCATTGTCATCCTCATCCCCGTTCTTGTCTTCATCATCGTTTGAAGGAACAGAAAAGGGCTAAGATGGATGTACATATGGTTGTGGTTGAAGGGGCAAGGGTCGCTGCAATTAGGAACCCAAGTCATGCTACGAAGTAAAAAGTAATTAAGAAGTAAATCTGGACAGTATTCTTAATTGAGAGATGTTCATTTGAGGAGAAGGAAGCATAAAATAACGAGATAGAAAGAATCCTGTGGACTACAAAGTAGCATATATCACTTCAAGGGTAATATGGGTTTGCTACAACACTTGCTCATCATAAAGAATCCACTCCTCCACCACAAGTATGTCTTATTAACTCTTAGTGATGTCAGTATGCACCTCATCTGCAAATCCTGTATTTTACAACTACTTTAAAGGAAATGCTATAATTAATGAGTTAGTGCTAGGGGTACTATGTGATATCCTGACAAACACACGATCGATTGCTTACCTATGCCCTCAATGAGTGCTTAACACCTCATTAGTAATAATAGGATCATCAAACTTTAGCAAACCAATTGAGGTACTACTGAAGGAAGCATAGGATTGTAAAGATTGTTGAATGATAAGTTCTAAAATCTTAGCCTCGATTTTTCAACAAAAATTCTAAGTTTGAATAAAAAAACTCTTCTTATGATAATTAAAACTATTTATTTAGAAATTAGTTACTTATACAAGCAATCTAGGCATCTAAATGTATCTACTCCCTTGTATGATATGTATGATGCTCATGAAAATTCTTTCTCATTGGTTGTAATTCACTTGTATCCTTATTTTTCTATGCCAATTTCAAAATATTGTATTAACAATTAGTAAGAATTTTTATAATAGCACGATGCAAGAATGTTAAGTTAAAATATCTTATCACGTTATGCTGCCATAAATGACTTAATCCATTGTGATCATTGTGTACCATTTTTAATCTATTATTCAAATTTCTTCTAGACAGCTTTTACAAATTCAAATCAAAATATTTATAATTAGAAGCAAAACTAATTGCAAGTTAGAAATGGGAAGTTACTAATTTTACCTCAACCTTACCTTGTGTTCACTATTATCAAAGTACATGCATAACATGTCCTAATAATTTATTAAGTTATCAGGGGGACAAGCTTATCTCACACTGTGTAAATTATAAATGTCATCATGACATCTATGTTGCAAGAAATGCTGATAGAGCATGAACTTCCAATTTTTGTATTAGTCAATTACCATTTGTTTGATACTAGTAACCATGTATCCATGCTCCCCACAAAATCGAAATGGGATTGTATTGAAAGATATGTAAAAATGTTGCAATTGTTGTATCTATTAATTTTACTACCAATATAAAATAATATCAAAGATAGATTCAATAATACTTACATAGACTTCTTGCATAATATAATCATTCTATTCCTCTAGTGCTTGCTTCCAATTTTTATGGAAGTGATCACAATGTTACCTGACTAACACCTATGTCTTATGTAAAATATTTTGAGTTTAGACTAAATGCTTACTATGTACTTGCCTTGTCAAAACAGATAGGTAGTGGCCTTCCATTATTCTTTTAGATTTTTTAGTGAAGGTTTAGGGATTATGATTTGTTGTGATATCGTTGACTCAAAGTAGCTTTCAAATATAATATATTGTTAATAATATATATATATATATATATATATATATATATATATATATATTTATAGGAGAAAATGCAACATAAAGTACTTGAGTATAATCGGCTTTACCTATCTCATACTAGGAGGGAATGTAAGTAAGGTCATCTAGTGGGTCGTGTCCAACGTTTTCTCCATAATGCCATGTCATAACATCAGTTATGACTATTAAGCATCATTATATATGATTACATAAATAATAGTCATTATGATAGGATGTAAGTAATACTTAAGATAAAATATCATATTTTTTCCATTTAAGGTAAATTACGTTTTCACTTACAAAATAAATTATTTAAAGAAGTTAGTATAAAAGGACAAAAATAATACTTACTATTGAATATCAAATTGTCAAAATAAAAGTAAAGTTTCTATTTGAAAGACCAAAAAGTATTGACCCTAATCAGACTTATTGCTAATGAATATTGTCGGATCATCATCTTCTTCATCAGTTTCATCATCATTAGACTATATAATCCCAAGTTATTTCATCTTTTAAATTATCATCAACATTTATGAAGTTATTACAAATTGGTGCAACAAGGTGAACATTTCCAAAAAATGAAACATAACGAGGCTCATGATTCTGAGCTTGTAAGGTAATCAAGTTAAAATTGCTAAAATTAAATATGAATACAAAGTTCACAAACTTATTATCCTATAAATAGGACACATATTGACAGTGACATTATCATCATCAAAGAAATCTCATATATCGCAATGCACCACATTATTTACAACTCTCCAATTTGAACATTAATAAGATCATTAATGTAAAAAACTTGTCATGGTTGAAATGCTAATATATATAGGTTATCTCTGTATCACTAAGCACTGATAGAAATGCTTGTTCTATTTTTGTTTGTGATAATTTTCTTCTTTCTATGGTCGATATTGAGATCTAAAAATTGACAATTGTTTTTCTATTCTCACGTTGACAACATTTTGGTTTTGGGAAGGTTAGTTAAATTTTGTTTTCAATTTTTGTAAATACATGAAATAAAATGTTAATGTCTCATTCACAATATATCCTTTAGTAGCAAAACCCTTAAGTCAAGCATGGTTCTTAACATAATCCTTTAGTTTCTTTATATATATCATATGGATATATCCACCGAAAATGAACAAGGCCTTCTAACAATGCTTCTTTGAACAAGTGCATCACCAAGTGGACCACTATGTCAAAAAATGCTAAAGAGCAAATCCTTTTAAGCTTCTAGAGAATCAGTAGAATGTTTTCTTTAACTTGCTTGACATCCTACGTGTCTAATGTTCGTACATAGATTTGGTTAAAATAATTGCATAACTAAATAATTAGACATACTAGCTCTTATGGCAAAAATGCTCACATTATAGGTGCCAACAATTACTACATAATGACCTGACAATCATGAGATTTCAACCTTATTGATTTTCGTATCATTATCGATCATGTTTTTCCTTAAATTTCCAAGCAACCTATAAGGAAACTTGACATTTTTAATGAACTAGCAAAACCATAGTCAATTGTTCTAATTAAGCATGCATCTAAGTGTTGGGATCAGGAGGCATACGAGCGCAGTGGAATAAATCGATCCCAGCCAACGGATCCATGCAAAACGTTAAATTAGAATGTAGGATTCAAGTTATACCTTTATATGATTCCAGATTTTATTCGTTGATCACCTCTTCAACTTTCTTTCGATCAAAGACTTCAAGGTATCCACATGAACCAGTAGATCACTAATGAACGTCCTTACGATCACTAGTTGGAATTCGTCTCCTTAGCCTCGTAGTGCTAGCTACATCTTTTCAAGGATTATGGTCAAGGAGAGGTGCTAGGATTTTTCTATTCCGTATGGGATGCATGAATAATGAATCAACCTTATTATTACCTAACAAGCCTATTTAAATAGGAGCATAGAAAATCCTAACTAATTTGGGCTTTGGTCTATGTATAATTATAGACTTATTATTAGGTCTTATAATTATAACATATAATTCCTAAGTATTAGGCCCAAACAACTTAGTCCATTAATCCCAAATCCACTAGACTCTAAGTGTGTAACCCTTCAGGCTCTCATTATATTGGCAATAATCATTAATCATATTAATGATTATAAATAATGAGCGGTGTCTAGCAGTACATCATTATTACTTAAGTGATGAGAAAGTCGATGATTCGACTGAACCTTTATATGTAATCATCATCTATATCCTTTTGTCCTAAATATCTAGATTGAGCACGAGACATAGACCGTGTCATTCCTGTATAGTCCAATCTCGAGGTTTCTTGATCCCTAAGTAAGCTGACTGAAGCAAATATAATTGACATCCCATGTCAATTCATTTGAGCATGGGCATGCATTTTCTTAACTTTACTTAATCAAGGGGCCCACAGATATTACTCTTGTTATATAGGAGGAACAAATTCCATCTTGATCACACAAACTCTTCCGCATGATATGTGACATATCCAATAACTACCCTTATATTCACTCAAGCATGAGTGATAGAATAGTATCAAAATATGAAACTCACATGTAGGGAACCTTGGTGATCTCAAGTCAAAGGACTATAATAATAATTATCACTAAGAATCACTCATGACACTCATATAACAATTCATGTAGTGTTCTTAGGATGGGTCGGTCTAGTATACAAGTTTTCTAACTTGTACTCATGTGTAAGCTTAATATCTCATATAAGTCACTACATATGCTAGTCTTAACATATCAAAGCAACCTAATCCACAATGATATATGACTAGGGACATTTAAGAATATAATTATTCTAAGGTTATTATCATAATTAAATATATTACACAGATAATATATATAAATATAATAATTAGAATTGCTATTAAAAATAACATGATTCAAAATTATAATCATCAATATCATTAGTTTTAGGGCATATGCACTAACACTAAGATGTGGTTTCATCCACCTACTCCTCTTTTTGTATAGGTATAATTTTGATCTTGTATTCAAGTCCGCCTAATCACATCTTATATTATCTGTATCCTTTGATTTATGTTTAATATCCAGTAGTGTATTGATAATATTGTCATATACATTCTTATTTACATGCATCATGTTGATATTATACCTCAAGATCATTGTGTGCTAATATGAAAGTTCAAACAAGATGCCCTTCTTATTCTAATTAAGTTCATATAGACCTTTCTTTTATTTAACTCCACCATACTATATATATTTTCCAAGAAATCTCTATTTTATTTTACTTAATTGGTCCATGATTATGTCATTAGTAAATTACCTTCAGGGTCTTTCCTTTCAATCTTTCTATTGAAGTTTTTACTATTTCACTAAGCATGGCTCTTTGAAAAGAAGTGATGATAACCAATATAAGCTATTTTTCTTAATCTACATTGATGGTATATTTTCATTGCAAGTTGGACATACTTTGTATTGTTGTCCACTCTACCCATAAAAACTATATTATGTAGGAAAGTTATTCACAATCCACAGTATTGTCACTTGCATCTTAAACATGTCATTTATAGTAACATCCTAAGTTTCAACTGTTATCTCCCATAACTATCTTAACTCTTTAACAAGCAGTCTTAAGAAGGTATCTATATCTTTTTTTGGAGATTATGATCTAGGGATCAACAACATTAACATGAAAAATGACTCTCTTATACAAAACTATAGTGCAAATTGTAGATGGTCCTCATAATTGGCCACATGCTATATGATAGGCTTATATTACTAAAAGGATTGAATGCATCCATACTTAAACTCAGTCGCATATTCTTCACTTCCATTAAGAAAGCAAGATACCTTCTATTAAAATCCAGCTAAGCCTCTCCATCAACAAGACATAACCCTATCTTCAATGCATCATCTTGTATGATGCTACATCATATCCTCTGATGTGTTCCTTGTTACATACAACCACTTCAACTTAGGATTTAATGAAAAATATTGTAACACTTTCTAAGAAATATTTTCATCTTTTTATTTTTTTATAAATCCATTAGCTTTTCCTATAGATTGGAGAGGTTTCACTTCTAGTATGCTCTTTCCAAAGGAGCACACGATCATACTTATAAACATAAATTGATTCACACCTCAATCCTAACTCATTAAGCTATTTTCTGGCATCATAATATGATACAAGTAATTTGTTATCCTTCAATAATGCTTCCATCAATAATGTTAGTAAAGAATTGAATGACTTATTTGTCCACTTATGCATCACTTTCAAATGCATAAGTTTAACCAAAAAGTTTAGTGAAGAAAAAGTTATGCAACTGAGGTATAATTCTATTTCAATTTTTGCAAACAGGCCATCAAAGCTTTGGCCATAAGATGTAGTCCTCTTAAGGTGTCCTCATTCTAATATTGTTATATACTTGATTAGTGGTATGAGGGCTAATAAAGTTATGTATCATATCGACCATCTTATTAGTATCATTAGGGGTGTCTCATGCATAACTTTAGCCTTGGATACATACTTTTCATCATGATGGACCCAATTCCTGTATAATGGATCAAATTTGTTATTTATTAGGTATGCCTCCATGGTTTCCAATATCTAATACAATACATTTAAGTACTTCTTATATGGACATCTTACCAACCCCCTGTTATTAACAAAGTTTTTTACTTTGTCTACAAATGCAATAGCACCATTCCAATACTAATCAAATAATTGATCATGCAAGGTTATTCAACTTTTGCCAGTAGACATGTTGTAACTAGCCTCTAACATCATGAGTCATCATATGATTCAATTATGTATACATGTTTATTGTATGCCCTAAATCTACTTTATCACTCTAACTTTAACAGGTACAACCCTATCTCATTCGAAATATTCCTACAATTATTGTCTTAACTTATTCAACAATATCTCCCCATAATTCTCTAAATATATATACTATACACTAATATAATTTATGCTTGAAAAGCAATAAAAAGAGAAGAAACTTTTATAAAATGAAATAATGAGCAAATAAGTTAAGCACAATAACTAAAAGACATTTCCAAAATTTTAGGACATTTCAAGGGTTGATTCATCTAAGAAGACCAACCAATCCTTGAATGGATCTAAGATTATAGTATAAATGCATTTTAAATTAAACATGTTATAATTTTTTTATTACAATAATTTTAACAAAACCCTAAATGCATCAATTTACATATTGTTATGTTGATAATTGAATGGTATACATTTTAATATTTAATTTCTCATTCAACATTATTTTTTTACTATTTTAAATTATTACTTAATAATATAAGTATTGCACATCATCTGACATTGTGGACATTTGATTAATTTAAAGATAATTCTAATATACCCAGACTAAAAATTTAGATATTAATATATGACTTTGTAACAAATTTAGAATCATTAGATTTTAATGATATAGAAATGAATGGCTAAGATTAATAATTTGAAAAGTTATTTAATAGGTAAAAAGTTGATGATATGACAATTATACTTTGAACCATAAATTTTACTTTAATATTAGATTCAATAAAAACTTAAAATAAGTAATATAAGTAAATTATCTATAATAATTTATATGTATATTTTTATACTTCTTCATTATATAATAAATCTAATTTAATGATTATTAATTCAAACTTATTTATAATATATTATAATTGTAATTAAAATTTTTAAAACTAAAATACATTTAAAAAATATCACATAATTATTTTGAGAATATAAAACATAGTTAAGAAATTAAAAATCTATTTTACTTTATGAAGCTAATTTTTTATTTTTTTTAAATGAACTCCTTCACTAATTTTTTCTTACACATTAATACATAAAAGAATCTTTTTAAAATACTTAATTTAGTAATAAAATTTAATATTATTTGCAATCAAAAATTCAATATTTATTGATACTTTTGAAAAAAAGTGATATTTATACATATTTTTTTTTACATGTCACTATCCAAGATTAGGTTCTCTAGGCATGTTTAAAATATATTCAACAAGTTTTATTTAAAAATATAAGTGTTACATGTACATTTATAAAAATATAATATGTAAATTTTTTTTATTTTTCTCATTTTATAAATTATATTAAATACAAGTTTTTACTATACGCATACTATCATTTTCAAATGAAAATTTTATTTTATTGATTTAATTTATTGTTATAAATGATTTTTGTATAAGATAAAATAAAAAAATAAATTTGATAAAATTGAGTTTCTTTCAGTAATATGTGAAATTGTGAAGAAAATGGAGACAAATATCAAGAAAAAAATACAACTAATAATCTAATATATCAAAACCTAAAAATGAATTATTTATATTAAGTTAAAAATGTATAATAACAAATGACAATTATTTTTTAATCTCAATTTTTTAGATAAAATGTATTTGAATATACATAGATAAGTATGTACGCATATATATTGACTCTTTGCTAACAATTTATTGATATTATTCTATTTTATGTACAAACCTAAATAATTTAAGTTAAACTCGACATTCTCATATAAATTTTGTAAAAAGCTTTGCTACTTTTCATAACTTCAACTTTTTATTGAAAGTTATGATTATTTTTATATACAAACCAGAAAGGATTTTTTTATGCAATATTGAATGATGAAGTTTTAATTGTCTATTAATTTGTTTGCACACAAAATTTATATATAGTTGTAATTTTTTTAATATAAAATTTATAAATTTAATATAAAAATTATTAATTTTATGACATATTTTTCAAAAAATCACAGAATTATTAAATATGTATTAAGGCATAGTTATAAAAGTTTTAAATTGAATATTTAAAATTCATTCTATTTTTAATTGAACACTTGGACTTAGTTACTTTTTTAATTTTGTTAAAACAAGTTAAATCACAATTAGTGATCCATTTTACTTCACAAAGTGATAATTTTAGTTACTCTATAAAATATTTTTACTATCTAACAAATGTAATCTTAGGATGATCTTTTTTTTTTATTATACCATATCAATTTTATTTTATTAATGCGTTCTTATTCTTTTTTTGATAATGTAATGCTTTATTATTCTTATTTTTTATGAAGTTAATGCCATAAAATAAAAAAATTTATTTTATTATTTAATTATTTTTATTTATTATCTCATTTTAAATTTTTAAAAATTAAGAAATAAACAAATTAAAATATCAAATCTTAATTTGTCACATAAATTTCTGCCATCATCTTTATCATGAATTTTACAATTTAATTTTTTATTTTTATTAAAATTTTACAATTGATTTATCCTAAAATTTTTCTTTTGACTTTGAAAATTGAAAGAAAAACATGGAATTAAAAACTAAAAATTCTACCTAATCATTAAAATTAAGATTTTACTTTTATGTTTATTATAATTCTCTAATGTAAATTTAATTTTTTTCTTTATCCTTATTTTCTTATTTTTATATCTACAATTATGAATTTTTAAAAATTAATAAGTTGAGATTTAAAAATGATATCTTAATTAATCTTCACAATTTAAGTTATATTATTATCTATTTACCCGATACAAGTTTTTTAGTCTAAAATTTGATTTTATGGTTTGTTATGAAAATATCTTCTTTGTTATATTAAATTATGCTTTTTTATAATGAAATAAAATTTTAAATACTTCGTCAACTTAATAAATAAATTAATAAATTTTATTATTATTCTTTAATATTTGCAATTATAATAAATTATTAGTATACTTTAAATTATTTATGACCATTACAAACATATAATTGTCATGTCATATTACTCATAATTTATTAGGTAGTGATGGTGTCGCCGTCGTCAACAAGGCCTGCAAGTACGTGACCCTTTAAATCGTAATTTTATCTTTATTTTATAGTTTCCATGTAAGAGGATTACCTAAGATAAATTTTGAAATAAAATAATTCCACATTTAATTCCAACAATGTTGGAACAAAATAAATTAACAAATCATATATTTAATCGTAACATATATATTCCAATAATATCTTGCGTATTACCGTTTATGTCATGTCATATGTAATAATTATTTTACATATTCAATGTATTCTTAGCCAGTAAGAAATGGATATTAATTTTTATTATTTATTTTTAAGATTGATTATATTATCAAAGGGGGTGAAAATAATAATTTTTTCCTAAACTTTGCAACTAGTTCAATAATATGTTAGGTGGGCAATTAAACTATTTAAATATTAAAAAAATAACACATAAAAATAATAATGGTGTGTTAGTTAAGGTATCGGTACTCAGAATTTTACTCTGAATATGAAAGAACTATCCTTAATTTAATTATCAAAGTTTATTACAAATTAGTATCTCTTAATACAATTCATTCTTGCATAATATAAAAAATTAATTACTATTATATTACTAAATCCTAATATTAAATGAAAAATTTTTTTACTATCTACTACTATTTTTATTTTTATCCTTTAAATTATTACTTAAATAATAAAACATTTCGTATCATAGAAAATTTAAGTATTAATTGCTATTATGGTGAAAATATTGTGTGGCCATTTTTGTTTACTTGTGTTCTATAAAATTTAGTAAATTAAGAATAGTTTTATGATTTACATCTTTTATTAAATTATTATGCATTTTATTATCTATCATTAATCATATTTTTATCATTTTAAAATTTTAAATTATAAAACATTTGACATCAATTTTTTTTTACTTTTATTAGTGTAATTGTGAATCTATCATGCTATTATTTTTCAAATACTTTCATTCTCATATAATATAATAAATTAACTACCATTATATAACTTACTTATAATATTATATTATTATATATTTTATTATCCATTACTACCTATATTTTTAGTACTTTAAATTATTACTTTTATTCTTACATAATTTAATAAATTAATTATCATTATATGACTTATTTGTAATATTAAATTATCATAAATTTTATTATCCATTATTACTTATAGTTTTAGTATTTTAAACTATCACTTAAATTATAAACTATTTTGCATTGTAAAAATTTCTTTATATTCATTACTGTAATTATCAAAATTAGTTGTTATCATTTTTTAATTACTTTATTTTTATATAATTTAATAATTTAATGAAATTTGTATGACTTCCTTCTTCTAATATTAAATTATTATGTATTTTATTCTCCATTGTTACTTAATGATATACTCTTATTAAGTATTGAATTCTTGTTATTTAATAATTTTTATGAGGATTTAATTAAGTAATTTTATAAATGTTCAAATTAAATATTTTTTTAGTATTTTAAATGATTGCTTAAATTGCTAAATATTTCACATCGTTAGAGATTTTATATTTTCATTCATGTAATTGTCAAAATTTATGTTATTTCTTTTTATACACTTTTATTTTTAATATAATTTAATAATTTAATTAATATAATTATTAAAATTATTAGAAATTTTATTGTCCTATTTTCTATCAAACTCACTGGATGTTTAACATAGTAAATATATTAACTTCTACAAAATACTAATTTTACCAATTAACATAGTAAAACATTAAAATAAATTTATATTCAATTATCAAATTAATATCATTGGATATTTGAAACAATATCCATATCAAATTGCACAAAATAATTATTTTTTCAAACTAAATATAATATTTAAATATGTAAAATAATAATTCATTCTCATTATATATTTAACAAAATAAATATACATGCTATTATACAAAATAATAATTATATCAAGCTAATTAGCGAAGTAAAAATTTATTTTCATATATACAATTAATATTATTAAAAAAGTTTAGTGTATGAATTTATAAACATACCATATACAAAAGACAAAAGTCATCTTTGTAGGTGTTTTCAATCATCTCAATTTATCAACAATGAGGGATACATGCGTTATTTTGTCACTCACAACTATTGAGATGACAAATTGTCATTTATGTAGTCGAATTTGTTACCTGCATTTATCAAGGGAGATAAGCACATCCATCATTTTGCACTTCAAGTCTATTGAGATGATAAAAAGTCATCTATATAACCTAAAAAGTTGTCTATGTTGCATTTGTAATTTTAACTACCAATTTTTTTCTAGGCTCAAAATTTTGTATTATACACAAATAACTTTTTGTCATGTATATAAATAAAAATAATTTTTTTATTAAAAAATTCTCTATAAACAATAAAAGTCATTTGTATAAATTTTTATAATTTTTTAAAAGAAAATTTACAAGATCTATACGGATGGCATTTTGTCGTTTCTCTAAGATTTAAATTCATGCTTTCTTATAAAAAATTAAAAAATATATACAAATGATGAAAGCCATTTGTATAAAGTTTTTCTTTTTTTTTAAATATAAAACTTATATGTAAGACTTAGTTTTTAATTTAAAAAAAGAACTATGCAAACAATCCATATTATATCATTTGCATTTGTATCATTAGTATATTATATAATTGTTGTAGCGAAGGCAATTAACAACTCGGTTTAAGCTGAATTCTGGCTAAGAGGAGTCAGTAATGGAAGCTATTATGAGTCCCTGCTGTTGAAGTGTTTGCGTGTTGCAAACGACTGTAGTGAGCTCCGGCGTCATTCATGCTGACGTAATCTGTCGAAGGAAGAGCGATCTCCAATAAGAAGCAGCACGACATTGCTCAATTGCTTCTGGCTGGCGTTGCAACTGTATTAGGAAGAAAGGCCGGCGAGCTCCAGCAGCAAGGACGCACAAATGCAAAGCTGAAGAAGAGCAGATAAACAGATTAAGTGACCAAAAAAAATGGAAAAATTGAAACGTTTTTGGTTTGGGGAGTAAAAGTAGATCGTAGAGGATTTCATTTTTCTTTCTTCTTTCTTTTCTTCCCGCTAAACTAACCATATTCTCCAACAATTCCCAATAATGTTACCAATTAATTTATTATTAGCTTCTTTTTTTTTTTTTTTGAGACACTCTTACCAATTTAATTTGCCTAAAATAATATCTACAATAACTTCTTAAGAATCGTAAAAGATGACACCCACAAACCCACAAATTTAAATACTTACATATATATGTGTGTGTCTATATATATATATATATATATATATATATATATATATATATATACCCCCACAAATTAAAAAAAAAAGAAAACTCTAGTGTAAAAGAAACGCAGCTCCCATCCAAATGGGAACAATATAAAGCACAACTTGTAAATAGCGTTTCTTGCAGTTAAAGGTATGGGAAATCTCGATTTTATTGTGATCGATTATGTTTGGCACAACGTTTCCTTTCGTATCGAGATTGTAGGAAAACGACACCTTGGAAAATTTTCCCACGGCTATTCCCACACATTTTTGCATGAGTTTGGGAAAATTACAAAAACAATAAAAACAAAATGAATAGAAAATGAAGTTAAATAAGATATAATCAATTATGTAATATTATTTAGATAAATATCTGCTTCAATTTACAATATACTTAAAGACCAGAACTTAAACCATTTTGCAAAATATTTGAAAAAAAAATAAGTACAATGATCAACCGGAACTTTATTATTATTATTATTATTATTATTATTATTATTATTATTATTATTATTATTATTTCTTACTTTTGGGAGTCACTTATTCAACTTATGCCACCCATATCTTCTCAATCAACGGATCCCTTTCCCAGTTGCTCTCCCGGATCAATATGCGTTACTTTAGCTTCAACCTTAGTCCAAGTGAGCTTCAAGTGTGACAATTAAAACGCTAATCGATAAACTTCAACTAAATTTCTATTCATGAGGGATTGGCTTGATCCTCACCTATTATGTCTTTTTTAATTAACAAAAACTTTAAAGTTGGCTCAAGTCTATTATGTATTTTTTTTTTATCAATAAAAAATCTAAAGTTTGTTCTTCGCTTTCCAGGTACTTGTTACTCTGAAAGAAGACAATAAATAAGCAAATTAACAAATGGAAAAATAGTACAAAATTAACCTCTTAGTAATAGAAACACAACAATTCAGTAATACAATATACTTTACTTATACCAAAATCATATGCATATCAAACACACTGCACCCCTATTCATTCTTATATACACTATGAAATGAAAAAATTATATGCACAAAATATTATGTGCTAGCTATGAAAAGAAAAATCATATAAATTAAAATCTCACATAAAATCATTCATGGATATCGAGCATAAACATGAAAAATCATATGACATTCAAGTATCTTAATACTTTCTATACAACTTTATAATAATTAATTTTAGAATTACTTTAATCTTTGTCTACCATGCTACTACAAACTTAATATTTGATTCAATTCAAGTTTTTCCAATCATTATACTAATAACAAAAGCCTAAGGGAACATTCATAACATCAAGTAAAATATCACCAACAAATAAAATTAAAATATATTACTCCAAATGATTTTTTGATACATATTGATCAACATTATAGATCATAAGTTCAAAAGTAACGTATAATTAGTTATAATATATACCATTTTGATGAAACTTAAACATATACGAGCAATGAAATTTTTATATGGAAAATATATAGTTCTTGATAAAATAAACGGAATCTCATCCGAACATATTTAATTCTATGAGATCAAAATGAGTGCATTCCGACCTCATCTTATCCAACATACATGAATATTGAAGCACTATTTTTATGATTATGGTTATGGTTATTAATAATTTTAATCGAATTGGAAATTTTAGTTGCTACCAAATGAAATGAAAGTATATTACAATATTACGGGGTTCCAATGAAAGAATTGATAAGTATACAAAAAGGAGGGAGGCGCGTCATGATTTATGCACAAGGCGTTAAGATTTGGGGATGATTCATGCATTTTCCACTTTTCTTTTAGTCATCTATTTCTTATGATTTATGTGTATTTATAGAAAAGCCTGCAAAATGCAACTTCGCTACGCGTCTTCTGATCATTGGAAGGCTTATTGACACGGGGCTTTCTATCAGGATGAAACGCATGCGATTGTTGACAGCTTCTTGTGATTTATATATATCAATGAGATTAACTCTTCAAGTCAGCAAAAATTGATGGGGGAATATGGCAGGGAAAAAAGGGAAGATGTAATGGCTAGCATGATTGTTGGAAGAACTTGGAATACAGTTCTAGCTAGAGTATAATAATAAAATACATATAATTTGTCAGCTGTCATTTTTGCCCACTAAATGCTAACCTTACTCTTGTATATGGGAGTTTATGTATGTTAATAAATTTTCTAAGTTCAACGTTACCTAAAAAAAATTGTTTTAAAGGTATATAAACGAAAACATCAAGTGGATTTATTAATATATTTTTATAGTAATTTTGTTTTATAAGTGTAAAGAGTTAGATATATAATTTTTAAGTTACTAAATAAATGATTTCTTTTTATTATTTATTTTTTTGAATTTAAAAAATAGAAGGATATAACTATTTATAATAATTATTTAGTTAGAAGTCATGTTTAATCAACAATTATAATTAAAGATTTTATTAAAATACTTTTAATACTTCATGTTAGAGAAATTTAAATTTTATTATTTTTAAGACATGAAAGTCTTTAAAATAGTGTAATTAATGAACAAATCAAAATTATTTCCTCATTATTCTACTCTTTTCACTGTTTTCTTGTCACACACATATATATGCTAACCTCCATATGTATAAACAGGAATTGGCAAGAGAGATAAAAAAAAATTATATAACTAATTTAATGACAATAAAATAATAAAATGTACTACGTAAACATGTGTGGAATTAAGAATTTGAATAAAGTGTATCACATTCATTTTATTGCGTTGGTAGCTGGTCCAAACTTTGTTTTCAACAAATCACTTTCACAACTAACAGTCAAATATTCAACAGTAAACGAGGAAAAATGACAATTAAGTCAGCCTCTTGGAAGAGTCCTAATATATCCTATCAAAGTGGACAATTCGACAACGTAATTGACCTAATGAAGCATAAACCAAATTAATTAAAATATTTAGCATATGTTTTATTTAAAGGTAATACCCGCGTATCCTCCGTACAACATAAACAACTATAAATACCACAGAAATACCAAGCAAGCCTCACAACTTGCATACAAAAACATATAACATATTTTGCTCAAAGCCTTGTTAGAGAGAAATAACTTATTTGTAAAGAAAAGAAAGGAAGTACATTTAAGAGATGGAGAACTTTCCGGTAATCAACATGGAGAAGCTGAATGGTGAGGAGAGAAAGGCTACAATGGAGAAAATCAAAGATGCTTGTGAGAACTGGGGTTTCTTTGAGGTATATAAAATTTCCCCAATTATTATTTATATATGCTTTGCTTCTATACTACCGTCCGCAACTACAATGTTGTTTTTTTGTATCTCAAATTCTGCAACGATCATTTTTATTTCCTTTTCTGCATGTATCTACAATTTTAATAATCTTGATCGATGTAACTACAACAACTTACCATAACTTAAGAATTTTACTATGTATTATTTTTAAAACTTCCTATTAATTTCTATGATTTTACTGATTGCTGTTGTTTTGGTTTGAAATAGTTGGTAAATCATGGTATAGAGCATGAGTTTATGGACAGAGTGGAAAGGTTAACGAAGGAGCATTATAGGAAATGCTTGGAGCAGAGGTTTAAGGAGGTTATCGCAAGCAAAGGCTTAGAGACAGTTGAAGCAGAAGAATTGAAGCACATGGACTGGGAGACCACATTCTTCTTGCGCCATCTTCCACATTCAAACATCCATGAAATTCCTGATCTCACTGAAGAGTATAGGTACTCACATCGATTACATGCCAATTATTCCCAAAAATTTGAAACTGTTACAGAGAGTCCATAATCAATTTTATTACTATTTTAACAACATGAGCTACACAAATTAAACAATCAGTACACTTACATTTATATACATATTCTAAACTGCATGAGATCTAATGAGATCAATGATGCAGGAAGATGATGAAGGAATTTGCAAAGAAGATAGAGAATCTGGCAGAGGAGCTGTTGGACTTGTTATGTGAGAATCTTGGATTAGAGAAAGGGTACCTTAAAAAGGCCTTCCAAGGATCAAAGGGGCTTCCAAATTTTGGGACAAAGGTAGCAAACTACCCAGCATGCCCAAAGCCAGAGCTTGTGAAGGGTCTTAGAGCCCACACAGATGCAGGTGGAATTATTCTTCTCTTCCAAGATGACAAAGTCAGTGGCCTTCAGCTACTTAAAGATGGCAATTGGGTGGATGTCCCTCCCATGCCTCACTCCATTGTTGTTAACCTCGGTGATCAGCTTGAGGTACCCTATATTCCCTCATACTATACATTAAGAATAATATTATTAATCATATGACTTTTTGATGTTGTTCTTTGCACTTGTACATATGACATGATCTAAGTCCAATCTATCAATATGCATCAAATCTAAAACCTTAAACAAGAGAACTAATTGAATCATAATATAAATATATATATGCATGTGAAATATGTGAAAGTAACACTAATTTATTAAGAAAAGGTTTATATAGATTTATATAATATATAATTTCTTAAACAAGTGAGTTAAAATGTAAGATTGTGAGTTTTTTTTTTAAATTGTTTACCAAACCTTTTGATGAAATAGGTAATCACAAATGGGAGGTACAAGAGTGTAGAGCACCGAGTGATAGCACAAACTGAAGGAACAAGAATGTCGATTGCGTCATTCTACAACCCAGCAAATGATGCAGTTATCTTCCCTGCACTAGCCTTGGTTGAGAGAGATGCAGCAGATAAAAATCAAATTTACCCAAAATTTGTCTTTGATGACTATATGAAACTCTATGCTGGCCTCAAGTTTCAGGCTAAAGAGCCAAGATTTGAAGTCATGAAAGCAATGAATTCAATGCTTCAAATTGCAACGGCATAAATGGAACTACTTGCATTTTTCTAAAAGGAGTGAAGAAAATAAAGAATAAAGAAACAAGAGGCTAAAGTCAGAAACATTGATTTCCTAATTTGACACATTCTTACAATACAATGGTAGGAAATTTGATTGGTTGTATTTAACCAAAACTTTTAAATGAAAATTGTAATTTATATTTTATTTTTCTTTGTTGGATGTAATAGATATATTGTATTTTTTCAATAAAAGGAACTATAGAATACGAGTTTGATGAAACTTTTGAAGGAATTATAAGCAACAATGGTACTTTCTAATAAATTAAATTAAATGCAATGATAATGTATATTTATACTTGCAAGTTCAAGTCTCCTTGTCCATATAACTCATGGGCTAAATTAATCAAAGAGAGATGAGAATCGGAAAAAGATCTCTCTCTCTCTCTCTCTCTCTCTATATATATATATATATATATATATTAGATTGTAATAAATTTAACTCTTTGAGCACATTTCTAAGTTTCAATTTTCCTGTTAATGATACCAAAAGGTTGTTATTAATATCAAGATTGGATGACCCGTAAAGTAAGACATTTTCTAAAGTTAAAATGAAAAATCCTTCTTCATTCAAACTTTTTATTCAAATAAATTATAAAAGAGATTTGCTTTGGATAAGTATAGATGAGACCTTGTCCAAGTATTTTAGAAAATTTTATAATTATTTTATGATATCTTACCACTTTTTAAAAGCACCTGAATATTCTAATGTTATAAGTATGACTTTTTCAATTTACAGAATATTATAAAAAATTACAATATTTTATAAAATAATTGCACGTCAAATCTCAAACGATTTCATAATTTTCATAAAATCCCAAAATTTCCCTCGAATTCTTACCTAAGCAAAACCTATAAAAAAAATTATAATCATTGTTCGATCGGATGATAATACAGAAAGAACCAAACAACCATGACATCACTGGTTGTTTGAAATTATGATTTCCTTTTATTCCTGTTCTTCCGAAATAAAGGCATTTTTCTTTTGTACTACATATCATCATAGAAGTACTAAATTCCAAGCAATAACCAAAAGACAAGAAGAAAATGAATTTTGCTACAGTCAAGCAAGCTATGCCAAAATCATATACAACTTGATCCATTGACGCGTTTCCACCGACAGTGATGAATCATTAGTAACATCATTCTATTTTATGTGGAGCCCTATTGTTTCCGCATTTTTTGTCATTTCATGCAACAGCATTATGACGTTCAATATGCGCAGATAATATACTATTGATATTTAATCAAACTTAGGGTGGAATGATAGGTTAAACATAATATTAATGTGTTGATTTAATAGAAAATATATTTGCTTTAAACGAATTTTACTTATTAATGGATAAAAATTTAAATTTCAAAAATGATACTTATTAATGTAAATAATTTAATAGACTAACATATTTTAATATATAGTTCAATTAAATAGTAATTCAATGTCATTAATATAATAATACATAGACTATATATATATATCCTAATTCTAGGTTAATTGTGATTGGTCAGTTAATTCTAATTGAATTATAATTAAGGTTTGGATCCTTACCCACCTCCTTATAAGGTAAGCTACAGTTTCCCATCAAATTGTAATTTTATTATTTTTATAATTCTTTCTAAAACTCATCTGAGGATGCGTAAACAGTGATCCAATCAATTGATATCATTCTTCATCTTTTACAAATTTCTCAATCAAATCTAATAGATGTAGCAGAGGGGTCAGGTAATTCAAAATTTTTTTATTCTATTTGTGCAATTATCGTATTCTTCTTTATAGATTTATGATTATATGAATATTGAAATATATTTTATAGATCATAAAATACTAACAATAAAAGATTTGTTAATATTTAAATATTTAAAATGATTATTTATTTCGTTTGATAATTCTTAAAATGATTATCAATCACTCACTCTTGGACATGCACCTATGGCATTACTCTTGCCACTATGGTATAATCCTCCAATTCGCTCGCCTCTCCTTCTAGCCATTATGTATGAATTGTACTATGTGCAACCACCTTAGTAGTTCGTTCAGTTGCTAGTCATGCAATTTTACCTACCCATTAGACAATTCTACTCCTAAATGGGTGAGTATTTAAGTCTTTTTGCCAATACTCTATCCATACACAAAATTAAGCCTCAAAGCCTCTTTAGCCAACTTCCTTTCTTACCGGCGTTCCTTCTCTTGTGCAAGTCATCTTGCCACCTTGAATAGCAAGGAGTTCATCATAAGTGGGGAAAAAATGAGAGAAAAAGTAGAGAGATTGGTTAAAATCACCATCCCTTTGTATGATTGAAATGCCCTCCCTGCCATCTCATTTTTCCCTTCCTCTTAGGTGTTGTCTCATATTTTAATAGAGAGATCCTTGAGTGAGGGTGATTTCCTTTGGATTTAATCCTTTACTTGATTTGTATCTGTAAAAAGATAGTTGAGAAATGAGTTGAGGAATCACTCAACTCTTAAATTGAAAAAAAAAAATTAGTAAAATGGTGTAGAAAATTTTTTGACATATACAAATTCTGCCATTGTAGCATTTCTGTTGAACTTCAAAGCCCGATGTCAATTTTCTTCTCTTATTTTAACGGTAAGAATATAATTCACTCCACATGTGATTTTTCTAAATTGCAGTTTTAACTTTTGTTATTGCTATATTATATAAATATTAATCACAAAATTCTTAAATATGTTACTTAAAAGAATAGACACCAGACAAGGGAAAGAAACTTTCCTTTTGATCCTCAATAATAGTAAGAAGATAAATCCCTATAAGTAAGTTGTATAAATATGAACCTTATAAGTATTTTTTTTTTTTTTGTGTATAGGTAGAAATAGGTCAAGCTATCTATTAGGGGCTTACAACCTAAATTTCGGCCTAGTTAAGCCTAATCTCTAAGCAAGCTTATTTAGATAAACAAATCATAGTTATTTTTTGTAAATTTGAATCATAGACTTATCAAACCAATTTATTTAATAATTAATATATTTATATATAGTATATACATCTATAAAAATATACAAATATATGACATTAATATAATTTTAATAGATACAATTATATATATATATATATATATATATATATCTAATTTAATCATTGATTTATTTTTTAATTAAAATCCTTTGTATATTAACTTATTTAAATGTGAATTTATGGAAGTGGGATTTTAAATAAGTTTACAGGTCGAATCTAAATTTTAACTATACATAAGTTAACAAGTTAAATTCAAACTAATAAATCACAAAGTAATTCTAACCTTTTTAAAGTAAAGCTTAACTCAGTTTATCCTTGTAAATTTTCATATAAATTTAATGTAAAATCATAACTTTTATTAAATAAATAAATACACAAAGGTTGCAAATTCTTGAACTTAAAATTGAAATATTTTTATATCAATGTTATAATTTTTAGTAAAAATTTGAAAAGAATAAAAGAATTTCACAAAAATTACAACAATACATACACATAAAAAAAAATTTAGAATAGAAAAGAGAAATATAACCCAAGTTTATTTAAATTTAACCTTTATAGCTACTGCACAAAATACACTCTAATTCATGTGTCCATTCACGTTGGACTCTAGCCAAGGAGTATAAAATGGGTTCAAAGCATTATTTTAAAATTCAGGCCTTGGTTCGGTTCGGATTTTGTCATAAACTTAGGTAAGTCGTCATATCGTTTTGAACTAATTTGACCCACTATTGCCACAAAAAACCCAGCAAATCGGTGTAAACTGATTCAGGCAGTTCAAGCAACAATCTCAACAAAAATTGAAGTTGCAACGCAGCGGATTTGAACATATGACCTCGACATTCGACCGATGCTATCTTGCCCCTTGGACTAATGCTTCCTTCATTTTTCGGTGACAAACATTATACAATGTATATAATTTTCTATTTTTCATATTCTACTTCATCCAAATTTTTTATAAATAACATATATTATATATTTTTATTACATGTTACATATAATTAAACTATTCTTATTTAACTATTTAGCTAATGTTTAATTTAAAATTTTTATTATATTAAAATGAAATATAATTTTAATATTATGAAATGATATTAAAATTGGAATAAATATTTGTAATTAAAGTAAAATTAATATTTATTATTTTGTGTTTCATACAACTTAAATTGATCTTTTATTTATATATATAATATTATAATTTATATATATAATATATATTAACCAGTTTAATCATCTAGTTCGATCAGTTAAACCAGTTCGATCTTGACCCATTCACCTATTAAGTTAATAATCAATCTGGGTTTGAGAACACTGATTCAAAGCTTACATGTCAAATAAGCGAATTCACAAATTTTTATAGAGGTAAACTTGTAAATCTGCATTTGATTAGGGAGAAAACATACTCTCACTACAACAAAAAGCAGCAATAACGACGACACTTTTAGCGGCGATAAAATTTCGATCGTCACTAAAGGTATTTCCAACGACAAATTCGTCGATAAAAAAGGCAAAACTTTTTAGAGGGAAACAAAATTGTGGGCAAGAAGAATTAGGCTTTTAGCGACGACAAAAGTCGTTTTGTCATCACTAAAAACCTAAAAAAAATTTCGGCAGGAAAATTTGGCTTTCAGCGACAACACTGTCATCGCTGAAGGGTGCACCATGAGCGATGATAGAGTCGTCGCTGAAGGCTTAAAAATTTATGGTAGGAAATTTTGCCCTTCAATGACGACTCTGTCGTCGCTGAAAGTGTCCAATTTTTAGCGACAACATGGGTAAACCATTAGCGACGACATGGTCATCGCTGAAAAGTGGACACTTTCAGTGACGATTCTGTCGTTGCTTAAGGGTAGACCATCAGTGACGACAGAGTCGTCACTGAAAGTCCCTCCTTTTCAACGACAACAGTGTCGTCGCTAAAAGTTTTGTCCGAATTCCGAGACAAGGCTTTAGCGACGACATTGTCGTCGGTGAAGGTAGGACTTATTGTCGTCGCTAAAAAAACTCGGTCGTCGCTAAAAGCTTTAGCGATGATTGAATTTTTTGTGTCGTCGCTGAAAGCCAAAGGCTATTTATTCGCACTGCCTCCTCCCTCCTCATTTGCACATTTGAAATTTCTAGACTTGAGGTAAGTTCCTAAACTTTCTCTCTCTTTTAATTTTTTTTAATTTTAGTATATTTATTTTTTTATATATGTTGATATGTATTAATTTTATATGTTGTATCTTTTAATTTGTTAGTTATTATTAACACTTAGCTTAGTTTGTGGAGAGTATTCAAAGTTAATCAGTAAATTTTTGCCATTGAGGTACGTAAATAAAAAATTATAATTTTTTTTGTGTACTAATATATTTAATTTACTTAAATAGTTTGCAATGAATTAATAGAATTGATAGTATGTTTAATTTAATATGAAATTTTGTATTATTTAATTTTGTATGTTATAAATTTTAAATTTATTTATGTAAATTTAACTTAGCATTAATTTTATAAATATAAATTTGATTAAATATAATATAAAATATTATGGTGAGAGAAAATAATTAATATATTTAATATTAAATATAATAAATTTAGTAAAAAAATATTTTTCTTTTTAAAGAGAAAATTATTTTCTTCCTATACTATAATTTTAGAAATTTTTTCCAGTTATAAAATATATAGAAACGCATGAACTCCTTCATTTCTAAACGTTGAGGAAATAAATTTTTTCAGCAAAAATTATTTTCAAATTCGTTTAAAATGGGTTTACACCGGCAAAATCCGTGTGAACAGGATTTAAGCGGGCACTTTCAATTTGTGGTCGCCCGCAAATCAACTTTTTTCTTTTTAAAATTTTAAAAAAATTTAATCATGTATATCAACATTGATAATATATATAAAATAATCTATTTTTAAAAAATTGGAGTCCTTCTCATTCAAACCCGAATTCCACATAATTTAAAACTAAATAAAATATAACCCACTCTAGTCAAAATATCAAACTTAATTAAATTTAAACTAATGTTGCAAAAAGAAAAGGAATGAAAATTAAATTTTAAAAATTTTAACTCAAACGAAAAAAAATGAAAAGCAGAAAAAAAACTACGTCAGAAACCAAAATTGAATTGAATTGCTTAATCCTTTAAAAAATGAACTAATTGAGCCAAGCACATTTAAATTTGGACTATATGGATGCAAATCCTATCTAGCGAGATTCTACCGGTCAAAACCCATGCATCCCGCTTCGGTGCTCTAATCCTATCCTACCCGCTGCCCTTCCTCTAATCCCTTGAACATCCAGCTCTAAGCAAAATTAAAAAAAAAAACAAAGTAGAAAATTAACAACTTGGAATTTTAATAATTAAAATTATTCAAATATTAATTAATGAGAAGGACTTTCTGACCAATATGCAAATAGTTGACTAAAACTGTAATAAAAGAATTAAGCTAAGATGGAACTCTCTCTCACCTCTTCGGTCCATACACGACTTGAAGTTATTGCTCAGAAACAGAGCAAGCTTCCAAGCAACCTACCTCTTGAATTTTCTTTATCTGCCTTGTTTTAGTCAATTTGTCAAAGCAAAATGCTATTTCTCTTTTAACATTTTCCTTTCCTCTTTTCTCTCTTTAGAAGTTGACTGCTTATCTGAAAATATTTGATCAAGAATTTCATAAAGACGTGAAATCTCCATGCGATGACATTCAACTGATGGGGGCTGATTTATATCAATCAATTGTATTACAAATGAAAAACTTCAGTCCCAAAGTCAAGGTTGTGAACATTTCAAGGATGAATTAAAAAAAAATTGTTTCTTTGACATTTGAAGTCATTACAGAAGTTAGTTAATAGAAAGTAAATTGCAATCAATAGAAAGCAATGATATAAAAAAGTGATTTTTTTCTAAGAAATCATTTTTTCAAATAATCTTAAATTACATAATTTAGTTCTTCCTTTACTTTCCTTCATTCTCTATCATAGCTTTCTCTCTCTACTTCCTTCTACCTCCTTTTTCTTTTCTCTCTCACCCCTTCACTATTACAGAATTGTCATACAATATTAGCATTCTAATATCAGTTGAAATGAAAATTAACATAAATAATGGCATGATGATATCTTTGATAATAAATACAATTTATCACATCAATTCAAATAAAAAATCAATATTGTAAAGCCATATTATCTAATAAGAGATGAAGAGTTGAAGCATTGGTTAAAAAAATTCTTTTCACATCAATGGTTTACAAACTGACATAAAAAATAAAGGCAAACCACTAGATTTGAAAAGGAGCCAAATATTAGACATTAATTCTTATATACAATTGATGTTGAAACTTTACCTAGTGTGGCATTTTTGCAATTTTGTGAAGAATATTAGATGATGATTTTAGTGATAATTAACATGGAAATATATGGACATCCATTTTTTATTAATAATTGACATTGAAAGCTCTAACACTAGCATATCCCCATCTCTATTTCTCAGAAACATAGATAAACTTGTTTCCTAAAATAATTTGCTCTCTACTCAATTTTCTTTGATGTTTGTTAACGATTGTGTGGCGTTAATCTTCTATCATCTTTGAGCATCTACTCCTATCTATCTAAGGTATTCTTCTTGGTTCTCTTTTGTCTTATAAGCATTTCATGTTTTGATTATGGTCTTTAGCATTAGATAGGTAGTATTATCATCTATTATTGAAAAGTTTTCATTTTTATGCCTTAAAATTACTCTTCAATCATTGTTTACATGGTTTAGAAGTATTATTTTACATTATGAATTGATATACCTAAATACATGTCTTGTTATATGCTCATAATTTCAAAAATGTCACTTTTTCTTGGATGCTACATTTTTGTAGTGACTTTGCACATCACAGTGACTTTGTTGCTTAGACGCTATTTTTGAAAATGTTAACCTTATAAGTATAGTTTTGTCCTAAGATGAAAGCACATGTGATAAAATGATATGCAATTCACTAGTATAGAATTGATTATTTATATCAATTGATAGACATCGATTTACAACAAAATTAATGCCTAATTTAATGCAGTGATATTTTTGAAATTATATTAAAACTTAAGATAGCAAATAAGATTACAATTGACATCTAAATATTACTCAAAAACTTACAATATTAGTTTTATACATAACCTTCATCTAAAATGAATATCAAAAGCCTCATTAGAAATTACAAAATCATGGCACATTGGTTCTAGTCAATAGCCATTATCTAAAAGGTATTTCAAAAATATCATTGGAAACTACAAAAACATAGAAAATGGTCCTTATTAACAACCATCATCTAAAAACCATTTAAAGAGTCTCATCGAAAATTGCAAAAGGATATTGTTTCAATTATGGTTTTGTCTAACAACTGACATTTATTGTTTTTTCTATAAATCTTTACTCTAACTATATCTTTCCATAAGAACTCCCTCAAGTATGCTGAGTTTGATGCATAATGTTATTGTTAATCACTCACCTAACTTTCAATAAGAGAGTGTACAATGGAAAAATCTTAACCTTCATTTTTTTCCCATTATATATTCCTGATTTCCCACGAAGTAAAAGTGGAATGAAAGAATTAGTAGATGATTTGCTAAACTCTCACTTTCATTGAAAAAGTGTATAATAGGAGAACTTTAACCTTCAATTCTCTCTTGTTAAATACTCTTTCATTTTCCATAAAGTATGCAAACTAGAGAAATTTCAGTAATAACACAGCAATTTGCATTAAGAATAAAGATTTTCAATATATAGTGATTTTTTTGTTATTTTTGTACATTTATATATAGGTGTATAGGTTTTGTTTATTGATAATTTAGTGTAATTAATTTCTATAAATTAAATTTCTAGAGATATTGTTTCTTATTACTTATTTGTTTGTACTTTCATTATGAATAGAGTAACAACAATTAAATTTTTTCAAATTTGTAGAATTATTTCTCTTTTCTCATCTATATGTTGTCTTTATTTAAAATTCTATATTGGGCATTTATATTACACAAATTAAAAAAGAGAAGACAAATTGAAACAAATATAACATTTGATGTAAAATTAGTTCAAAAATAACTTTATTTTCATATTCAGTTGTCTACATAATAGAAATCTATAATAATGCTAAGGAAATGGAAAACATAAATTTGTCATTTTTAAGTTTAAACTAATGTCTAATATAATAATATTTTCTTGAAATATATGAGAACATCTAAATAAATTCCATTTATAAAGAAGTTTAAATGAATAAAACTAAACACATTTAAATGAATAAATTTATAAAGAAGTTTAAATAAATGAAACTAAAAAAGTTTAAATGAATGGAAGTAAAAATAACTTCAACAATGATAATTAGTGAATAACATCAGTTTTTTGTGGTAAACATAGTGTATGTCTCTTTCGATTGTCTTAATTGTTCAATAATAGGAAATTATAATATTAATTTTTTGTGGTGACCATCATGTAAGGTCATGATTGTTTATCAATAATTTACATGTCATTTTATTACTTAATTGGCATCTTAAGTCATTACGATCGTACATATAGCCAAACTTATGATTGCAATTTTTATAATAACCTCTTAACCTGTAACTAAGCCTCCCTAACAACAAATCTATCATCTTTCAAGATAGATTTCTTTCCATAAAAAAAGAAAGCTTTTAAGTTGAAGGATATAAATCTTGGTACTCAACATCACTATGGCTATTTGGAAGATGCAAGGAACTTTCAAAATTTCTTACAAGGACTTATATCCATACCTTAGAAAAAACCTTAAGAGATTCCTATATTTTCTTAATAGCCTAGATAATATTAATACTATGGTCTACACATTTTATCTCAAAAGCCATCTTTGTTGATAGATTCCAAAAATCAATCTTTCTATAAATTTTTAGAATTTTATAAAGTATTTGTAAGGACTTTAAAAAAAATTCCAAATTATTTGTGAAATTTGTATATTCATTGTTGAAGTGCAAACATAAGTCATTTAATTAAAAGAAATTTAAATGATTCTAATTACTTCTCAATATTAAATACTATGATCTACACATTTGATCTCAATCTCAAAAGTTATCTCTTTTGGTTATGGGCATTGCATCAAATGACAATTATCTTCTACACCTAAATAAATGGTCAAAATCATATCCGTGGTTTGATATGATTGCTATAATTATAAAATTCAAAACATTTCTAATTATATAACATTGATGGCATGTGTTATCCTCTAATTAATAATAAGGTTCTTAATTTCTTCATTTATTATAAGCTTATCATGTTTCCTATGTTTCAATGTCAAAATTGACATGTCGCTAGCTTTATGTATCAAACTTTAATACACATAAAGTAAGAAACATGTCTATTTTCACATTGAAATATAAGAAGCTTAGAAGATTCATAGCAAATAAAGCAATTGAGCACTTCATGATCAACTGATACAAAATTAATTGAATCAAACACCTTAAAAACCATCAAGTAATATGAAGAAATTATGAATAGATAATAATAATTTTTTCTTTTAATTTTTTGTAGAGATTCCATATATGGTTATTATAACTATAAAGTTTGTCGTTCATCCTAAATAATAGTTTTTATTATATATATTCATATACAATTATGGAAATATATAAAATATAAGAATATACAATTATAATATATTGTCTCTTTTCTCATTTTTTGTTTCATTTACATTCAATCTGTTATTATTATATTAATTTTATAATAATAAGAAAAGAAATATTATTTCTTAAAAGAGATGCTCATCAATTAGGACATTGATCTTTTTGGTTATAATCGACATCTAACAATACTTAATAAGATGACATCATTGTATTGATGATGATAGTAGTTTTTCATAATAGAAATGTAATATAAATTTTAGGTGTCAGTTGTTATGTAATAATTGATGTGAAATCTTCAACTATAGGCATGAATTAAAAATGAAAAAGATAAAGCATGGCACGAGTTAAACATAAAAAAAGTAAAGCATAATATGATTTGCAAAATTTATCTCAGAGCATTTCCTTTCCAACTCTAAAATGATTCTTTGTATAATGAGATATGCTCTTATTCCAACTTTAAAATAATTCTTTTTAGTTATGTTTTTGCTCACTATTTATTTTGTAAGATTGAAAACTCAATTAGCCTGTCACTAAATATATAAGATTTAGCACTCCTTATAAAAGTACAAAATATAAATGTAAGAATTTTTTTTAATTTCTTATATTTGTTCTTGTAATTTAGTTATTCATTTCCTAATTTATCCTATTTTGTTACCTATCATTTTTTATGCAACTTTTATAGGTTTACACAAGAAGTTTAATCTCATTCATATTCATTGGCATTTTTTCATGTTATATGCTATTTATTCATATGAAAATGAGTAAAACACCAATTTTTCATCAAGGCTCAATACATTTGTAAGTATTGTATCCAAAAGGCTTTATCAGGGAATGTAAACCTTACATATTGAGTAATAGGTATCAAGATAAATATAGTGAAGCTCCTATCTTTGATTATGGTATTTTATATAACCTTTCTCCATTTTTAATTTATTTTTATTTAGTTTATTCTTTGAAGTTGTTTAAATCCGGATTCTCTAGAGTAATAAGAAATGTTAGCTTTTTATATCTGATAGGAATATAAAAAAAATATAAAGGATGAAGGAGTGATGAATATAAGGAAAAGGTTAAAGTTTAGGATAAGAAATTGAGGAACTAGAGGTTAGAGCATAAGGATGAGGTTAAGGTTTGAAAAACTATGGATCGAGATTTAGGTGGTTGAGGCTAAGACAAATAACATTAGTTATTTAAAAGAACTAGCATAATATTATGACTATTAAATATTGGTTTTTAGAAAGTGAACAATGATAATGGTATTTCCTAGTAAGTTAGAAATATAAATGTCATTAGTTATTCCAACATAAAAATAGGTATTATTTTTATTTTTCAAGATAGTTTACTAATCGATATTAAAACCATATATACTATAGCCTTCAATTGCACATGAGTCATTTTTTGACATGTAATCCCCTAAATACCTTATATTTATTAGCTATTTTGTAGTCATAACTATGTCTTGTTATTTAAGTTATTACATCTGTGTTCTCAATTGTTTATTAGATGTTGCTTGACACATAATTTAAATATTTATGTTGATTTTGTTATAACTCTATATATAAGCAACATGTATTCATCTAGTTCTAGTAAAGGTAGTTAAAAAAGGAAAAAAGTTAGGGGTTCTACAATTATGAGGGATATCATCCTTAAGAATGCCATAAAGGAGAAGTAGAAAGTAGACTTCAATGAAAAAAGACTTGCATATGAGCCTAATGGAACTAAACTCAATAGCTAACTTGGCTATATGGTACACACCAAGGTAATTATTGATTTAAGAAATGGTGTTAAGTGCAACAAGACATTAAGGATGCCATCTAAGATGAAATATTAGTAAAGAACCTTAATATTTATCTCCATTTAAATTTTTATATATGCATAACAAGAACTCCTTACTTACTAATCATGTTTCTCATTCATTTGTAGGTTGCATTGTAGGCTACCATTAATATTTATGAGGATTACAAAGAATACATCTTTATATTAGTTAGCAGAAAGTGGAAAGATTTTAAGCATAAGTTAAAAAAGGAGTATGTCAACTCAACTAGGATGGAAACAAGACCTCCTTCTAAAAAATATCACTAGATCAATGCCTAAATGTGGGAGAAGTTTGTAAAGATATGTTATTCGAAAAAGTTCTAGGTAAGCATGGTCGTGTTATTATTATTGTTTTTCTTCCATTATTGATTATGAAGAACATCTTGTCATTATATTTGTATTTTTTATCAATAAGCCCTAAGTGCATAGAATAAGGTGAATCAAGTAAAAAATGTGTACAAGTAGAAGTTATCTCAACAACGATATAAGAATCTTAAAAATAAGCTTATTAAGGAAAAAGATATAGATATTAAGGAGGCTACTAATTAGCCTAGTGATTAACTATATTCCTCTATCACCTTATATAATGACATGAGTTATAGGTGAGAGCTAAAGTTAATAGGAAGAGCAAATTCATAATAAATGAGAGTTGATAGGATGCCCAACAAATAATAAGTGATTTTTTTTTTCATTTTTCAAATGTAAAGTATGTTGCTCATTTACTAAACGTTATAAATTTTATTTAATTACATCATGCCAAGATGAGCTCATATAACAAGCCATACAAGGATAGTTTCAATCTAGAGGGAGGATAGATGGATGTGTTGATTACTACCCTAGGAACTCAAGAGCATTTTAAATGTTTAAGTGATGCTGGAAGATCAGTGGGCACTAAGGCTTACTATAAGGGTGCTTTAAGATGACCTCAAAGTAAAGGACTATCTAATAGAGATAACATGAAGCATAAGGTTAAGATAAAGGAAAAATTAAGAAAAGGCTATCTATAAGATGTAATGGCCATCCTCTAGCAAGAAGAAAGGACAATGTCCATCTTGGGGAAGGAAGATGAGATATGGATGGGAACTCCAATGCCATAATAGGGTATTTACTACCCTACTAACCCTAATTGTTTCACTTGATTACCACTGATCAATTCTTATCACCCTATTACTTATTGCTAAGTACTCTTTAATAATGTTGTACTTTTACATTGATGCTAATTGACTAATTCATTTTTCATTAGAAAGAAGACATATTTGTGTACCTATTATTAAAGGACCTTCTATTGAGTAAGTGGCAAAGGGCATGGTTTTCCCTAACTATATGCACCATGTCATTGCACCATTAAAGGACCATTTTGAAGGCATGGTAGATATTGTTAAGGACGCTACAACTAAAGTGCTATTACTAATAAAAGAGGTAATCATGGTGGCTCAAGTAGTTAACACTTACCTAACTTGGCCAAGGGCTTTAATTTCATTCCCTATAAAAGTGAGGTTTTCCTTCACTTCAAGTTTATTGTTTATAATCAATTAGAATATTGCCTAACATTTTTTATTGTCATATTTTTTAACCCATTTTGGGTATTTTTGCATGATAAAAAAGGCAAGAGGTTGCCAAAAAAGGATAAAGACAAGGATAGTAAATCTAAAGAATCAAGGACTTCAACAAGTTATCCTCAACTAAAAATAAAAGTTAGGACAATTCAAAAGAAGTTTTGATTCATTGCACAAAAGATGTCAAATGATAATCTCATTCTATTGGATATGAACTTAGATGTCATGGGACACGAATGACATTCTTTTATCTAATAGCCTTATCTTGCATCTTTTAAGCATAAAGGAGACAAATGTTAGTAGGATGGAGACTTTAATCAGATGTGTTCATCTTTACCCTTTCAATGTTCCTTAATTTTGTGCATATATTAGATATTATGAATTTTACTACTTTTATATTATGAAAATGATATGAACTTGCACAATGTTGTCAATGATAGGAAATCCGGTTCCTACTTTGATCTTCTAGATCCAAACAAAACTTCTGAGGTGATAATGTTGAAGTTTCGATACAAGTACATACATACATCCATGTCATTAAACAAGTGACAATGCTACATGTTGCTTTACTACAAATGGTATATAGGTGCAAAGGCAAGGCTTAATTCATTTTTTATTATATTTTCTCCTTAATTATCTTACTTTGATATTGATAATATTGTAGACACCATTAGATATTGAGCATCAATTACCCAAAGGAGAGGATAATTTACTAAGGCATGAATTATGCCTAAGTTGGAAGGCAATAATCATAGAAGCAATAAGTATACATTATAGGATGGATGGCTCTAGCAAGATAGGCAATATTAAATGGGTGCAAATGAAGGTATTATTCTTGTGCATGTTTAGGAGCCACATATAATAATCAATAATCATTACATGAAATTTACACTATTTTAAGTTAGTTTGTTGTAGTGCCCCACATAAACACATAACAATAAGTATGGTTGCTTCATGATGAAATACATGTAAGATATGGCCATAGACATGAAGAAGAATGAAAGGCCTAATATAATAATTCATTTAAATTTTAATTGGGTAAACACTTTTGGAAAACATATAGTTTTGGATTCTTATTGAGTTTTGTATATAAACATGTAATTTTTCCAAGGAAACATAACACCCTACAATGTAAAAGATATAGTAGCCTTGCAAGAGGAATAAGCTATGTGTGTATTAAGAAGGAAACAAGTATTAGCATGAAGGGGTTGCCAAATGTATAACTTATTGAGTTCAATTGTAAAAAAATATATATATACATACTTATGCTTGTAAGACTTAGTACAATTATTTGTAAATACATATATATATTATTTTACATGTATCATTAAAGTTGTTTATAAGTATTGTTTATGATTTAATGTTATTTGAAAGATGGTGATCTTTTATATTCACAATTATGTGTTTAACTCTATTGTTTATGTAATAAGTTTAGTTTCTATCTTTCATGTAGTAAAAGAAGTAATCATTTTTAAAAGCCAAAAAAACAAAAAACAAAAAAACTACATCGATTGTTTATTAATAATTGACATGGATATTATACAATGCCAAATTTATACCAATAACTAATATGGAAATGTAAAATTTTATCTTTCTTAGAATAGGGCAATAAAAACCAATAATTTGATTAAAAAAAGGATGTCAATATTATACGATGTCAATTTTTATTTTTAACTAATATGTAATACATAGATGATGTTATTTTTCTTTCCTTAGAACTTATGAAAAGAAAGGCGAGAGTTAAAATATAAAGGAAACCTATCCTAATGCCAAATTATAGATTATAGTGCTATTTATTCTTTACAAAATTCATAATATCCTTTGGACCAATTGATTTTCTTTTGTAAGAAATTTTTTCACATAAAATACCACCTTGCCTTGAGTTCAACCATTTATTTACTCTTGTTAGCATATTCTTCTCAATGTTAAAGTCCATTTGATCACCTCATTTTTACTCTAAATTTAATAAAGAATATTTATTTATTGTGTATTATGTTGATATGTTTAGGTTTTATGTTTCTAATTTCATTATTTAGGTTTTTCAGCGATGTGGGTTACTTGAAGAAAAGATGGTGGATTTCATGCTTACAAAGGTATATCAATGGGTATTCCTGTGCAAAAGGTTAGGATGACTAGAGTACTATACAAACAACACACAATATTACTAAAGTTTAATGCATAAGTTGAGTAATATATTTCCCTTCAATAGAAGCATATTATATTAATGTTACACCTACAACATCAATTTTGATGTGTTTGTGGCTTTTTTTTTTTTTTTTGCCACAATGGAGTTCACAAGGATTTCTATTAATAGTCAAGTCATTTGAAGACAACGTAACCTCCTTCTATATATTTGGAGGTGATATTTTCAATTTTTACAATATGTACATATTATATATCTTCTACTATGGAGACCTAATTAAATATATGAAATTATTGTCATTAGAAATTTATTGTATTTGGGATATTATTTTTTTATCATAAAGATATTGATATAGGGTTTGAATATTATTTTCTTACTACTTATATAACAATATAAGTTGTTGGATTCTACAATCAGGTTTAAATATTGTTCTAGGAGTAGTGGAGTTTAAAGCAATTCTAATGCATAAAAGAAATAGTGCATAACATCGGTTATTTTATAAAATTGTCATCTTATCCAATATCAAACATTGGTTATTAAAAAAACACCAACATTTTATATAAATAATAACATCAATTATTAAACTAAAAAAATCAATCTCTTAATTCAATTATTCAATAACATACAAGAATTAAACATTTTGATTTTCATGTAGAAAAATTGACATTGCATCACAACCTAAGCTTTAGACATATGACCAATATAAGAAATCACATACAAGTGACTTCCTACCTACCTCATATATTCACTATGCAAACTACAAATTACTAAAAATATATTTTTATGTTCATAGAAGGAACATTTGTTACATAAATGTTAACCATCAATTAAGAAAACATAGATAAAATTTTCTTCTATTTTAAGGTATTTTTCAAGGGTCGCATGCCCTAAAGGTCAAAAAATTATAACTCAAAAAAGCAAGGTGCCATAGAACATGCATGAAAGTAAATAGATCTAACACAACAACTACATGGACAAAAATATATACAAATCCTTTCATAATTGTCAAATTCCCTAACATTATTATTTTTTATCTCCACAAGAGTGGCATGGATCCACTATATTAGTCTTAGCCTAAAAAATATTAAAATTAAAAGGAGCAAGTCAAAAGAACTAAATGAGCATGTACTTATGAAAGTCCATAATTTGACATCAATTAAAGAAATAAAAATAGAATAAATAAGTAAATGAATAAATAGAAAAGTAACTAACAAGCTCAAATCCTGAACTCTTTAGTTTAAGATATCAAATTTACTTAGTTCATAATTTTTCCTATACCTAACCTAAAATTTCCATTTTCATCCCAAGGTAATCATACCAAAGAGATTTCAATAATCTATCTAACTAATACTTACCTTATGTGTAAAAAGGAATGGATAGAATACCTAGAGTTCAAGAAAATCTTGTAATGACATGCACATTAAACATAAAATGATAGGACTTTTGAACAATGGTCTTACCTACCAATCTATATTGCCATTTCACAATAGCCATGCCACCTTACTTAAATAATTATGTGCACACATTTACATCATCACATAAATATATTAAAATCACAATCATAACTTACAAGTGATAAAGATAATAAAGATATTAAAGTAGATAAATCTCCCTATGCCTCCTAATTAACCTTATTTTATAAAACTAGCATTATATCTCCAAGGTTAATCTTATCCCTCACAAACTTGCACACAATACAAGTGCATAACATCATATTATGTTAATGATTACCCCTAACTCATCATTTACATATATGCCACAATTTATGACATAATTGCTAATTACAATCAAATATTAATAGTCAACAATTTATCATGTTTTTTAG
>CM035230.1:20820045-21077234 GCA_020226215.1 Sindora glabra | reverse complement strand
GATGAAAAGGGGCTTTATTTACATGTATTCTTTTATTATCTTGTTTTTGAATTCCTCCTTTGGTTTCGAGTGAACAGTATCCATGGAGGTATTTTATGTGATTGGATTGTTGTATCTTGTGTAATAGTATATTAGGAAGATTAGAATAAATTGTAGTGAAATTTAAAATGAATTTAGGAGTACTGAAAAGGGGGGTCTAAACCATGATACATAAATAAGTTTACTTGAAACTCTTTGAGAGTTGTTGAAAAGGAAATTAAATTGTTGTGATATATTGGTATATTACATAAAACACTAATGGCTTGGTGGGTATTTGACTATACTTTTAGAAATGGATAAAATGATTGATTTTTGACATCCCATTATTGCTTATTATGAATTGAGAGGGGGAGATATGACATCCTTTGCAAAGAAGGAGAGAAGTTATTAGTAGTAGAGAGAAAAGCCTAGCGTGGCAAGGGATAAGGTTTGATTAAAGATATAAGAGAAAACTTGTATATCTACCATAGCCATTTTTGTAACTACATAGATAAATGATATATATAAGTGAGAAATTTCCATAAGACACCTAATTGATAGTTAGATTGGAATAAAAAATTGATCCTTCCTATAAAAAAATCCTTTAAGTAGATGAAGAATGGTCACTCATTGAATATATTTTATACTCACTCTCTTATTGTGTTAAATTAATTACAAGTACCAATCAAGGAGTCAAGATAGCAAATTGATACATATGAAGAAATCTTCTAGTTTCTCCATGACATTCATGGGATACTTTTTGAATTAGGTTTTTGTGTCATTTGAAATGTTTTGTGAATCATATATTTGTATAAATAATATTTAGGGTATATATATATGTATATATACATATAACTTTTAAACTTATAATGTATGCAATTTGTTTTTTGAGTTTAGATGTCTACTTCTTTTGCAATGATAATTTAATAGAGGTATCAAATTTTAAAAGCTTGTAAAGATATTTAGTTAGTATGTTAGCACTAAATGGGTATCTTTGTGTCAGTTACAATAACCATAACATTGGTCATGACAGCTATCTCCTTTGAGAATGAGTTAGACATTGGGAGCCAAATGCTACATATCATAGATTTTACTAAAGGCAACATAACTGATCTTCTAGCATTAATGTTAAGGAAGTCATCTTTTGTTATTCTACCAATAGATCTATGCAGCCAATAGCAAAAGATGCCAAAATAAATAAGATAAATGAAAATATTCTTTTAAGGAGATCTCATATAGTTCATAAACTAGTAATTTCTAATGATTATCTCATGTATGTATTAGAGCATTATTATGAAATCAATGACTTTTACACTTAAAACAAATTACATAAATTATTCACACTTAAACTATTAGAATAGTTTGAAAAAGGCAAGTTTAGCATGAAAAATTCCACTTTCAACTTGTAAAATATTTAGAATTTTTTAGGTCTAAAATATCAATTTTTATCTCCTTTTTATGTTAAAATCAAGTTACAAAATTCACTTGAACATTTGCTAGTCAAAAGTTTGATAGGAGACATGTTAAGATTAAAAATACTATTTTTCTCTTCAAATTTTCTAGAATTTTTCTGCCAAATTCCAACATGGTTTTAAAGGTTTAAAACATCATTTTGGAATCCTTTACACATTAAAAACAATTTTCAAAAATTATCCAAATGATTACTAATTGAAATGGTTTGTAAGAGATAAAATAGTGTTGTAAAATTGAATTTTTCTGCACTATTTTACTAGGGCAAAATCATGATTCCTATACCTTATTTGAAGTTATTTTCACTTTAGAACTTTGATATAATTTCAAACTAACATTATGTAAATAGTTTAGAATATAGTGTATTTGTAAAGAAAACAAAATTTTCCCCTCTTGAATTGCTTGAAACCCAAGAGCCTCTAAGTAGGGTTCAAAATGAATTTTTTTAAAAAACTTTAATGCAATAATTACATGATACTTGTAGTAGGTTCAAATAATGTATACTAGGTTTTACCATAAAAATAAAAACATGCCCTAAATTTTCAAGGAAAATTGAGAGGTTTTGTTTGTTTCCTTTCAAAATAAATGTTTCAAGTTTTTCATGAAAACTAGTTTCCAATTTTAAATAGTTTTGAATAGTATATTGGGAAGATAGTCTTTATGCCTCTTTCAAGATTATTCTTTATAAAGTCACCATTTTCTGAAACATTCTTTGTGCCTTGACCTTTTTTTTAAGCATATCATTTGAACATTCTATTTTTTCAAAATAGTAATCAAGTAGCCAATTTCCAAATTTCTTTCTAAAATAATAATTTTTGAAATCTCTTCCTTGTTGTTTAACAAAACCACATTTACAAATATACCACAATATAAATATAACAAGTAATCCACCATGAATACCCATAACTCCAGCTGAGCAAATGACAATCATTACAAAAATAAGAATACACATCTCATATATAATATTTTTCTTAAAAGAAAACCAAAGAGAAGAAGAGTGGATTCCTAATCACTTTTAAAAACTAATAAAGCTTCTTTTCTTCACCTAATTTTCAAGAGGTGTTATCAAAATAATATAGAGTTAGTAGAGAGCTTTCAGAAAGGATTTAAGAAAATGAATAGAACTAGGATTTATGAAATTTTAACTTTTCCTAGAGGTCCTCAAGAGCTAGAACCCAAGGAATACTTCCTCTTTCTTACTAGAAATGTAGAAGAAGATGAAGTGTGTGTGTGAGAGAGAGATTGTAAATTTTTTTCTATCTTTTCCCTTTTTTCTCCCTTTGCTTTTAGCTTTTTATAGCTTTTGGTGTGTGAAAATTTGTTCTTCATCATCTTGTATTTATAGTGATCAAAAGAGATGATATCATGCATGTGTTAGCTTTCATTATTCTATGATGCAACTTTAGTGACATCATTCAAAGCTATATTCCTTGTGCTTTCTTGATATTGAAGCCGCCATCATCTTATTCTAATTCTAATTAACTTAATCATCCATCCTAATTATGCATAAAGAATTTAACTTTATTCAAAGCTATATTCTTTGGCTTTCTTGATATCATGCATGTGTTTCTTCCTTCTTTCTCGTTATGTTCATAGCTTCTTATGGTGTGTGAAAATTGTTCTTTCATCTTATACTCATAGTGATCAAAAGAGATGATATTATGCATGTGTTAGTTGGCTTTCATCATCCTATGTCATCACTTTAGTGACATCAGTCAATGCTATATTCTTTCTGCTTTTTTGATATTGAAGCCATTCATCATCTTATCTCCAATTTTAATTAACTCAGTTATCCATCCTAATTATCTTAATTACCATTATTCAATTATTCGGCCCATCTTTCCCTTCTTATTTCATGAAATTGTGGCCTCTTGTATGCTTATGGTCATGATTTTCAAATTTACCTTTCTTGCAAATTTTCAAAGTATTTTGCATAAAAATATTAATTTAATTCAAAATTCTATCAGCCCTAATCTTAAATAAACTATAAAATTACTCTAATTATCTATGAAAAAATTTGTAAAATTTCTATTTCTAAAATCCATTTCACTTCTTCTAAAATTATTAAGTTTTATCCACTAATTATTCATAAACACTTTTCATTCTCTCCATTTTTCTCCAAATAATTTCAAAATAATTTTTTATCCACTATCACTAATAAATGCTTTTATTGGTATAAATAAGTAATTTTGTTGATTATCCAATCTTAAACATGTCTTGATTATATTCTAACAATCTACATCTATAGGATTTTTATTTGGTATTATAAATAGGTGTCAAGACAAGTTTAGCGTAGCATCCATCTCTAATTGGAATTTGTATACAACCTTTCATCAATTTTTAATCTTTTATTATTTGATTTTACTCTTTAAAATTGTTTAAGTTAAGATTCTCTATATTATAGGAGATGTTGGCTTTTATATATTGTAAGGAATATAGGAAGATAAGGACAAGGGAGTGAGGAATAAGGGAATGAGGTTAGCATTTAATATGAGATAGTGTAGAACTAGGGGATGGGATTTGGGTGAGACATGATATGTTGAATATGAAAATAAACCAACGTGGTATCATTATAATTAAACATTGGTTGTTTTGAAATAAATGACATTTAATGTTATTCTCCATGATGATAGATTAAAAATGATGCCAATTGTTGTTGATAAAGAACTGATATTGTTTGTTTTGTTTTATAATAGTTTTCAATGCCAACATTAAAAATAGATATACAATGATGCTTGATCAAAAGTTGTCAAATTTTAATTTAAATCTTTAAGTGCTTGATGTCTATCAATTATTTTATAGTAGTATTACCATTATTATTACCATTGTTGTTGATATCATGGCTTTTGCCATCACTATCATTACTACAACTACCCATTACTATTGTCATTGTTACAATTGCTGTTGCTATTACTACCACCATTACCTTCATCACTTATCTCTTGGTTAATGAACCAATCAAAAAAGGAATCATGAATACTATGATTTCGTTTCTATATAAAACAAACAATTAAAAAAAATCCTTTCTCCTTTTTCACATTATATAATTGAGTTTAATCCATTTCCATTCTCACGAATGAAACCAAACACCACCTAATTAAAATTCAAACCCACAAATATACTCATACATTCATTCAGTGAAATTTTGTTATGCTACTTATTTTAGTTGTCTAAAATGGATTTTTCTTCCCTTTTGGAAGATTTTTTTTTCTTTGATTTGAAAGGTAATGGATCAATTTTTGTCGTTTTTGAAAGCTCATTTTACATGTTTATAAAACGGCATGTCATGAAAGTCAATAGACTTCCTGAATTTGAGGACATTGTTATCATTTCCTTCATTGTTTTTAAGGTTTATGAAGTGACTAGGGGCCTTTTTTATCTGTCTTAGTCTCGATTATTAGCATTATGCTATTAAATTTGAAATAATGTGATATGATTATTGGTTATTGACCACTAATTTAAAGAAGCATCCTCTTTTTGATATGAAAATGTAATTCACAAATTTCCTTTTGAATGACTTCCATAAAATTAATTTATAAATTTGTATTGCTTAATAATATATGATATTTATGTGTACAAAACTTACAATTATATATTTAAAAAATATTGGTGAAGAATTTTGCCTGTAAATTTATAATAAATTTGTAATATATAATTATAATATTTTCAATTCAGTTACAATATTTCGTCTCATTCACTATTTCAGTAATTATTTTAAAAATATATAAATAACTTTCTGTTACTTTAAATATTCCGGAGCATCATTTATTTCCACCGTTAACAGCCCAAAGAGATTATGTCTTTAGTTCATTACGGGTTGTTGAAACTTATTCGGTGGATTTTATAATTTATGGTAGTATTCTTAAATTTATTTTGTTATAGTAAATAATTAATGTGCCTCAGTGAAACTTCATTTCTAACTATTTGCGATATAAGACCTACGTTTAACTGCTACAAATAACTTGTGTGAAATGTGTGAGTTTGAAAATCTAATTTATGCGGCCAACAAGTGTTCAATTTTCTTTAATAGAAGATTTGAAAAGGTCTTCAATATCATCCATCACCGTCGGTGAAGAAGAGTTCCATTCATCGTCCTCAACGCGAATCAGACCAATGACACTTTGATTGGCCAGAAAGGCAGAAACACGTCAACGAATGTCCAGTACCCGCGCCTCAACTCGCTGCAAACTTGTCATTCTGATAGCGCGATATTATTTTTCTGACCAAACTCAAGTAAAATTTATTAAGTATTTCCCGTAAAATTCTTCATTCATAGTAAGACATATGTATTAATTTTTCTATTTAAAAAAATAATTAGGACATTTATTGAATTATAATTCTTAATAATAATTACTAAATTAATTAATATAGATATCATAATTTAAACGAAGAGACTTGCAGCAAACACTTAAATTATTTTAAGTTTTGTCCTTGCATTTTCCCTTTTCGCTTCGATCTATCAAATCACTTTCTTGTACTATAAAACTCTCTTCCACTTGAGAAGTGTTTTTGAACATGTGTGATCTTGTGATGAGCTAATTTCAAGCCAAAAACGAAAGCAATTTCAGTTACTTATTTGACATTCATCTAATGACTATTGTCAATTGAAGAATATAGATTAGTTAAAGAAATTAATTGATTCAAATATATAAATTAATTGCTAGATTATTATACTATACTATAAAAATCTTCCACTTAAGTAGGGTCTCTCGACATGTGTCATTTTGTAGTGAGCCAATTTCTTGCCAAAAATCAAAACAATCTTGCTTATTTGATCTTCATTTGGTTGCTACAATCATTTTAAAAATATAAATTAATTTAAAAGTTATTTCATTCAAATATGTAAAATAATTGATAGAATTATTTCATTGAAATGAATGAATTAATTTAAGAATATACATTTTTAGAATTGACCCAATTAATCTTTGACTTTCTAATCTTTACTCATCTTAATCTTAATTATGATTAAAATACAAATGAAAAAATGTCATAACTCTTTCCATGGAAAGGGTCTTTGGACACTTATCGTCTTGTGGTAAGCCAATTTTGCCCAAAATTAAAACAATCTTAACCACTTATTTGACCTTCATTTAATGACTATAGTCAATGTAAGAATATAAATTAATTAAAAACTAATTGATTCAAATGTTTAAATTAATTATTAGAATTATTCCATTAAAATAAATGAATTAATTTAAAAATATACCTTTTTTGAATTGACCAACGAATCTTTAACTTTTAAATCTTTAGCAATCTTAATTATGGTTAAAAATTAAATCAGAAAGAAATCCTATTAAAAAGAAATAAATGACAACAGTAAAAGTCTAAACAATCAAATTAGATCGATTTAATCATCATAATTATGGTTAAAAATAAGTAAGAAAACAAATCCTATTAAAAAGAAATAAAAGAGGGGTATAAAAGTATAACTAATAAATGTGTCATGATTGTTGAGAAAATAAAATTTAATGCCGTGAAATCTAGATTGTGATTGATAATATGTATATTAAATTTATATTTAGCATTCAAATTAATGCTTTTTTTTAGAAATAATTAGTGTAAATAATTATACCATTAGTAAAAATTATATTCAAAAAATTAAAAAAAAAAGTCATAAAAATAAAATATTATTTTTCTCACTAAAAGCTGTTTACATTAATCTTCTCTTAAGTAATCAGTTATTACTAATGAGTCTATCAAATATTAATTCATTTTACTCTATTAATTGCATTAATAATCGATTATTGAATAATCATTGGGCATTGATACAAACCAATTATCTCCTACACTTATTTAGTCTTCTAATAAGGGTTGCATACACTCTCTAATTTTGCACTAAAAGATACACGTTCTAATTCACACATATTTAATTATGTTATTAAAAAATAATTGATAAATTAAAGTATTTTTAATTTAAAATTGAAAGTCTTTTTTTCCTGTGTTTATATTTAAATGTCACTACTTTTTTTATTTCCTTTGAGAAAATCCATTTGTAAGAGTAGATGGAAGAAAATGGGAGGCTATGCAAGCAACGGACATTTTAATCAAATGTTTTAGGGTATGCAAAATTAGTTATATAGTTTCGGATGAAGAATCATTTTCATTCTAAACTCAATTTGTAATCTATTCTTCCTTTTTTTTCCTCTGAACTTTAAAATTCCTCTATTAGAATGCACTGACAATATTTTTATACCCTTACTAATCCACAAAATTTATGCCGATTTGTAGTTAATGATTTGATCTTTTCACTCGTTGAGATTCTTACGCATATTAAATTTTGATTCTATAGGTTAACTATCTTTAATAATTATTTTTTCCATGATAAACATACATAGAAATTATCTTTCTCATGAGTTGTGTTTGTGACTACTATGCTGGACTTCAATTGATTCTCAAGTTGGCTATTAATTTTTTTGGAGATAGGTTTCAATTATGAACGAGATTAAGTCCCACTTTTATATGAGGATGACTTCTTCCTCTACTCATCAAATAATCTTGTTGCTTCTAAAGATATTTTTCTCAAAGCATTGATTAGGCACTCAATCTCGACGATGGCGATGATTTGTCTCAAGAAAAGTAGTGGATTTAGCATCTATTCATACTAGTTTATGTTGTAGTAGATGTATCAAATGAAATTTTAATTGAATTCTATTTTATGTATTCAAATATATGAAATATAGGAGTGATGTCTAAAGTGCTTCTATGTCTGTAACACCCTTACTTATCAACACCTTAACCCTCATTTTTAAGGTAATTAACGCGTACTACTTTGCCTTTTACTCCAAACTACTCAGAATATCTCAAGTTTGCGTATTTCATACAACATGATTAAGAGTCATATAATTATACATAAGCTCAACTTTACAAAATATACATCCCATCATATACAATATCACTAACTATATCATTATTTACAGCTTCAAACATCATTGCCCTTTATCATGAGAGCCTTTGGAAGCATCACCTGGAATGGTTAGTCACAATACAGAAAACATAAGAAACAAAGTTTCCCAGTAGCTAGCTATTGCCATAAAAACATATCAAGCCATTCCAGATCCTTAAGCAGATAAAACAAACGTTTCAAAATCAGGTAATCATTTATCATCATGTTCAATACTATGCCATTGTAAGAAACATGCGTAGCATACAACAATCATCAAGCTTATTCAAGGACTTATCTCAATATCTAGATGGCCATCTCAAACAATCGTACCTAGGCCTCACACAGCATCACGCTGTCTTCCCGGGGTAAACTCGAGCCCAAAGGCCTAACACAGTATCACACTGTCTTCCCGAGGTATCTGGCCATAGGTATTGCACACAACAATTGCACTATTACCCCGAGGAACTCGAGCCATAGGCCTAACACAGTATCACACTGTCTTCCCGGGTTGTGCACAAACAATCTCATACACATTCCATAACAATCTCATACACATTCCATACAATGGCATAAAACACAGAAAATCATGTAATAGAAAACAGCTTAAGGATAAAGCTAGCTACCTTTCACAAGCTTCCAACGTGATGTTCCCTTTGCTCTCACTTAAAAAACTCCTTTATACTTCCTCTTGCCTTTGCAAGTTGTCACTCTTTAGTCTATACAAATACACATCATAGCTTATATTAGAACATTATCACTTTCCCTATTCCTCATGCATTCTTTACTTTCTTCCACCTTAATAAATGCATACTTAGATACTCTACACTTTGCTTTCAAGCTTTAAAATGACACATATGAACATTAGAAAAGGATCCAGGGGTTAAGCCATGCATAACAAGAAGAAATAAAACCAAAAAGTTCACTCAGCAAAGAACACGAGGGTCCCATACCCCGTGTTCAGGGCCGTGTTTCTCACTGGATGGCTTCGAGCTTCATTGGATTATTCACAGAGAAGTACACACGTGGTAAAAACGGGCCTTGTTCTACCCCGTGTACCTTACTGCCCTTTAGTCCTGAATTAAACACGGGGAGTGTTGCACCCCGTGTAGCACACTGATCAGCTTCGACGAGGAACACGGGGTACAACACGGGCCGTGTTCTACCCCGTGTACCTTGCTGATCTCCGAAAACACATTAAACACTAAAACTCCTTCCTTCCTTCTTTTCCATTTCATGGTTTTGGCTTCTCAAAATGAAAAAATACACACAAACACTTTCACAACTTCAAAGTTTCATCTTCCATAGGCTTTATAATTCATAAAACTTATTCTAACTTCACCAACTTAGCCAAGTTCTAAACATATCATGCCCATACTACACATGTATCATTATACCTCTAAAACCCAGGTGTGTAACTATGGTTTCTTGTTGTTTTTACACCAAACCAAAGCCATAAATCAACACTACAACATCTAAAACACCATCAAACATGTTCAAATCATCCTAAACTCCATGTTCAATAACCCTTGACCTTACCAACTTCAAGATTTCAAGAAACTAAGAAGAGTACATTAAAGAGCTCTTAGGGGAGATCATTTTTACCTCTTGATGCAACTTGAGAATCCTCACTTGGAGCTCCCCAAACTTGATCAAACTTGGGCTTTTCTTCAATCTAGGGACATCAATGGATAGAGCTTGATGAGAGGAACAATTTTCCCTTCTACACCTTAGCTTGAATCTTGGTATTTTTGGGTGAAAAACTCAAAAGAAACTTTCTCTCTCTCACACGTCTAGCTTGCTTTCATGGGGGATTTTCTGCAGCTTTTTGGTGAATGGAGAAGGTAGTAGAGTTTTCATGAAGTTCTAGGGGTATTTTGGTCATTTTTGAAATTCTCAAGGGTATTTTAGTCCTTTTTTCACCAAAAGTAAAGCTATTCTTGCCATTATTTTTCTAACAATGACACTTGTCATAAATCCATTGGTCACATTAATAAAAATCATATATTGCACCCCAAAACTCTTGGTTATTCATATTAGATCCCAATTCCTTAGTTATTTCACTTTAACCACACCCGATTCTGCACTTTTGCAATTTAGTCCATAGGGTTTCTGTCTATTTAAAATTCCTTACACTATCAGACTTAGACAACCTCCCCTTTTAGGTTTTTTCCAACCTCCTCTGATCATTCATACTTTTTAGGGAAATTAATTCTTTCCCTACTATCCTTTTCCTTCAAAATTTCATTTACCCTTACACTTAATTCCTTTCAACTTGAGATTCACCCACCAGGCTAACTCAAACATGCTCTTCGTTTCTACAGCCTTAGAAATTAAACATTCAAATAATAGAATTGAAAATTCGGGACATTACAATGTCAGTATAAACATCACACTTCAACTTTGAGCATGTGACCAACATAAGAAATCACATTTAAATGAGTTCTCATGAGCCTAATTTATAAATGATGTGAACTATAACTTGATGCTCATCAATTAAATTTATATAGAATACACTTAGTAGAAAAAAGATCCTTTTATAGTTTTATAGAAAAATTGATAGAATTTTCCCCATTTTTCAAACACTTTTCTCCTAAGAACCACACATACTAAATTCAAAACTTGTAACTCAAAAACAAAATGTCATACTATATGCATGAAAAAATACATATATATTAATTGAACAATTTTAACGACACATGCAATCCAATTCCTAGACCAACTATCAAATTATCTTCAAGATAATGCATTCAATCACTATAGGGGTAACAACCATCTATTATATTAGTTTCATGCTATAAAATGTTAAATGAAGAAAGTGGGTCATGAGAATCCAATGAGTGAATAAATTACTAAACTCACAATCAAAATATTTTTTTTCATAAAAAAACCTTAATATTGTCAAGACATAACACAAATTAAATTTTGTCAACTAGTAAATTAGGAAAAATATATTCAACAACAAATTCATTTCATGTCACACCACAATTCCAAGAATGTGATTAGTGTAGAAAACTATCACAGAATGACTTCCTACAACCCTATTGTGACTGATGCAACATAAAAAAAGTTTATAAAAATAACATATTTCTCAAAAGTATTATATAATTATAGAAAAATCAATAGAATTTCCCCTCTTTTTTGACATTTCCTTGGAGTCACATGCCTTAAAATTTAAGATATACGACTCAAAAAACAAATGCCTTAATATACATATGAAAAATATAATTAAACCAATTCAATAAAAACATGGACACTTATGCATGCAATCTTATTCTAACTATCAACTTTTCTTCAAGTTAATGTCTTTAATCTCCATAAGGGCAATAAGGATCTACCAAATTAGTATCAAGCCAAAAAAATACTAAAAGAAGAGAGTAAGTTATGTGAACCCAGTGAGTAAATAAACTACAAAAATAAGCAATCTAAAAGCATAATTCCTAAAAATTTGGAGAAACCTTAACTTCTAAAACCATGTTAAATACTAATAACACAATAAGTTTCAAAGGAATAAATTTAAATTTTTAAGAATTACTAAAGGTGGCAAACAATTCTAGATCTCAAATTTCCTGAAATGCAATTTCCTTTTGGGAAGAATTAGTTCAACATAAATAGTAATTTTATAATCAAAACTTAATTATGCAAAAACCATAATTATATAGAGAAATATAAAATTTCAAGGAAAGCACACAATTTTACATTTTACAATTATGTATCATTTATAAGTAGGATCCAATTATGATTTTAGTAAGAAACCACCAATTACAATTCAATATTCACTATTGCCATTCACGATGCTCTTTTAGCAATTCAATTTCTCCTTATTCCTTCCACAATTCAATTTCACAATCAAATAATTTCTAAGTGCACTTAAGGTCTCTTAAAGAAATTTCCCCCAAAGTTCCATAGTAAATTCAATTCAAACTAGCACATCTAAGAAAACCATTTCACTTTCTTTAAAATATTAAAATATTACCTTTCAAATCAATACTAATCAAACATTTCAAATTTCATCCTTTTTTCACATATCAAAACATGCATATACAGAATTAGAAATCAATATTTAAAACTCTGAACATTCACAATATCATAATTTCAAATTTGAAGACAAACAAAAGGCTAATTATAATAATATAAATCATAAAATAATAAATAAAAAATTCATAATAAAACCATTTCCATAAGAATGAGAAAGTACATTTGAGAACAAATTCATATTTACAAATACGAGAAAATATGGTAATTGCCAGATAAAGTAGAATATCCACTCACCTCTACGGCACACAATGTGCTCCGAAGATCAAAGTAGGCAATTACACAAGTCCACTTTAATCTCGAACGCTAACATAATTAAACTTTTGAGTTAGTTTCCCTAATTATCTTAAAGTCTTCTACGCCCTAAAGCCTAAGCTAATTGAAAATACTAAAGAATAAGGTAAAGATTTAATGGGACTTACTGCCCCAAAGTGATGGAGGAAAAGGATTACGCCTCAAGAAAACGCTGAAGCCAACAGTGAGTGGAGTGAATCCCTTCATTCGACTATTATGTGTCTTTTCGGCCAGATCGCACTTCAAGCCATCACTAGTCACTTCAACTTGGCTGGAATTTGGCCATCAAGAATGGTGACAATGGTGGGTGATCGTGAGGATGAGCTTCGAGAAAATAGGGGAGGTTCGACAATTATTGATGGCAACTACAAGCAGATTTCGACATGAGCACCACAGCAACTTGGAAATGTGAAGAAGGATCATGATTGAGCGGGAAAAAAAAGGAAGTCGGCGGTGCTGTGGTTTTACAAAGTAAGATTAAATTTTGTTTTAGGTTCGACAATTATTGATGGCAACTACAAGCAGATTTCGACATGAGCACCACAGCAACTTGGAAATGTGAAGAACGATCATGATTGAGCGGGGAAAAAAAAGGAAGTCGGCGGTGCTGTGGTTTTACAAAGTAAGATTAAATTTTGTTTTAGCTTCGATGTAAACAAAAATAATTGGTTAATAGGGATTCATCAGAACACTTAAACATTTAATAATTTATTATTATTATTTCTATTTCTATTACTATTATTATTATTATTATTATTATTATTATTATTATTATTATCATCCGATAGTTAACACACTAATTTTGAAGTCATGTATTTTAATTTTTTAACAGAATATACACATAAATTCTGAAATATATGAGATATTATTGAGAAATAAAATTTTACATTGATAGTTTAACAGAAGATGCGCAAAGAGTAGTTTGAACATTACGCTTAAATAGTAATTATTTTAAGAAAACAATTTTATGAAAATTAGGCAAAGTTTACTTTAGGTGTTGCAACATATACATTCTAGATATTTCAAATTTTATATAAAAATTTTATTGATTATAATCAAAAGAATTTCGGGTGTCACAATAAAATAACAGAATGTATGGGCATTTTTCTTTCACTTTTCAATTTTAAGAATTTAAAATTAAAAGTATCTTATTTCTATTACTTCATGTATTTTAATAATTTTTTATTTTGAATAAGTATATAATGACTAATTTGAATTAATTTTCTGTGAACATAATGATTTTTTGTTAACAAATATGTTTATGATTTAATTATCTAAGTTTATTCCTTTTTAACTTCTAATCTCAGTGATTTGATTGTAGCATTATTGTCTTAGTAGTTAGTTTTATCGTTTATAGTTTGCTGTTGTAAAATAATGAAGCCTAATGAATCACCAATTTGTAATCCTAATATTAAAAAAAACAAACATTAATATATAAGCAAATTTTTTTATATTTGTGCCACCCAAATCAAAATTATATTACACTTATATTATCTACCTAAGAATCGTTCTAACTTCAAGAAAATAGACAATTATCGACGGTCATGACCGTCAATAAAATAAATAAGACCGTCAATAATACTTTTAGTACACTTGTTTGACCATTGCAAGGTGTCACAATAAAGTGTGTCATAAAAGTATTATCGACAGTCTATGGGCCATCACTAATACTCTTGAACAGTTACTAACATTCTTGGCCGTTTGAAAATATATATATATATAACCAATTCAACCTTCTTATTCTTTTTGTAGCACATTCTGGCTGTAGATAAAAAGTTTAATACGAATTTTGACTCACTTTGGCCGTCGCTAATAGGTTGTTTTTAACGAAAAAAGAAAGAATAATTATTATCTTCTATCTCTACTCCCACATGAAGGTATACACGTTAGTCTATGTAAGGAGGAGGCTTGAGTAGCCAAAATCAATTTATACATTGCATTGGTAATGACAAATTAGCAACTAAACTAATTTCATACAAAAAAACTCTAGTTACTATATCTAAACTGGAATACTATTAGTGGAATCAAACAACCAATCATATGCATTTTAGCACACTTCATCAAACTCCAATTGACCTTATCTTCGCAGGTGAAATAGCGTATCAAGATAATAGTCTCTTCAAACAATCCAATTTTTTAACTCAATCTTTTGAACACACTGCTATAGAAAATGTGGATACGTTAAGGTTCCCCTGCTTTTTCCTGTACATACGTTAAATGGCTACAACGTAAATGCAACATAAAACATACAAGGCCAGTCGAATTTCTTCCACTTCATTTCTCTTTTTTAAGTAATTGTTTAACATGACCAAATCCAATATTCCAGAAGGCATTAAACATGGGAAAGGTGAGCTAAAATTGAAATACAAATTCTCTAAAGAGACAAAAGCCTTATAGCTTGATTTAATTGACAACATGACTTACAGATGTGATGAAAGTCACTTGTGCAAACACCCTGCCTTGGAAATTCCATTTTCTTCTGAGTCTAATACTGTCATAAAACAAGAAGTACACTTAGTGCAATCTTATAAGCGTAAAATGTACAATCTGAAGCAATCAATACCGATAGAAATGGTACCTTCTGTTATTCTAGGGCCTTCATAATCTGTCCTCTCCTTCCACTTACTCTTCCCGCAGCTTGATTGGGTGATTTCCAACATACATACCTGAAGTTGGGACATCAAAGTTACATTAGTGCATTGGCTTTATGTATAACATCCAATCCTGTGAACAGGACTCATAACAAAGATCCCTTTTTTATCAATCCGCATCTACAAAGACAATATTCAATGATAATTAAGATGACACAAGATATCAAGCATAGAATCCTGTTAGCAAGCGAATGCATTTGTATAGAATTGCCACTTTACAGACCAGAAGGCTCTTGACCTGCCTCTTGTAGCATGGTAATTCAAACATTTTACCATTCTTCAAATGTGAAGTAAGAGTGATATACTCTGCATTAGATATCATCATTAAAGAACTTCGAGTAACAAGTAGAACCTTCACAATGAAGCTTTAATACCTGAAATATAAAAAAACAAAAAAGTTAATCCAATAGAAAGTACACAATATCGGATGGACAAGATTTGTACTTTCTATAAAACAACCCTTAAGCAGAGAACAAAAAAGACAAATAATAGCTAATAATAAGCAAATCCCATCAGAAAATCATTTTCAGCCATTCCTTAATGTAATGCCAACACTAGACACATATCCATGGTGAAGATAGTTAAATTTTACCTGAAATTGTTAAAAATAATGATAAAAAGGCCCTAACATGATAGGGCCATTATGGTTCCATGCCCATTTTGTTTAACCTACAAGGCAATGATAAGTTAAATTTTAAGCATCAACTTAGAATAAACAATAATAATATTAATAATTCTAAGCATCAAACTTATATATTGAGGACTATTAAAATTCTCAAGTTTCCATCCATTAATATCTCTATAGAAACATAAGTTAAATTTTACCTAAAACTGCAAAAATAATGATAGAAAGGCCTTAACATGACAGGCCAAGATGTTTCCATGCCCATTTTGTCCAACATACAAGGTAATGATAACATAAAATGATTTTGATTTGACCTACAATCAAACCTTAGTCGATAAATAAGCATAAACTATGCTAGGAAATAAATTAAGAATAGAGATAATTAAAAAAAATAAATGCATTTTTTGAGGCCCTATAGTGCTTTATTTCTACACTGATATCCATAGCATAAACTACCATTGAATAAACAATTCTACAGTCTCTACCTCCTGTTAAATACTGATATTCAAACCAGTACTTGGAAATTGAGGGTACATATGGAAGATTGGACAAATGAATAAAAATAAATCTCTTTCATAAAGTTAGAAGTAATAAATTTTCATAGTTAAATGTGTATTAAGGGATATTAACTCTTGAATGATCATACTAATCAATTATAAGAAGCTAGAACACAATGATTTGTTCCAAGCATAAAGAGAGAAAATTTTTCTGGTCACAACTCAGAAGGAAAAAATTTTGGAAAATGCCATTTCGGTGCATGGCCCTTTTGGTTTTAGCATCTTCTCAAATGATGTATATGAAAAAAAACTTTTTTTCTTTTTTTTTAAACTAACTTCCAAACTAGCAATCATTCCCTTGGAACTATAATAGTTAGTACACTAATCCTAGTTTTCATCATGACTAAAAATCAATTATAGCCCGTTGTTAGATACAACTTTAATGTAGAAAAGATAGTATTAGTCGTTTGAATACAATATCAATCATAAGCATGATTGTAATTAAGCTTACAGTAACATCTCCAAAAGTTGCCAACAAGTACTTTGCGGAATTTTTATTTAAGAACCTACATAAGCCAATAAACTAAGAAACTAATCAATCATTATGCAAAAGCTTATCACAAATTAATTTTCCACTCACGATTTGTATTAATAGTCTCGAGAATATGATCCTCGCCTTAAAACCTATAAACTTTCTACATTAATCTTCAATTGGGAATTTCAACAAACCGTGGAAGGCATTGAACTTTTATCAGTTTTCTACTAAACAACTACAATTACCATGTACCGAAATCATGCAAGAGTTTCATAGTATCTTTGATCTATCATAAATTTAATAAAACAACATTTATGAAACTTCAAATTCTGATGAACATAAATTACAATCAACTCAGAATAATAACAAAAAAAAGGAAATAAAAATTGAAGGATATTAGCTTTTGAATTTTCAAATAAATTTAAGCAACCTAAATTCAGAACTTTTAGGAAAATAAACCTTAAAGCAATCGACAGTAACATGGAACTACAAATCAAACTTGATTAGCTTTCAATAGAAGCACCCTGTAGAAATTGATATATCTAGCAAGTAAAATATGGAACCCTATTGCGATTCTGTGAATCATGAAGTTATGAAATCAAAACAATACCAATTCAATTGATAATGAAACCTACCAACAAAAACATCGAATCTACCGACAATAATTGAAATGAGAGCAGAAGACAGAATCTAACAAACACGATTGAAATTGAAAGCCTCTTTGAAATTGCAAACCAGAATGTTGAATCGAAAGCACTTGTGATTAAAAAAGGAGAAGATTTCCCCCACATGCTCGTGCCGATACTCGCCCAAGAAAAGAAAAACAACAGGGGGGAAATGAGGTCGTCAAAAATTGGCTTAGGGCTTCCTTTTTATGCAATATAAAGCTACCAGTGCCACTTTAATGCTCTTAAAAATATTACAAGAAAAACCAAAGAATCAATATTTTTTACCGTCAAAATTTGTATTAAAAACAAATTTTACCATATTATTTGTCTTTTAAAATTAATCATATATTTGTGATGCAATACAAGAAAGCCATAAATTAGTATTAAAAAGAAAATTTACCATCACATATTACATAAAAATAATCAAACGGTCACTTTATAGTCAATAAAACATGGTTACATTACAGTATATAATGACGGCCAATCATAAGTGTTACAATTTGTATCTTTTACTTATAGTTAGTGTTGACCGTCACAAAATATTTGTAGAAAAGGCATCAATTTCTTGTAGTGATAATAGAACATTTATACCACTATCAGCATTAATACTGTGCATATGATGTGTATCTTTGATGTTGATGTATTAAATTATGTTGTTTCATATCTTTTTTATCTTTAACTGTCATAATATTTCATTTGTACATGTCATATTCATTTATAACTTTTGAATGATATTTACTAATGAAATATAAGATATATTTATATATGTTTTAATCTCATGATTAGAAAATAAAAAAGGGACTTTCGTGCATTCTACAATAACTAAGCTATTATTCTTCTAAGAAGTAGTAGTTTTGTTCAACTAAGAATTTTTCTATTCAATAACAATGAGAACTGTGAGGGAATAGATGTATGTTAAGGGTAAATCATGGTACAGTTGAGAAATCCATGAGTACTTAAAATAAATAATCCAGCAAAATGCATGGACGTCCTTTCTATTTAGGTAAAATTTTACATATATTCCCTCTAATTTAAAAGTATACTCAAACCTCCCTTGTATTAAGAAAACTCATTGTTACTAACCCCAAAATCAAAGTTCTGTTAAACAAACTGTTAAATCCACCAATTGATTGTAATACATAACCAAAATATATTGCATAATGCCTAAATTACACCCATTACTTTATAAAAGAATCCATTCCTTATTTAGTGCATTTTGATTCTTCTTTTCCTTCTTTCTTCTTAGGAAATGATTGCTAGTTCAGGGAGTGTGAGTAATGGAGATAGAAATAGATTGAGACTCTTGCAAAGAAAAGAAAGGTATAAAGGTTGAATTGTAATGGAGCAAAAGACTAGTATGAAGTTTTCTACCTCACAGAAAAATCTTAAGAAAAAACTGCTTTCATTTCACCAAATTTCATCAAATAAATGTTCTTTAAAAGGTTTTCTACGGGGCAAACGTCATAATAGTAAGTTACATGTTATCAGCTAAAATACTCAAATTCAGCATTAATTAAAAAAAATTGATCTTTTGCTCGGTTATTAGACAGTACAATCTATAGCGTGCGGAATGCAAATATTAAATACATTAAGCAAAAAAAGAAAGAAAGAGAACTTTTACATTATTTTGTAACCAAATTCTTAATTCACCCCAAAGTTGTCTTCCAATACTTGAAATTAGACGAGCAAATTTAAACAGATTCGTTCTAAAGCAAACTATATATATATATATATATATAAAGCAAAAGCCTTCAGGCTCTCATTTTTCAATTGAAAATACAATATCGAGAAAACTTGTTGGAGGCCTATTGAAGGAACAAATTTCAAATCTGGGGTTGGGAACGATCCGTTTGCAAAAGAAATTGACAGCAGCAGTTTGAAAATTGAAAAAAGCTACATAACTGGTGTTGGAAATCGGGAATAGCCGATGATTGGCTGTCAAGAAAAGAAGGGAATATGGACCAGAAAATGGAATGGAAGTTTTTTGAGAAGGTTTGCTTTGGGTTTGTCATTTATTTGGGTAAGAGACGGAGCTGGTTTTGTATTTGAGGAAACTCGGAATTTGTGGTCAACTAAGGCTACTAACTAGTCAGGCAAAAGGAGATTGCAGCCTTGCTTGGACGAAGGGAGATAAATGTAACATTGCAATAGAACTTCCTTGGTTGAAGATGAAGAGAAAGCACAGCAACCTTAAACCTTAACCTTAGCAGAATGAGAATTGTTTTTCAATCTCTCACTTAATTAAAGGGTTAATTTTCTAATTCAATAATTATATTTATAAAGAAATAAAAATTAAAGCATCTAAGAAAATATTCCTCACAGTAGAATATTAAGTGGAATAACATGTATATTTTTAAATTGAATAGGAGATTTGTGTAATTCCCACTAAATAGAGAAGAACTTTGTGTATTTTACTCTAAATAATTTCTGTTTATGCTCAGATCACCTGCACTCTCTGATTCAAGTTAATATTGTTACCAACGAATTAGGCAATTTTGGATATAATTATAATAAATTGAAGAAAATTGTTGTAACAGGGATAATAAACGGCCTAAAGGAATGTATTATCTGAATTGTTTTTAAAATTATTTGGAAAGAGACTAGAACATATTGCTACCATTTTTCCATTAGTTTTGAATTCTGTTAAGGTCAGTGAATAATCTATTCTAATTTGCCTCTAATCAATATTCAGAATATTATATATTAGAGAAGTTACCGGTATTCTTTTAGGATACATGACAGTTTCTTATAAAAAAATATTTTACTAAAATATTTTTGATATATTTTATATCTAAGTTATAACCAAAATTCTAAAAATTAGAGAATCAGTAATAAACTTTTATTTCACATTATAAAAAGATGTCGAAACACAAAAAGGGAAGTCATAGGTTATTTTAATTCAAAGATACGAAATCTACAAAATAACATTTTATTCAACAAAAAATATAGAAAAAGAAGCAATAGATTGTCTTATCTGTAAAATAGAAATTTATAAACAATATCTTATAATTATATTTATTAGTAAAAAATTTAATTAAACTTTTTAAAAATATAATATTTAAAATTGCCCAACACATTTTAAATGTTATAAAATTTCATTTTTAAAATTAAGAAAAATAGTCAATACATCCACAATGTGTATATCATACTATTTCCTATTTTAGTAAAAAATAGATTTTTTCAACTTAATTAAAATCATATATTATTATTAAATTTCCCTTTTTCAAGTCTTGATTATATTTTAAATATAGATATAATAATAATGTTAAAATGGAATCTAGTGAAAAAATTTTATTCTCTAACATAACATTATATTATTGTAATTTATATTATGAGTAAATTAATGGAATATACCTATAATTTTTAATAATTGATTTGATCATAATATAATCAAATAAGTTTCTAAATGTAATATTATATAAATTGTTGCAAATTTAAGTTAATATAGTTTGATGATTGCTTGAATATAATCAAATATATTTTTAAACACAATATTAATTTTTAAATTTTTTTGTAAAGATTATTATGACACTTTAAATTCTGTACAATTTAACTCACTATAAATTGAAATTAACTTTTTATAGTACATCACCAGTTCCTTTAGCTTTGAGTTCATCAAGTAATACTCTTATCTTTACATATTCATGGTTTTTGGCGTTTGGTGTGTTGTTATTTTGTTTTGAGGAAAAAAAAAGATAAATAAAGCGATTTGATTTATAACATTCAAGTTGCTACAAAGAAGGAGAAAATGTCAGACATTGATTTTGTACACGATATATCCCCATTAAAGTATATGCAGAATCTGAAAGTCACGATAATAAATCTTTGTGTAGTTCTTAATTCTTAAATTCTTAATATGAAAAGCAGAATCCCCACACTAGTCATGAGAAAAGTTTGAATTGTGCAACGATCCTGATCAAATTTAGGACATGATGTATTAGTTGAAACATTAATTATTCAACTATTATGCAATGAATCCAAAATTTATGAATTTTTATGCGAAAGTTAGAATTCTTTTTCTGGTTTTGCCCCTCCTTGACTGAAGATATTTAAGCTATGATTCTTAAGAGTTAAGATAATATTAGGTATTTTCTTCTCATTCAATAGAAGCGATGAATTCCTTAATTGAAATTCATAAAACTTCATACTTGGTTAAGGATACATCTAACACATGTTCTTTGGATGACTCCTTGAATCAAGATAATATCAAAATATAATGGACCACGTACAAGATTACGATGATGCCTTAAATCCAAAAATCAATTTTATATCATAGTAACATGAAAATTGCAATTCAACTTATTTACATAAATATGAAGCTGGTTAACTCAATAAACTCATTCATCTAATAAGTTCTCATATATATATATATATATATATATGCACTACTATCATGACAAGAAAACCTATGAAATGAGATATTTCCACCCGATTGAACATGGATCATAAGTACTTAGTGTAACACCCCAAAATTTCTTCAAACGAATTGATGAAATTTTTGTATAATTAATGAATTTTTCAGGGACTAAATAGTGATAAAATACAAATCGTGAAAGATGTAACCTCCAAATCTGGATTGAGAAACTCAAGTAGAATTAATTATCTTAATTGTCTGGAATTTGTGATGGCATTATGATCTTAGTATGATAATAGCGGAAGGTTTTCAATGTTAAAAAAGAGATAAGTTAGTTAATTTTAAAAATTTTGTATATACTTTGGTTTGTCCGAAAACATAGTCATCGTACCCCACTTCATGCGAATTTATTGAAAAGTTCTTGAAAGATGCTAAATTTTAGTATAAGATTCGTTGCCAATGAACGTTGGAGGTCCAATATAGAGTTTATGTGTTACAAATTTGCGGGAAAAATTAAAACGTAAAATTATCAAAATGCGACAACTCTAGAAATATCTAGATATTATGAAGAAATAAATTAGAACCGCCATTTTGTCCCTTTTTTAATGATTAAGGCCAGCAGCCATAAGATGAGATCATCATCTTCTGACTTTTTCACACCATTTCCAGTAAGCTTCAAGAAGCTCAAGAATATTAGCCTATTCTTCCTAATTATTCTAACCAGCAACTCTAGGACCTCTGGAAAGCTGAAAACTTCCTTAAGAGATCTAGTGTAATTCTTCACAAAGAAACTAGCATAGAGTATTTAAGAAAAAATTCTTAAGAAATTAGTTGATACATTAAGCTAGTTGTTCCTCCCGGCACTCCGTAATATGGAAATTTGTGCATTTGAAGTCAAGGAGATGATATGATGCCTGCTTTTCATGTAAACAATCTCAAATTCCTAGAATGTTTTTTATTTGTTCTATGGTTACAAGCCGCCCATATTTTCATGGAATCTTTGGAAAGAGGGATGAAGATTTGTGTTTTCTTGTTTTAGACCCTAAACCTTCATAAATGGGAATAAGCTATCGGTGTCTAAAAGTCAAATTTGGTATATAATTCTAAATAGGGGAGTTTGGACAAGTTAAACAAGCTTAGATTAAGGTAATTAAATAAGCCGCAACAAGATGAGAGGTCCAAATGGTAGAAGTTTCCAGCATTTTGAGCACAATGTGCACTATTCCTAGTTAATCGTTTTAGCATAATTTGACCTACAAATATTTCCTAATTTAGATCTGTAAAATGATATGGAAACCAGACAAATAAGGCTAGAAATTCCCCAATTTCATGGCCTAATTATGTCCTAATAATTCCAATTTCAACTTGAAGGTGATCTTGTTGCTATCTTGCATAGCCTTGAGCATTTTGTAATAATTTAATCATAACTCTTAATTGAGATATTGAGATGAGGTGCCGTAAATTTTTTTCTGAAATAGACATGTGAGGCTTCAATATATTGGATTTTCATAGCCTAACACATTTGCAATCAATCCCAGAAGATTCTGGAAAATCATACTAAAATTATAAGCCTAAATGCCATAAGGTTAGTAAAAATGTCCATAAGATAATGAATAGAAACTTATCAACGGGTATGAATATGCTATCTTGGCTCCCCTAGAGGTGATTTGCAGTCTGGATAATTCTTCGGAATTCTAAAGATTGGTTGAGAAGAATAGTGATACCTAGAGGGTTTATCAGAGGTAATGTGTTGAATCCTTCATCTATCTATGAACATAAGTGGCTTGTTGAAAATAAAATAATTGGGAACATTCATATTGATGTAATAAATTGATATGACATAAATTGATACTATATACTCAAGTGAAGCTCCAATTGCGTTGTTGAAAATGAAATAATTGTACGTATGTCGTATTTGGGCTATGGATCGAGATCATATTTCTTAATAATGCGTGTGATGCTTTGTGTAAATATATTTGTGTTGAATATGCTTATAAGGCACAATTCTAACAGTAAAATTAGAAGATTTGAAGTAATAATGTACTACAATAATTTAGGCCCAAAATTCAAAATACTTTGGAAGATACAATTGGGACCCATACTAGATGTCCATGATATGTAAAAGGCTAAGATGTGCCTGTTCGAAATCGAAATAACCCGCCTACAAGAAGGACACGTTCCAGCCCTCTCAAAATGTGTAAAAACACAATTTGTATGGAAAGTATGTGCACAAGAAGAGTTGTGACTTCATCTTCATCGTTAAAATTCACAATGCATATTTCACAGTTATCAGTATCAAAGGGAAGCTCCATCCCAGTCTGGTATCTCGTTCGCGGAAGTCGGTTACGAACCTCTGGATTTAAGCGAGTAGGTCTTTTCCACCTTGTCAAGATCACGATAACAATGCCCACGATGATGCCGACCCCCAATACAACACCCAATATGATTGTCCCATTATAATCTGAATCATCTTTTTTATTATGCATAGGGGGGCCACTTGGATTACTTTTATGACTGCCAAAGCTATTGTTATTGGCCATGAGAAGGCGGCGAGAAACTGAAATGAACAACTTAATTTATATTGTGGTACGAACTTAAATTCCAACTAAAAAAGGCTAGTTAAAAGGCAGGTAAGAATTAAGAAAATTTTTGTAATAACTCAATTCTTGCAAATTCTTAGTTTATTTAGTTTAATTAAGGTGGTCATTATACTTTGGTGCCTTGTACGAAAAATGATTGTAGTATCTAGCTTGAATATAGAAATAGTAGAGGGCTAGCCTTTCTCCCCGAACATCTCATCTAATCTAATAAAACGATATTCTGATTTTTTGACATTGTATAAAATAGTTTTTTGTATAATAATTGCATATATGATATGTGCGACTGATCACTATATGTATATAAAAATAAATTTTAGTAAACTCTTATCTTCAGCATATACTTAGTTTAGTAGTATGAAAAATAGAATTAAACCTAAATAATAGTCAATTCTTATAAAATAGATTTTGAGTTTATTAAACTCAAGAAAACAGAATATATACAAATCATACATATGTAAATTTTTTAATTTAAAATCAAGCCAAATTGGTTGCATTGAATTCATTCCAATTACTATTAGGATTCAATTTTAATTTATTGTCATCTATTCAAGTTGTTGAATCATCAAGAAATTGGTTAATTTTTTTCAAAATAATTATTCTTTTGATAAATGTTATTTTCTTTTTCAGTATAAAAGTTTTTATGCTCACAATAAATTAAATTTAAATCCTTGGTATTATATAATCAAAACCGACATTGCAATTGAAATTGGTGCATTTAACGGTTAAAAAAAATTAGCCATAGATCAAACCCTACACATGAATATTGTGGCATCATGAGAAGAAACAGGGCACAACCAATGAATAACAATTGTGTGTGGGTAGATATGATTAAAAAAAAAAGCACAGTAGAAATAAGCTGACTCGATTTACAATTGTAAGCATTTAATTTATCCTAGATATTTGGAACAAAGTATAGAATGCACCGCATTTAAATATTATAATTGATAATTGATTGATTTCATAAGATTCAATTATAGATCAATCAAAAAGATTTCTTTCCGAAGGAATCAATTTCTCCTATAAGAGTTAAACGGAAAAAAAAAAAAATAAGCTATTGCCATAAAGAAACAATAGCCTGCATAATAAATCACAACGAGAAAGAAAAGCATGTGAGGTGAAGATTATTTACAAAACAAAAAGGGTGAAAAGAAGAATGAATTATTGATTTGAGTTGGCGCAGTCTCACCAGAGAAAGAGAAACTACTTGGAAGCTCCGTTTATAGGAGAATGATGCTTTCTGTTAGGTTAGATTAGATTCAAATGCAGCATGCTTTATATATTATTTCTGGCCATCCATTTCTATGATAAATTTTCTACATTAATGACATCATTCTGCAAAATATTCGTCTCCAACATTAATAATATATGTACAACTTTTTCTCACAAACTTCCAAGAATTTAGTGATTCTTCAGGTAGATTGTTTTAAAAAAGTTTCTTAGAGTAGAAAATAGACAAGGCATAAGTAGATTTGTGAGAGTAATTTTTTTGGGTCTAAAACATAACAGTCATTTACTTACGGAAAAGGGTTAAACTTGTTGGTAAACGTAGTTTCTTATTATTTTTTTCCTGAAAGTTGCATATAATTTTCCGTTTTTATATCTTAAAAGAGAGGCCTCGGAGTGACGGCTCCAATTGAAATTGTTAGTTTGTATACAAGTTTATGAACCCACCCTCTTATGTTGTGTATCTTTCCTTAACATGTAGAATCAATTGATAACACTTCACGTAACATCTGTTTTTGCGAACAATGCTCGCATTAAATTGTGAGAGATGAACTTCCTATATTCTACGTGCATCCACGTGCATTAAATATGTTGCTTGATCACACAAAACCATAAGACTAATAATAGTTAATATGCCTAGATAATAATGCATTTCCTTCTTATTTCCTACCTACCACTTTTCCACAATATTTTTCACATTTAACATGGAAGACAAATTTCTATTTCATTTTTAAATACGCAATCCATAATATTAAACAAACCTTTTCTTTTTAAGAATAATATGCCATTAATTTTTGTTGTCTTCTAACATATTTTATTTTTTAATCTAAAAATCCCAATAAAATTGTTCAAGATCTTCTTCATTTAAACACGCTTAGTAAATTGCTAAGCAATGTTTGATGTGAAATTAAAATGAAATTTTACAAATTGTAGAAACTTTTTCATTACTGCTCTTAGCTCTTGACAATAAGGAGGATAGGTAATTATGGATTCTTCTCCTTGTCATAATATCGAGATCATCACTTTTGCATCATAAAATATATTTTGAAACTAATTGATTAGCAAATGAATTCATTGCGTTAAAAAAGTAAATGACAAAATTGCAAAAAAAAATTCTTGTGTTAAAAAAAGAATAAAATTCTCAGTTGAATGCAAGGAACACAAGAAAGAAATTACTATTTAATTGTTAAAATTTTAAATTGATATCATTGTTATAAAATGTTATTGAGTAAAAATGATTTCATTTGTGCGGCAAAACTCGTATTTATCACACATAACTAAATGTATTTTTTTGGCACTGTGGGGTCCCCTCTACGTGTGAAAAAGAAACTGAAAAATCACCTATAGAATTTATAAATTATTTTTTTTTCCAGAGGAGAGACTTCTTACCGAGAGGCTTATTACTTATAAAAGGGATAGAATTGAATATGTAATGTACTTTCGCTTTAAGAAAGGTGGAATCTAAATTGGTTAATTAGAGTTATTTTGGGAATTATTGGCTTAAATATGATCTTTTAATCTATACAAGACCTATGTTTGATCTATTTAAAAAGTTTGGCCTAACTTGCTAACCTATTTAAAAACCTAACCACATAATTAAACTTGCAAATAAGCTAATATGTAAAAATAAATCAATAATTAAGTTATGTCTATATTTATAATCTCATGTATTAAAATTATATCAATATTATATATGTATATTTTATAAATTTATATATTATATATGTCATTATTTTATATTATATATTAATTATTAAATAACTTGGTTTGATATACTTAAAAATCAAGGTTACAAAAAATAAGTTGAACTTATTCATCTAAGTATGTCAATTTATAAGTCTTGACTTGATTTGTTTAAATAAGAAAGTTAGACTTGATTAGACCAAAGGTAGGTTAGGCTGTAAATCCTTGATAAACTGCCTAACCTACTTCTATTCTGAGCAATAAATAATTTACTTGATACTAGATATCATTCGTTGTGTTGTCTCCTATTTTATTTATATTTCTATTCTTAACGATTGATTTTGTAAGATAAAAATAATATTTATTTTATATGAAAAAAAGTTTTTATTATTGAAATTATAATTAACAAAATATATTTACTAAATAATTTTCTTTGTCATATTATTTATTAACATAAAAGAATATTAATATTTGAAAAAAAAGTATAGGAAATAAAAGCATAGAAGTATTCCATTTTTCCTATTTGTTTTTGTTGAGGAAATAGATTTGGTTTCTTGCTAGTTAGAGTATGATTTCATTCTCATTCCAACATACAGTATTATACACATGTACAAATTACCTTCTTCTTTTGTGAAAATTTACAAAGCTACCGTGAGAATGTCAATATGCTCAATTACAACTGATGGATTATGTGTAAAGTAAAAATTTGTTAATTATTTGATAAGCTATTTGACACAACAACGTAACTTTTGCTTTCGTCAAATCGATAGGGATGAATCTTCAGCTTCGATGGAATGCCGACAGATCTTGTATAAGAATTGAGGGGAATGAACATTCTATCATTATGCAGAAATTCTGTTATCTTCTGTGTATGTTTCTACCACAGTTTTTCAATCTCCTTTCGAATTTTAGAACACACAAAATGAAAGATTTCTTGGCTGAAAATTCTTATAGATTTTGAACATTTAGGCTCCGTTTGTACATTTAGGCAGCTAACATTCGTTTGAATTTCTTTCTTCTGTTTCTTTTATACTCCGTGAATATTATATATGTGGGGCGAAGCAACTGTCAGTCAAAGGTAACAAAATTCTTTAGAATTTGTTGATGGAAGAGGTTGGTAATAAAAAAATTTTTTATCAACAAAAAGTAATTATGTTTTTTTTATTGTAAGCATTACAACATTCTGATACTTTCAAATTGTTTTGATCCAAATAAAGAAAATTATTTGTCCAAATTGATTTTTATGTTTATTAATATTGAATAGATACTTGCTATGGCGAGATAAATTGGAAATTTATTTTCTCCCTTTAAAACTTACCCACTTTAAAATCATGAAAATGGTAAACTTTGATCTATTTGAATTTAAACTTATATATAATCTTTTCATAAAATTAATTTCAAATAAATTAAATTTTTACTTGTTTTACAGTATGGTAGAAATGTTGTATTTTGATGATAAAATTAAATCTAACATGCATCTAAATTAGTGAGCTGAAAAGTATTAATTGATGTAAGATGCATGAAAATTTAGCATACATTTTTTGAGTGGTTTCTAGATTAATTTTCATGCATATTAGATTACTTCCAAATCAATTTGTATTTTTTGAATGAAAAATTTACTTAGCCTTCTATTTCCTGTAAAATATATCATGATAGTTGTTTATTATTAGCAATATTACTATATATTTATTGTTATAAATATTAATGTGTATAATTTTTCTTTCTTCAATATTTTTCTCTACACTATCTAATCTAAAATAAAAAAAAAAGCTTTCATAAGCATATCGACATAGTACATGGAACTCTGAGGAAAATAGAAACAAATTATTAGCAAGTGTTTGGAAATCGAAATAGAACCTATAAGAATTTTTCCAACAGAATACACTCCTCACAATTCTCTCATGTAAGCTTTGTTGGCACCATGAACATTAAAGATTCATTTCTCTAAATTTTTTACAAGAGTAGAAGTTATGCTTTAGTGTGAAACATAGATTCTGCAAAGAAATTGCAAAACGTTTGTTAATAATAATGTTTATCTTACGTATTATATTATTTAAGTAATAAAAATAATAACTATTAATAACAATGATCAAATTCCTTTTCGTTTTTCCTTTTTTTTAGCAAACTTCAAATTTATTAAGAATCGTAAAAGATTTTAACTTTTCCAATGCACAAAGCTCTTTTTATAGAGTAAAATTTGTTTCTTTCTTACAAAGGTTCAAGCATATACATGTTAATTTAAAAAAAAAATCACTTTCTTTTAGCTTTCTTAATTTTATTTTGACTTTTCAACTTCAAAAGATGTTATTTGTTTCAATCTTCAATCTGGAAATTTAAAATGTGCATTTAGTGTATTTAAATGTAACACAATGCAAGTAAGTTAAGAGTGACGAGATGATTATATTATTAAAATATGATTTTTGATATAAAAAATTCAAGATGATTGAAAATGCAGAGTAAATTATAATACAATAAATGTGTAGAATAATGAAATATTTATTAATAAAAAAGGTGAAAAAATTAAAAATAATATTTAATATTTCATTAAAATTTTTAAATGACCGATAAAAAAATAAAATTTTTTCTCTTGAATGTCATAGAACTACAACATTTTTGAGTTACAACAATGCTAAATTTAATAACGGTTAAAAAGTATTTCCTAAAGTTACAATAGGCAACAATTTTATAATGTTGCCTTTTATTTTTGGTTTAAACAACACTCATTATATAATGCTAAAAATCTATTGTCTAATATAGAATAGGTAATATTTAATTTAATTATTGTTGTTAAATCAAACTATTGCCTGATATGAAATATGCAACACTTAATTAAATGCTGCAAAATTTCTATTTATAAGCAACACATGCCCAATTGCAATAGTTTCTTCCATTTAATTAATAAGTAATATTTTGATAATTGTTGTATTATCTAAATTAATGGGTAAACCTGATTTTGTATTTCCTTTGTAAATTATTTTACATAACAAATATTTTTATGTTCTAAAAATAATATTCTATATCAAATTAATTATTTAATTTTATTTTTCTATATTTTCATTTTAATTTTACTTTTTTAAACATTATTTTATTGAATAAAATTAATTGAACATATAATTTCAATTTTATTTGGCAAATTAATTAAAGAAACCATTTTAGTTTTTATAATTGAGTTATAGTTTCAATTTTTTATTTTTTAATTATTTTAGCTCAGGTATCCTTAAGGATTAAAAAACTCAGTTATCCATATCATTTAATTCATCAAATGATTTAGAAAATAGAGAAGACATTATCTTCTTCGCTCTTCCTTTGTCTATCCATAAGTCCAATCGAAAATCTAATTATCTTCATCATTGCCTCAAGGAAGGAATCTTCATCTGAATGGCGGCTTTTGCAATGATGACAATGGCGACGTTCCCAAGCATCTCATGGATTGTCCTTATTCGCTGTCTGAGGAAAACCTTGGTCCATCAAGCTCAATCTCTTCTTTAAATTCTTCCATTGTGATTTTTTTGATGAATTCTCATTTCTCGGAGTTGACATGCAGGGATATCCTTCTGATTATATTTGAGAAACTTCGATTTTAGGCCTTGCTCGATCGAGTTACATCTATCGAGTCTAAAAATTGGTGGCATCAAAAAAGGAAATTGTGACCAAAGCTTCTCTAGCCTCTTGGAAATTGAAAGATATTGTTAGAAATCCACTGTTTGGAAGCCTTTGGGGAGACAATGGGTTAGGAAAGTTTGTGATCTCTTATCAAATTGTGCTTGGAGACACCATTGCCAATCTTGCCATCAAGTACTTGATTTAGGTATGTCTCTATTGTAGACTTTTGTCTCTATATTTAATTTGTATACTATGATATGCGTCATTTAGTTTGTTTCATATGTACCATGATAACCTAAATTTTTCTAGCTCTGCCAAATTGTGTAGATTGTGAGGTGATTTACAGAGTTATATATTTCTCAAATTATAAACTTTCTACATTGAATTCATCTTCCCTTTCTTGTTTTAAAGATTGGTTTTAGTGGTTGGTATTTGTGTAAGTTTGAATCCCTCCCAGTTGTTATAGAGTATAACTTCATTGTTATGTTTCACCGTAGTTGACTTGATCTTACAAGTAACTTTTTTAAAATGCTTACAATCAATGGTATTTTTTTGAATTAAGATTCCCATTATCTTTTTCTTTTGTTAGATTCATTTGTTTTAGGGACTTATATATTTAATAATCATGTAATAATGAGTGTGACTGTCATGCTATTAATTCTTGTGGAGGATTTGTCATTTTCATAAGTCCTTTCTACCTTAACAAAAAAAGAAAAGTATAAACAACCTTAGCCTTTTATCCTTGGTTTCATATCATTCTCAAATGAAGTGTCACATAGAATGACTAGTTAGATTCGTCTTAACCATATTCTTCAATGAATTCATTAAAATGTTTGTGATAGTAAAGAAAAATGAAGTCCGACTCTCCCCTAGCAATTGCTTTGTTGTGTGTTTGAAGGCTTTTCTTTTATTACCCGTATGAAAGTTTTTTCACTCTTCCAAATCTTTATGCTTATTTCTAATCTTAGTCTCCTCTTTCCCATTTCTCTGTATACATATCCTTTTCTCCTCATCTATGTTACGTAGACTTGCTTACTCCATGGAAGAAATGATGGCAAATAAGGCTTGGTATGTGAAATTTCTTTGATTTACATATTTATATATTCTAAATATGCCTTTAAATTAATATAATCAAATTGTAGGTGAGGAGACTTTTTGTTTGTGAGACCATGGACGCTGCCACAGCTATCATCAGTGATAAGATTAGAAATTTGATTATGAACAAGTTAGTATACATCTATAGACTAAACCTTTCACATTAAAACAAATTGAAGCAGAAATTAGAAGATTAATGCAGCTAATATAAAGTTTGGGAAGGTGGATTTGGTTTTGTGTACAAGGTACAATTTTTATTTTCTAGTAGTTTTAGATTTTTGTTTGAATATGTCAGATATTTTATTTAAATATTATTTATACTATTAATGCAAAGAATAGTTATAGTCAGCGGTGTAGTATTCTTTGCATCAATATTATTTAAATATGTCAAATATTTTGTTAGTTAAAGTTATAGCGTCGTCTTGTCTCAACATTTGCTCTCTTCTTTGGAGGAGCGTAAAGATTTTGCCTTTATAGCCTTCATGTGAATTCATGGGACGAAGTGAAGAATTCCTTATTTTTCCTCTCCAATTTGGTTGCAGCGAAAGGCTTAGATTCAAAAGCTCATCTGCTTCTGAATCTTCCAAATATGTGGAAGAGAAAGATATAGATCAGTGTGAAAAGGTGTGATGTGAAGGAAGAAGAGTAAATTCAGCCACTACAAGACACTTGTGTTTCATCCATGCTTATTTTGTGATGGCTATAAACAATAGTTTAAAAAACATTTTCCATTCACGATAAAGAAATGGTCTATATATTTTTCTTATTTGTAAGGAATAGCTTGTTCAGATTGGCTGTCACTTTCGTTGTGTGGAATTACTGAATTAGGACCATTACTTTTTTTGGTTAACACAAAGGGACATCAAGCCCAAAATTAGAAAGTATTTGCTTTAACGCATGAAATTTTTCAATCAGTTTTTAAGGTTAACTCTGATTTTGAAAATGTTTGCTCTGCCACATTATGAGAGCCATCGACATTGCCGTTGGCTTTTGCATCATCTCCAACCTTCATCCATATCATGGTAACTTCAAAATTATTCTAGAAACTCATAGAGTCGATTTTACTTCTCCATTCTCTTTTTTTTTCCATCTCATTGTTAGTTTCTAATTTTTCATTTTTTTCCTAATTTGCAATCTCAGTTGTGTTTTCATTTTTTCTTTTCCCCAAGGATTAGCTAATTGAGATGCTTTGCATTTGTGCTAAACCAGTATGCAGATGAGGCAAAAATGACAATGCGAATGAGGCAAAAACGACAAAATATATTTCTCTCTATTTCTAGGTTTATTTTCTTTAATTACATTATGAATCATCGATTCATATAGTTAATTACACAACTATAATATATGTTAAACTCCATGTTTAAGGAAGGGTTGTTGATGATCACGAAATAATTGTCCAGTTTGCAAAATATAGGCTAAATGTGGAGAGGATGCAATTATAAGTTCTAATATTTGTCTGTTTCTTTGTGGTTGTGCTTTATTCATTACTTTATCTCCTTATTTTAAATTTGAAACTAACTGTTATAGCTGAAATAGTATGATTTTGTTTAGTAAATATATAATCACTTCTTCATTTTAATATTTTCATGATATAGATTTCACTTCGTTTTTTCTTTTTTTAGCGTTGCACTCTATTCTCCTTCAAGCAATGATAGATTATGTATGTCAACTATCTTTTTTTCATATGAATTTGTTATTCATAAAAATTTATCATCTTTTATTTTTTAAAATTTTTCTACTCATATCACTAAATGATTTTTTTTCTTTAATGTGCATCTATATATTCCAATCATAAAATAGCTCCGCATATTGGAATTTAGTGATAATATTATCCTTCATTTTACATATTTTTTTGTAGATTTTGACTAATGTAATTTTGATTTCAGAGATTCATGGTAGATTATTTTTTAATCTTATGATTTCATTCTCTGCTTGCTAAGGGAGTTTCACATTTGCCTGAGACCTGCTATGGCATGGATTCCTTATTTGAAGTTTCTCACAAAATTCGGTGAGATTTCACTTTTATACTTTGAATTTGTGTATGTTTTGTTATTCTTCTTTGTTTTCAACCACAAGAGAGTTTACGATTTATTTTTTTGGTTTGCGGTTCCAGGAAAACTTCTATTTTGAGCTTTGTTTTCAAAGGTGGATTCTATTAGTTTTTGTTCGTAGATTTTTTTCCTTTTTATTTTCTATGATCTTAGTTTTTATTTTGAAGTTTGATTATAGTTTTTTGGCTTGTGAATTCGTACCTTTTTTTGCTCTATTTAGCGTTTTCTCTGGAATAAGTGTTTTAATTTAATGCAAATTGAGTGCTTTTAAAATAAATTTTGGATAATAGAAAGCAAAAAAAGTTTGGCAAACTAGTGTTTTTATTAAAAACATCGAACACTTATCTCAATAATGATTAATAGTTCTTACATAGGGGCATGCGTACAACATAATTTATAGGAATATATTTTAATAACTTAATTGTTAATTGTGCACTTCAAGAAAAAAAAATAGCAAGATTAAGTTCTTTTTTTAGAATGCAAAAATTGGCCTAATGCAGTAGAAACATTGAGTAAACTGTCTTATAGTTTACAGTTTGTAATACTTTGAATTTGATCTTACTTGTCAATTTTAGTTTACGTTGTGTAAAAGTTTTCACGTTTATCTTTATGTTCTTCTTGTGGATTCCTGATCTAATCTTTCCTCTTCATATAAATTTTCAGGCAAGTAAAGAATGCAAAGAAATTCTATTTGGTCATGGTTTGTTTTAATACCTTTGTATGATTATGGTGATCATGTCTTAGTCAGACGCAAAACTACTACTTATTGAGAAATCTGTCCATCTGAGTTTCATTACGCAATGCTATTATGTTACCCACCTTGAAATTTTTTTTAACATGCTTTTTTACGATATGGGCTTTCAACGCAGTGGCTTGATTCTCTTCATAATTGTTGACTTTTCTGTTCTCATATGAATGCCCAGAATTGATAATCTGCATATTTTGGATTTACTTGGAAATTTGTTCGTTGAAGATTCTGTTAGGGTTAATTTTATGTGGCATGATAATTTAGTGGTTCATATTTTCAGTATGGTGATAAGTGTTTTATTATACCAAGACAAAAGATAAGGGTTATAGACAATAATCTAACTGTATCCTCATTTATCAAAATTAGTTGAAGTAAGGATATTTTCATATAAACTAGTATCTTTGGAGGCTTGCCATTGGTAAAACAAGTATGCATATTTTATAATTTTTTAATGTTTGGTTTTACTTGTAAACTTGTTTCTTCTATCTATAATTTCAACAAGACGTTGCTTTTTAGGATTAATATAGTCAACAATGTTTTGAAGGTAAAGAACTCCATAATCATCTACTTTCCCTAGTCATTCAGGTAAAGTTCTGGTTCAAGTGACTTTGAATCTTATTAGGGAGTGACTTTGTCTGGCTTTTAGGCTAAAACTAATTGGAGCATGCTAATGGGATTTTATGAGTTTATTCAAATAGCAATTGACAATAAATACTGAGTTTATTGTTGAATAGGAGAGTGCATTTATAATTGCCCTAGCATCGTGAAATGTTAAAGCTTACTTTGACGAACACTTCGATGCATTAATACATGCTTTGCTTTTATAGAAGATCTTGCATGTTTCATTTTTCAAGCATTTGTAAGGGTTTTCTTATGTGCATTTTCTTGTGCAAGCTTGAGGACATTTCTTTACACTTTTTTTATTACATAGCCTTGCAATTATTATTTGTATAGACTCTTATTTGATGGGATATGAATAGTAAATCTTTCTCTTTTGTTTATGAAATATTAGTGATTTCAAGATCACATAATAATAATAATAATTAATGGCTACTTAATTTCATTTATTATTTAAAATCAGTTGTTACTTGGTCCACTTATAAATATAACTCCATAATGAGAGTATGAGAAAGAGGGATTAAAAGTGAGAAACTGATCTATGATTTCATAGATGTAATGATTTCATTATTGTTAAAATCAATGTAGTTCAGGATACCGTGGCTGGAGTTAACATTTGTTCATCCCTTCGCTTATGGACATTAAAAGGCAGGAAATAAAATAGCTATAAGATTTGGAATTGGGTGGGAGTGGCATCTTTTGCCCAAGATATGATTATGTTTTAATATCCCAAGTTTCTTTAACTTATATAGAGTTTCTTGCTTTAATTATGTAACAAATGACACTACAACAAAAATCAGCAATAACGACGACTCTTTTAGCGACGACAAAATTTCGGTCGTCGCTAAAAGTATCTCCGACGACAAAGTCGTCGGTAAACACTGGAAAATTTTTTAGGGGGAAGTCGAAACCAGGGCGGGAAGAATTAGGCTTTTAGCGACGACAAAAGTCGTCGCTAAAAGCCTAAAAAAATTTCGGCGGCAAAGTCTGGGAATGGGCGGGAAGAAATTCACTTTCAGCGACGACATTGTCGTCGCTGAAGGTGGATCAATCAGCGACGACTCGGTCGTCGCTGAAGCCCTCAAAATATTCACGGTCAACATTTGACCCTTCAGCGACGACACAGTCGTCGCTGAAAGTTGAGAATCTTCAGCGACGACAATGTCGTCGCTGAAGGTTGACACATTAGCGATGACTATGTCGTCGCTGAAAGTCCTCGGGGTTTCAGCGACGACAATTCCACCTTTAGCGACGACGTTGTCGCCGGTGAACGGTCACTTTCAGCGACGACAATGTCGTCGCTGAAGAAAAACTCGGTCGTCGCTAAAAGCTTCAGCGACGACCGAATTTTTTGTGTCGTCGCTGAAAGCTGGCGCCTATTTATTCGCGGCGCCGCCCCCTCCTCCTCATTTGTGCGTTTGAAGTTTCAGGATTTCAGGTAAGTTTCTAAACTTTCTCTCTAATTTAATTTTTTTTTAATTTTAGTATATTTATTTTTGTTTTTATGTTTATATGTATTAATTTTGTATATTGTATTTTTTAATTTGTTAGTTATTATTAGTACTTGACGTAGTTTGCGAGGAGTATTCACAGTTGATCAGTAGATTTTTGCCACTGAGGTACGTAAATAAAAAATTATAATTTTTTTCTGTACTAATATATTTAATTTACTCAAATAGTTTAGGGTTTAATAAATAGATTTGATAGTATGTTTAATTTGAATTAATTGAATTGATAGTGTGTTTAATTTAATATGAAATTTTGTATTATTTAATTTTGTATGTTGTAAATTTTAAATTTATTTATGTGAATTTAACTTAGCATTAATTTTATAAATATAAATTTGGTTATTATTATGCATCATTAAATTTGTAATTTTGAAGTATACAATATATGTGTATATTATTCATTTAAACTAATTAAGATAAAATAGTTATGATAATTTATTCATAAAATCTAAAATTTGTGATGCAATTTAGGAAACTTCAAACTTATTAGATTCAATAAAATAATGTAAGATAGATAATTATAATAAATATATAAATCTATCTTAGAAAGTAAGAGATTATAATAATGTAGCTTATTTTTTAATTGAGATTAAAACTTAACAATTCAAATTCTATTATTTACCCCACATACTAAGAAAAATTCAATTAAATTAGAGATTATATAAAAATGAAATCATAACAATTCAATATATGATATTTCAATCTCATAAAATTAAAAAAATTTGAAAACACTAGGAAGTTCGCATGAAAATTACAACCCTCTTGGATAAAACTACATTTACTTAAATAAAGAAGCTGAGTTTGTGCATATTATAAATAATATACACCTAATAAAACTAAACTTACTTAAATTTACAATTAGGAAGTCCATTCACAAAATGTATCCATTTGTGATGCAATTTAGGAAACTTCAAACTTATTAGATTCAATGAAATAATGTAAGATAGATAATTATAATAAATATATAAATCTATCTTAGGTTCAGTAAGAGATTACAGTAATATAGTCTATTTTTTAATTGAGATTGAAACTTAACAATTCAGATTCTAGTATTTACCTCACATACTAAGAAAAATTCAATTAAACTAGAGACTACATAAAAATGAAACCCTAGCCTTTAAATTTTTATGATATTTACATCTCATAAAAATTAAAAATTTCAAAACATTAGGAAGTTCACCTAAAAATCACACCCCTCTTGGATAAAACTACATTTACTTAAATAAAGAAGTTGAATTGTGTATCTTATAAATAATATACACCTTACAAAATCAAACTTACTTAAATTTACAATTAGAAAGTCCATATTCATAGTATAGACATCCCTATAAAGAAGTTGAATTGTGTACCTCATCAATATAGTCAAGTAGGTTACGTAAATAACAGTACTGACACTTAATGGACCATACTTATAAATTGTTGTATCGTTAATTTAAATTATTGTAAAAATTTTTACAATAATTTAAATTAGAAGTACATTTACATTTAAATGTTAAGCTTAGACCCGTTCAAGGGTTGATTGTTTTTCGAACATCAGTCAACCCTTGAATTGTCCTGAGAAGTTGGACAGTTTGGGATATTATCATGTAGTTATTATTAACAATTTATCTGGCTCTTGTTTGATATTGTGGAAATATCTTAGCATCCTAACTGTTCTCCGGGTATAAACTATACAAGTGTATAGTTTAGGCACTTGGAGAACCATAGGGAGATGCTGCCGAAATTTCTGCACGAGTCAATCGATGAGCGTGGATAAATTGAAAAAAATAATAACTATAGAAATATCTCGAATGGGATAGGATCCTACCCTTCAAAATTGGAGTGATACGGTGCATTTAGGGTGAATGTCAAACATTAATCAACATACTTTATTTCACCTAAAGCAATTTCCTTCCTGTTCAGTGATACAATGTCTGTCGATAAAAGTTGGATACACCTACCAAATCGATTGTCAGATGAGTATTGGAATGGTGCAGTAAGATTTGTTGAAAGAGCAAAAAACTTTACCGACGAAAGGGGTATGGTAAGATGTCCATGCAAAAAGTGTGTGAATTTAATATTCCAGACATTACTGACATTGGAGGCGCACATTATAGATAATGGATTTCATCCATTATACATAAATTGGGTACATCATGGTGAAGTAGATGTTTCGACTTCTAGAGGAACTAGTGAGATATTCCCTAACAATAGAGATGAGCTGGCAGATATTATACATGATTTCATTGGCCCCGAGGCAACTGAAGTTGATTTTCACAATGACGAGTACAGGGGTGAGAATGCGGCTGGCGAAGACATTGGAACAAAATATAGTGACTATGATAACCTGTTCGAGCAAGTAGAAACAGAGTTGTATCCAGGTTGCACAACATTTTCAGCATTGAACTTCTTGGTGAAACTTATGCATTTGAAGGTTCTGCATAAGTGGACAAACAAGTCATTTGATGCTCTCCTTCGATTATTAAAAGAGGCACTTCCAAACGATAATAAATTGCCTGAATCGTACTATGATGCAAGGAAATGGCTCAACAAGTTGGGGTTGGGGTATGAATCAATCCATGTATGCAAACATGATTGCGCACTTTTTTGGAAAGATCATGCTTCCAAAGATAATTGTCCAATTTGTGGGGAGAGTCGATGGGTAAATAAAACTACAAAAGGAAAGAAGGTGCCCCAAAAAGTGGTTCGATATTTTCCTTTAACTCCTCGACTACAGCGTCTGTATCGGTCGAGACATACTGCAAAAAACATGATATGGCATCACACTGGAAAATCAAAAGAAGAGGGGGTAATGCGACATCCCGTGGATGGAAAAGCTTGGCAGGAGTTCGATAAGAGGTATCCTAATTTCTCCGCTGACCCACGAAACGTCAGGTTGGGTTTAAGTGCAGATGGATTTAATCCTTTTGGTGATAGGAACCTATCTTATAGCATGTGGCCAGTGGTTATAACTACTTACAACTTGCCACCATGGATATGCATGAACCAATCTTTCTTCATGTTGACCCTATTAATCCCAGGGCCGCAATCGCCAGGTAAAGATATCGATGTGTTCTTGCAGCCGGTCGTAGAAGAGTTGAGGGATCTCTGGGAGAGAGGAGTTGAAACTCGAGATGCAAATACAAATACAGTGTTCAATATGCGGGCAGCATTGCTCTGGACTATTAATGATTTTCCTGCTCGAAGTAGCCTATCTGGATGGAGCGGGCAAGGATACAAAGCATGTCCTACATGTAATTCGGATACTCCGTCGATTCGAGTTAGAGGAAAAATAGCTTACGTGGGTCATCGTCGTTGGCTTCCAAGAAGTCACGCATGGAGAAATATGAAGGAATTCAATGGAAGGTCAGAGAGGAGACCCCCTCCTCGACCTCTTACCAACAATGTTATCATGGAACAGTTGGGCAAAGTGCCACAGAGACTTCCAGGAAAACATGCTGAATTTGGTGGTGTAAAGCGAAAGAGAGGTGCCGACGAACTTAATTGGAGCAAGAGAAGTATATTTTTTAATCTTCCTTATTGGCCAACAATGAACTTAAGGCATAACATTGATGTCATGCATGTTGAGAAAAATGTATGTGATAGCATCTTAGGTACATTATTGGAGATTGAGCACAAAACAAAGGATACAGACAATGCAAGACGAGATTTGGCAGACATGAAGATAAGGCCTAACTTGCATCTGTACGAGCAGAGGGGCCAACTTTTCAAGCCACATGCTGGATATACGCTTAACCAAGAAGAGCGAAAACGATTTTGCCAGTATATAAAGAATGTGAAATTTCCAGATGGCTTTGCTGGGAGTCTTAGTAAGAATGTCACAGATCGTGACTTGAAGTTAAAGGGGTTGAAATCACATGATTGTCATGTTATCATGCAAAGACTGTTAGGACCAGGTGTCCGGGCTTTTTTGCCAAAGGAATTATCCTATCCACTTGTCGAGTTATGCAATTTCTTTAGTCAAATATGTGCTAGAACTCTCAACAGGGCGGATATTCTGCAGGCCAAACAAGACATCATCATAATTTTGTGCAAGCTTGAGAGGATATACCCCCCAGCATTTTTTGACATAATGGTTCACTTGGTGATGCATCTGCCAGACGAAGCATTGGAAGGAGGACCCGTTCATTTTCGGTGGATGTACCCATATGAGAGGTATATAAAAAAGTTAAAGGATTACATTCGAAATCGTGCTCGGCCGGAGGGTTCAATTGCAGAAGGATATATTGTTGATGAGGCGTTAACATTTTTCTCCATGTATTTGGAAGGGGTGGAAACTAGATTCAATCGCTCTGATAGAAATCAAGATGTAACACCGACCCACGAAACAAGAAGGACATTATCGGTGTTCCAGTCCCAATGTCGACCGATAGGGAAGAAGACAATTTCTCATTTTGATAGGAAGGATCGGGATATTGCAGTATGGTACATCTTGAATAATTGTTCTGAGATAGAAAAATATCTCCAGTGAGTATCTTAAACTTCAGTTATGTTCTTCTCCATTTTCTAATAACAATAGACTAAGATTGTTATGTTCAACAGTGAGCATCGGTTGGAACTCGAACGAAGTGGTGCTGAAGATATTGATAACTTACAGAGAACCAAATTCCCGTCCTAGTTTTACTCGAAGGTAAGGATTTTTTCTTCCCAAATCCATTGAACGGATATCTTAAATATTGTTCACTTGTCTTGTTGATGATTTAATTTAATTCTTGGAATAATGCTGGACTTTGTAGATGTACTATTTACATAGGAACGGTTCCCCAGAGGCCACCGAAGAGTTACTATCATTAGCCTCCGGTCCCAGTTTCACTAACATGGTATACTCTGCGTGTGTTGTGAATGGAGTACGTTTTGTAGCCAAAGCTCGGGATGAGAAGCATAAAACGCAAAATAGTGGCATTTCTGTCCCGGGGATTGATGGCAACATGTTTTATGGTGTACTGGAAGAAATAATTGAGTTGACTTATTTAAATAAGTACAATGTGACTTTATTTAAATGCAAGTGGTATAACACTGATCCAACAAAGAAGAAACTTTATACGGACAAGAATATCACAAGTATCTCCATCAACGGACAATGGTACAAGGATGATCCTTACATACTTGCTACTCAAGCAAAACAAGTGTTTTACATTGAGGATCTCCTTAATGGACCAAATTGAAGGGTCGTCCATAATATGGTACATCGCGATATATGGGATCTACCTAGTGATGGAGATAATGCACAAGACCTGTTATTTCTGCAGGATAGTAACTCGTCCAACTTCAACCTCACAGTTGATCTGGGAGATTTCCATCTAGTACATCTAGGTAATGAAAGAAATAGTCCTACAATCGTTCCAACGCACAGGAATGCTGGACTTGGTGCTCATGGAGAAGACATCTTAATGGATGATGACGAGAGCCTTGAAGATGAAACAATTGATGATTATATGGATGAGGAGCCCACACAATCTGATAATGAAGGAGAATCCGATGACCATCAGTCTGTTAGGTTCACTGACACTGATTCTGACTAGGGAAAAAATATCATATTCAAACTACAATTACAACTCATAATTATGTAAGCATGATTATTAAAATAATAAATGTGATTGTAAGAGATTGAACCATTTCATCCTTCAACTGGACATTGAGTTCTTTTTAATTACTTATATGATGTGTATTATTTTAGATATGGCGGATGTCGAGGCACGATACCACGGAGGTGACGCTGGAGGTGACCCACCGGAGCGACCCAGCCAGATTCTAGCTCAGTGTGAGGGCTCAGGTATTTGACATCAATTGTGCATACCTAAGCTTGATTAAATATTATATTTATTTTGTTAATATTTTTCTTTATTAAATAAAGTAGCACCTGCTAAGAAGAGGGGGCCGAATAGGTCCCTAAGATTGCATGAGAAGATTGGCAGGGGTGGAGGCAGACCGGTGCCTGTACAGTTTGATACGACTGGTACATGGCATGCGGTTGGTGAGAATGCTAGTCATCTCCCTCGTGATATTGGCAGCATGATCCGCGCCCACGTGCCGCCCTATTATAAATCATGGCGGGCTGTACCTCAGGAGATTCGAGATAGAGTTGTGCAGGAGGTTTGCGTAAGTATCCATTTTCTTTTGAATTAATGTCTTTGAGATTGAAATTTCTAAATATATGACTTATAAATTTATTAAATGTCTTATAATGCAGTCCCACTTCGAGTTCCACGGCATCTCCGAGGGTGATCGGGATAGAGCACTCTCTGGTTTGATGCGGACTGCTGCCGACCTGTACCGAGATTGGAAGTACAGGTTGAATAAGCATTTCTTAGATCATGGAGGTGATCGATACCAGGAGTATGACCTGGATCGAGCTCGACGTTATGTGCCTCGGTCTGTCTCACCGCAGACATGGCAGAGGTGTGTGGATTTCTTTGATAGTGACGAGTACAGGGTAAGTATGATATTTTATGGTATTATGACAATATTTCATAATTAGTAGATTATGAACATTAAAATTTAACTTTCTTCTCTTAATTTGCAGGAGTTATCTGCAAGAAATACAAATAATAGAGCACAGAAGGTCGTGAATGACCGACATGGGTCAAAGTCTATTGCTGCACATCGCTTTGATAAGGTAATTTAAATTTTTTCTATCTTTTTTAAATGTATCCATTTGTTAAATAGCATTACAACCCTTCATCGTTTTTTTTTTGTTACAAAAATTGAACAGAGAAACAGAGATACTGGTGAGCTGCAGTCGGTGCCCGATAACTTTAGGGACCGACACACATACAGGTCGGGGGAGTGGGTGCATCCGATCCCTCAGGGGCAACATGTAAGTTGTTTGAATTTTATATTTTAAATAAAATTTTACAAATATATCTTCCAAGGTAGATTTCTTATTACTTTTTTTTAATAATTTAAGGCGAGGATGACTGAGCTCATGACTCAGCATGTACAGTCTAGTGTATCATCCACTAGCTTGCCTACGACTCCTGTACAGTTAGATGAGGCTGCCATTGCCGATGAGGTACTTGGCACTCGTCGAGGGTACAGGAAGGCTGTTGGGCGTGTACTTGCTGGTCAGACTTATCGTTCAATGGGGACTTCTAGCACGGCGACGAGCTCACAGACCGTGTCTCAGCTCGGTGAGTTGCAGGAGCAGTTGCACCAGAGTCGGGAGCAGGTTGAGCAGAGCCAGCGATTGATTGAGCAGCAGCAGCAGCGGCTTGATCAGCAGCAGCAGCAGATTATACAGCAGCAGGAGATGATGCAGCAGCAGCTGCAGCAGCAGATGCAGCAGCAGTTTGGGACTTATCTTTCTGAGATGACCTCGATCCTTAGACAATAGGGTATCGTCCTACCGCCGCCTCCATTTGTTGCTGCTACATCGCCTGGGCCGAGTAGATTTGCGCCTGCACCTACCGCTCAGCCGCCACCGTCATTTTATCATCCGCGTACTCAGGATGATGATGATGATGATGACGATGACGATTATGGTGCACTGTGATATTGACATCTCCCTACTTCCCCGTAGTATATTTTGTTTATGTATCTGTATATTTTTTATATGTGCACATTTATATAGATGATGTATATATATTAGTTTATTCATGTAAAAATTATTTTTACCATTGTTTTATGAGTGTTAATTTTTTATGTTGGATCAAATTGCTAAACATTATTAATAATACTTTTGATGTGTTATAATTGTATAATTTATATTAAATTAAATTTAAAAAATTATTAAATAATTCAAGTTAATTAAAATAGGTACATTATTTGAAATATATGACAATTTAATTTTAAAAAATTTTAAAAAAAATTAAGAAACTTTTAGCGGCGACAATTGTCGTCGCTGTAGGGTAAAAGTCGTCGTTGAAGGTCCGCCCTTCAGCGACGACAAAAGTCGTCGCTGAAAGGGGAGACCTTCAGCGACGACAAATGTCGTCGCTGAAGTCCGGACCTTCAGCGACGACAAATGTCGTCGCTGAAGTCAGGACCTTCAGCGACGACAAATGTCGTCGCTGAAGTCAGGACCTTCAGCGACGACTTTTGTCGTCGCTGAAGGGCCACCCTTCAGCGACGACTTTTGTCGTCGCTGAAAGTCTCCCATTTCAGCGACGACTTTGTCGTCGCTAAAGGTCCGACCTTCAGCGACGATGTTTTACCTACAGCGACGACAATTGTCGCCGCTAAAATTCAAATTTCAAATTTTTTTGAATTTTGAAATTGTTTTCTGCGACGACAAAGTCGTCGCAAAAGGGGAGACTTTTAGCGACGACAAATTGTCGTCGCTATTGACCTTTTTACGCACGGACTTTCTCCGACGACATTTTTAACGATGACTTTTTCTTTTGCGACGACCGAGAACTTTTTAGCGACGACAAATGTCGCCGCTAAAAGTCTTTTTTGCTGTAGTGTGAAATCGGTTGCTCCTTAGATTACATTTGGGAAAGGAAAATTGATTGCTTCTTGGATAACAGAGAATTGTTATTTTTCAATCCATATTATGACACGAAATTTTCTATGGATCATTTTACCTATTAAATCACATCATCATAATAGATGTTTCATATGTTTGTGAAGTTAATTGCTTAATGTGGATTTCAGTTCAACTTGATATAACAACGGCAGGAACTCACTCACTTCTATCTTTGGCAGGTGCCTAATGTCAATTATGTTGGATTTCATCGATGAAACATAAAGAAAGTTGCTATTATTGGAGGGGGTTTAATGGGTTTTGGCACTGCTACAGCTCTTAAACTAAGCAACGTAAAATGTTGTTCTCAAGGAAATGAACTTTGAATATCTTCTAAAGGGAATTAAATTGATCAAAGGTAATTGTTCTAACCATGTCACTGGCCATACTAATTTGATATGTGTAATAGTCTATTGCCTTTGCAGTTGCTTTGAATCATTGTATGAATGTAAGGATGATCACAAAATTAGCATGCTACTGGTAGCGAGAGATACCACTGAAGCTAAATAATAGGTTCAGCATTGCGACTTTTTATTGCATTTCATACAATTTTGAGACTGTTGGGTTGGGTGGTGTTATTGTTAAGAGAGACATGCCTTTTAATTATAATATCACACTTAGAAAACTTGATTCGGATTTTATTAATTGTGTTATTTATATTTTTTATACTGTTTTTTATGATTATTAATTTTAGTTTTGTAATCATTAACTGGGAAGAATTGATGATGAAGATGATATAGAAGAATTTCATGACCTAGATGTTGATCACTACAACATTTTTCACTTACGGCAATACTAAAATTAGCAATGATTAAAAATTGTTGCCTTAAGGCAACATTTCTTAAGTGTTGTCTATTGTTTTTTATTTAGGCAACACTTTTTAAGCAACACTAAAAAAACTGTTGCCTAATAAAGAATAGGCAACACTTAAATAACTGTTGCTAGATAAAATCGTTGTCTATTATAAAATAGGCAACACTAAATTAGTATTGTCAAATAATAGTTCACAAGCAACATCAAAACTATTGCCTATGATTGAATAGGTAACACTAATTTTATGTTACCTCTATAAATTATTGTAGGTGTTAAAAATTATATATATTGTATCAAATAATATATTTATTTTTCTTTTTAAATTATTAAATTATATTAAAATTGATTTTTAATTGTATTTTTTAAAATTATATTTTAAAAATATTAATATACTTTAATAAAAATAAAAAATTTATTAACATATAATAATATTTAATTTGATATCTTGCCAGCACTTTTTTAAAAGAAATTTAATTTTCCAATATTTTTTTCTAAAATTATGCACTAAGATTGAAAACAAGGTAACTATTTTCAACTAAAATTTTATTTTTTAACTATTGCTAAATAAAATCATTGCCTATTATAAAATAGACAATACTAAATTATTGTTGTGAAATTATGGTTTATAAACATCATTAAAATTAGCACCTATTATTATTGAATAGGCAACAATAATTTTGTATTACTTTTATTAATTATTGTATGTATTAAAAATTATATATATATTATATCAAATGATATATTTATTTTTCCTTTTAAACTATCAAATTATACATTTAGAATTAATTTTAATTATATATATATTTTAAATTTTGCTTTAAAAAGATTAATTACTTTAATAAAAATAAAAAATGATTAAAATATAATAATATTTGGTTTGATATCTTGTCAGCACTTTTTTAAAAGAAATTTCATTTTCTACGATGTTTTTATAAAATTCTACTCTAAGTACGAAAACAAAGTGACTATTTTCAACAAAAATTCATTTTCAACGTTTCAGAAGATGAAGTCTAAAAATGAAGCGGGACTTGTCTTCTCATCAAAGGAGGACTTGTCATGATGAGAAGGACTTGTCTTCTCATTGGGTTTCACCGTTTCATCAATTCATTGTATCGGCTGAGCTTCTCATTGTGCTTCACCATTGCATTTCATCTTCATTGCTCTATCTTCTTCCTCACTCACACCACGGTAATTAATTTTTTCTTAATTTATCCTATTTATTTTGCAATTCCTATTTATTGCTATTTTATTTGATGTATTTTTCTCTTGATCTGTCCTATTTTTCTCTATCTCCATTGCTTTGTTTTATTGCATTATTCTGTTTCAATTCCATCTTGATCTTACTGTATTTCATCAATTATGAAATTAGAGGATAGGAATTTTGGATTTTTATCTTGAAAAGGTTACAAATATTGTATATGAAATCTAATAGTATGAGTGCACTTACCTCTATATATGATGGAGTTTAGCAGCTTAAATCAAGCTATCATCCAACTAGATTAAAGCTAGAACAAGGCAACTAGAGTATTTTTTAAAGGGAGTTTTTTTTGGTATAACTAAGGATAGATAGAAATTTTAAGCATTTTAATCAAAGAAGTATGGATTACAATCTGGAGTATTTTTTCATATTATTATTGCTATAAGGTTTAAACTTTGGAATCTGGATGGCTTACTCTTAATAAACGTTGCAAATTCTTGAAAAGGAGTTCAAGTTGCTTAAATTTGTGCTGTAATTTCATTTACTGCATTAAATTTGTGATGTATTATAGATGTTAGAACCAAATACTAAAAATGAATGATGTATTATACATGTTAACTTGGGAAGTTGAGCTAGCCAATAAATCTAAAACTTAAGGAAATGCCTTTAACAACAAAGAACAAGTATCGTGTGCTATGCCTTTAGTCTCTTTTGTCCCTGTTCTGATCTCAAATGCACTGTGTGATTATTGTTTTATCTTGGTATGATCCATTCTGATGTCTAAGTGTATGTATTTCTTAAGTCATCTGCTTAATGTCAATCCATTCTGCTTGTAAAATGTTTAACAAAGGCGAGACAGGGGAGTTTTGCTTTGACAATTTATTACTGATGCTCAAAACTTCAAAATTTTCAAGTTATCATCCCTTTACTGGTTACCAAACACTTGTTATTTGCATCAATTGTTTGACAAAGGTGAATTTTCTTAAACAATCTTTTGTTAGTTCCACTTTTTTTATACATTTCTTGAACAACTTAAATAATATAATATAATTTTTTGTTATATATATATATATATATATAGCCCCCATTAAGCTGGTTTCTTGAACAACTTCACTTTGTTATAAAGTTTAGTACATTTTAGCTGGGAAAACTAACGAGATAAAGTACTAAGCTTAGTTTTTGTCAATTTTAGGTCAAAATTCTATAGACTCAAGATTATAAATCTTAGCTAAACACTTGTTTTTGTAATTTTATTATTTGATTCTATACAAGTTCCCCTAGGTTCATGCAAGGACAAAAACTTGAGGGTATGGATTGTGGCCAAATGAAATGAAAATTTTGTGAAAATACAATAGAAAGTAGTACTGAAATCTTAATGCTAAAGTAGGACTAGAAATTTTTTCTCCCACCAGCAACAAGCCCCAGTTCAAAAGGAAAAAAAATCCTAAATTGCAATAATGGTGGGACTAAAAATTCTCTGGCGTATGGCCCTTTTGATTGTAAATGTAGAATAATATTTAAGAAATTATTTTCCATTTTTATTTTACAATATGAAGTTATAATAGAATGAGATAAACATTGTGGAAGTATACTAGATTTTAGCAGTGACTTATTCCATTTAGAATATAGATTTTTAAGTTTGAATATGCTTCACCAAGTTTGATTTTTGAGTTTGGCTTTTAGCTAATATAAAAATTTTTGCATGGATTTAAGGGAAATAGCAAGGGCAAAGTTTGATTTTGACTTGGATGGACATTACTTAAGATCTGAACTACTTAGCTATTAAAATAATTCAAGATATACCTTCACTGGAACTCTATAGTTTTATAGGTCTGAAATTCTTCCCATAAAAATACATTATAGAAAATTTAGATTTTTCACTTGTTTTCACTCTGCTGTGTATAAGTGTCTTGTGTATGTTTTGTGCATTTAGGATTTCACTGCAGAAGCTCCAGAGAAGTTTGTGGAAGGGTCAAGCTTGCTTATTGTGACAGTCTTTAATAGTGACTTGTTTAAGAGTGAGAAAGGACTTGCCACTGATTATGCTCTACTTATACTTGTTCAACTAGATTTAGCAAGGATAACCTTTGGCCATCTTTATTGGCAACTTATATATTTTTCCTCTTTATTAAAGTATTAACTGTTTTAATGTTTTCTTTCTCTATTTAATTTCATCTTGAAAGCTTGTGTCTTCAATTTTTTTTTTAAAAAAAGTGCATTTGAGATGCCTGTCTGTTCAATGAAAAAAAAATATTATTATGCCTTATGATAAAAAAAATTATTAGGCCTACATGTAACTTTCACATCACGTTTGAGATGCCTATCTGTTCAATGTAAAAGGTTTTGCAAATCCTTTTAGATCAACTATGACAAATAAGAATAGATTTAAACACTTGAGATACAAAAATAATTCGGAGAAGGGAAAAAGTCTATCCAACAAAGAAACATGTCTAATTATTAACCGCAGTCTCCACAGCTCTGCTCACTTATTGGACACACAGGTTTTTGTTGTATCATATCTTATAGCAAGTATCCATGTCTAAACTTGTGTTGCTATTTTTGTCTTGTATCATATTTTATAGCAAGTTTCCATGTCTAAACTTCAAAGCTGTTAAGCTTTCCCCATATACATTCGCTTTCACTTACCAAGTTTCTAGTTTTAATCACAAGCTCAAGGAATAATGATTCATTGTCTCAAATGGTTTTATATTTTTCGTGAACATCCATATTTTTATCAATCTATGTTCAAAGATATATGAATAACATCCATTTTACTTGCTTCCATACTTCCATCAAAAAGTTTTTTAGCATGTTCCTTTTCTGCCTACCACCCTATAATTGCATTTTCTCAATAAGTAAACTAGGAGATATGCTATCATTTTATAGTGGAACATGAGTTTTGATTTGAATGGTCAACTAGAGTATAAGCAATTAGCACCATGTTGGAGTTTTGATTTGATTGCTCTTGGATTTGGAGCAGCCAGAAACTATGCATGTGATCTCATCGTTATATAAATATGCGAATTGATTGGTTCATTTATTATGGATTTTGGTGTCGATTGGTTGTTGGCATGGAAGCTAGTCCTAGTTCATGTTCCTTTGGTGCAAGAGATATTTGGTCTCAGAAAGAAAACTGCCAACTGGTTGGCTATCTAAAATTTACAGCAACATGAATGCCTAAAATTTAGGTTCTGGATGGTAACGTTTTCTATTTTTTGTTTTTATGAGATGGTAGCATATTAAGAAGATCGGACTTGTTAATTTAAGTTAATTCTTTGTGATTTTGTGCTGGATGCTTCTGTTGAAAGACCTAAGATAAATTGTGTATGCATTTTATATGCGAAAAGTTGTGTGAGTTCAATCGGGAGCATGCTTAAATGGCTTCTTTGGCATCTATTTAATTTCATCTCCCACCTCAAAACAAGATCAAGTATGACAACCCCTGTCAAGAAAGTGTTGGTATAAATAATTAAATATGAAATCTTGGTGCTTTAATTACAAGTTACATAAAGCTAATCTTTAGGCTTAAGTTGAATAACCATTAGGGTGATGTTCTTTCTTTCCATGTTGAGGGAAGCCAAGGTTTGTGCTATGTAATCATTACTCAAGGGATCCTATATACTTTGCTGTACTTAGTTTTAAGTTGAATTGCTATCAACATCCTTCTATTCTGAGTTGAATTGCTATCAACATCCTTCTATTCTGAGTTGGATTGCTATCAACTTTCTTCTGTTTTGGAGCTAAATCAAAGAGCAATTAGTGTTCTAGAAGCAAGGGTCTTAATAATGTATAAGATAGGAGTGGCAGTTTAGAAACAATGTACACAAACATGATCCTAAAAAAATTTTTAGTTCATTTTTCATGTTGTTTACTTCTTTAAAATACATGGTTCATTCCAATTTTTAGCCTTTTATTATTTCAAAATATTCTATTAGTGTGTACTTGAATAATCATATTTGATAATAATTAATTTTAGTTTTGTAATTTGTGACAGGAAAGAATTGATAGTGAAGATTATATGGAAGAATTTCATGATCTAGATGTAGAGGATGTCTAAATTTCTTCATGCTATTGATGTATAAAAGTTAAAAAAAATATTTTTTTTTGGATCTTTATTGTAAGAATTTCTTGACGTCAATTAATGAACAAATAAATATCTTTTTTGAAATTTCACTTATACTTTAAATTTTAATATGTTTTTATATTATGAATTTGATTTAAAATTTATGATAAGTGAAATATTAATATTTTAGTTTATGCATTTTATCATTATTTAAAACAAATGAAAATAAAAAAATTAGATACATTATTATTCAAAGGTAATAAGGTTAAAGTGGTTGTCTAAATACAAACAAACAAATAACAATTAAAATGTGTTGTTAAGGATAAAAATGTTGCCTATTCTTTATAGGCAATAATAAAATAATTGTTAAATATGAAGCAAAATTGTTGCTTGTAGTAAGGAATAGACAACAACAAAAAACTATTGCTAAATTGAAATAAAACTATTGCGTATACTCTAAAAAGGTAAAAATCAATAAAGGAAAAACTATTGCCTATATTCTATTATAGATAATGGTTAAAAACTGTTGCTTTAGAGAAGAGAGAAAAAGTGTTGCTAAAAGTTTAAAAAACTTGTTGCCTAAAAGAATAGGCAATGCACAAGAAAACAACACTTGAAAAATGTTGCCTATTCTTTAGGCAACACTTTTTGAACTTTAAGTAACAATTTTTTGTTGTCGCTATATATAAAAAATGTTTTAGTGTGAGGATATCTCGATTTCTTCATGTTATTGATGTTTAACATTTTATAAAAAAACTATCTTTTGGATCATGAATTTTTTGACTTGAATTAATGACAAATAGATCTTTTTTGAAATTTAAATGTTACATTGAATTATTATATTTTTTATATTGAAATTTTGATTAAATATATTATGACAAGTGAAATATTAATATTTCAACTTATGTATATTATCATTATTTAAAATAAATAAAATTTAATCAAAATAGATATACTAATATAAAAAATTATTAGATAAATTATGTTGGCAAACTATTGCCTAATTATTATAGGCAATGGTTAAAAATCAAATTTAAATATAAAAGTAAAATTGTTGCCTATAATAAGGAATAAACAACAATCAAAAATTGTTGCTAAATATGAAATAAAACCGTTGCCTTAGTTGTAGAATAGGTAAAAATCATTATTAAATATGGAAGTAAAACCATTACCTATATTCTGGAATAGGCAATGGTAAAAAACTATTGCTATAGAGAATGGCAAAAACCATTGCCTATAATACTAGAATAGGCAGCGGTTTTTAAAAAGTGTTACTGAAAGTTGAAAAAAAAAACTGTTGCCTAAAAGAATAGGCAACGCTCAAAGAAACAACACTTTAAAAATGTTGCCTATTCTTTAGGCAACACATTTTTACTATTGCTGCAGACTGAAATGTTGTAGTGGTATTAGAGACGGAGGAGTACATGTTAGCATAATTAATACTGCAAAAATAAAGTGTTGCGGGAAGTGTTAGTGATTCTAAAAGTAAGTACTCCCAAGATTTACACGGACGTTAATCAAATTAAGCCTATCAAATTTCTTAGATTTTGTCTAATCCCAGGTCATGGATTTGCTCTTTTCTCTGTCATATCAAAAATTTTATGCCTGTAAAAGTTTAAAATCCGTCGGGAACGGCCAGACAACAACTTTTGTGAATTTTGTTTCTTTGGCCTACTTATATTTTATATTTACAGAATGAACTTCATTATTTCTTAGTATTGTTTGCCTACAAAACTGCGAATTTCAGACGTCCATTACTTATTGAAGGGAGTGTTTTCAACAGTTAGCCTACTTTTACAATAAGCATTCGTACTGCTTCTCTTTTGTTTTATTTGTACTCTGTAAATATGGGATCAATATTTATCGTTATATATTACTAATTATCTGTTTTGTCTTTTTTTGTGTGATTTCCTTCAAATTTGTGTTCAATTCGTGATATTGAACCTTTTTATTTATTTATAGTCATTTGCTAGCTCATTTGCAAGGCCTAGCTATTTGGAATGGAAGATGATTATAACCCTACATTGTAAGAAATTTTGAATGTCTAATAAGATCTTTATATCAAATATAAAATCACTAAGAATAAATAAAATCAAATGAGAATAAAAATTATGTATCTATTGATTTACATACATTAACATTCACAATAATTATTCAGTACGCAAGTGCTTGCTAAGAGATTCATGTCTTCCTTTCCTTCACACTTGATAGTACATGGTGGCTTCGATGGAGCAAACTCCCAATAGTCTCATATGTGGAAAGGAGACCGAGCATCATATTAGTAAACCTTAACTAAGTTCACTTATCATAGGCTCAGTAACAACCCTACACTAATTTTGCCTTAACAAATCCCATCATATTCTTAATAAAATAGTATAACCAAGAGGTAATTAAAACACAATCGATTACTTAAAAATAATTTAAATTATTAAATCAAGCTATATATTAATTCATTTTTAATAAAAATAAGAAAATTCAATTAATAGTAGTCTAAAATATATAAAATTCTTACATTTTCCCAATTGGACAAACTAAATTAAGTTTTTGTTGATTTTGAAATTAATTTAATGAAAATGACTTATGAACCAATAACAACTTTAGTATCCACCAAACATCATAACATGATAAATTTATCTCATAACATGATCAAATCCAATGAAACATTAAATTTGCAATTATGGATGATGGTAAAATATATAACAATACAATACATCCATAGTTACACAGGTCAATTACTACATTGACGTGATTACAAGAATGTGAATGTATAGTTATAACCTGATCAAGTGATCCTCCCATACTATTATGTAAAGATTCAGATTGTGATTTTTCTCATGAAAATCACCATATCTTCCTAAGAAGATTATCTAATTTTCTAACAAAATAATTTAGGATCTCCAGAAAAGACAACTATTGCTAAATTTATAATGAGATATCAATTTTATGAAGAAAATTGCAACAAATTTTATTAAAATAACATTATTTTCACAAAAAGAAAAAAGCAGCCACATCCCAAGATATCCCAATTACCAGTATATATTGCAAGAGAATTATTATTATGACAATTTAATCATCAATATACAATCACTGGCATAATTATATTATCTAGTGGAAGCATCATGTCATGTTCCAATGATAGGCATGTGACTAGTGTAACAAATCACTATGGAATGACTTCCTGCCAGCCTAGCTTATAGATGCTGCAAATTTCACTAGATGCAAATTATGCAAAGTTCATAAAACTAATAATTACTCAAAAATGAAAAAATTTATATGAAAATTCATAAAAAATAGACAAAGTTTGCCCTTTTGCTTATTTTCAAATGCTTTACAAAGTGCCATATGCCCTAAAATTAAAACCTATACCACAAAAACAACCATGATACCTTATGCATGATACATGCAACATAATCCTATTCCAACTATCAAATGTCTTCAAGATAATACCTTCAATCACCATAAGAGCAAAGATCTACTAAATTAGTATTGAGTCTGAAAATGTTAAAGAAAAGGGTATATGAACTAAGTAAGTGGATAAACTATTAAAATAAGCAATGTAAAAACATAGTTCATAAGAAATTGGAGAAACCTTAAGTTGTCTTGAAATTAAGCTATATCCATATTACAATAAATTTGAAAGGAATACATTTAAATTTTTAAATGTGACAACTAACTTTAAATCTTAAAATTTTCAAAATTCAATCCCTCTTTGATTGTTAGTTGACCTAACAATTTCATAACCAAAACTTACTTTTATATAAACCATAGATATATACAAAACTATGAAATTACAATGAAAACTCACTGTTTTACATTCAACAAATTACGCATTGTTTACAATTAGGATCCAATGGGGATTTCAATAGAAATCCAACAATTACAATACAATATCATCATTTACCTTATCCTTCTAGCAATTCAATTTCCTATTATTCCTCCATCAATTCAGTTTCGAAGGGTCTCTTGAAAAAATTTTCCCCACGGATCCATAATAAATTCAATTTATCTTACAAATCAAGATAATCCCTTATTGATCACATCTTTAGGCATAATAAAATCACGTTACTATTTCACCTTCTTTAAAAATTCTCAAATGTTACTTCTCATAATCATGCCCAATAAGCATTTCAATCTCAAAACTAATATTCATACAAAAATTTTAAGTTCAAAATCATAAAAAAATTTCATAAATTAATTTTCTATCATTCTAATAGACAAAATAATCATGAGTATCTAAAATCTAAATTATACAAATTTATAATAAATAATTTTTAAATAAGATTATCTTTAAAACATAATTATGAAACAAATTCACATTCATGTGTATATATATAAATACTAAAATTGCAAGATGAAGCAGAATATCCACTCACAAATATTTAAGCTCCTTGAGCTTAGTTTTTTTTTTTTTCCCTTCTTCTTCCTTTTTGTTGAAGGTGCTTTGAGTTGTTATAATTTCCGAGATCCTGCAGCTCCAACGTTGCGCTTCCAAGTATTTAAAGCAGGATCGATTAAGAAGTCTTGTCCAAAACCATCCACCAACCTTAGGATTCCTTCAAATTCTATCTAACACCGTAGTTAGACAATAGTACTTAATAGTTTATTCAAACTAGTCACCAAACCAAAACAGCCCCAAAAAGTTAAGAGAGGAAAAAACTCCTAACATAAATTTTCCACTTCTAAACTAATCCAACAAGTTTACCCATGAACCTGATTAATATAGCATTGACCAGAATCACCATGGATGCAAAAACTACTTAGAATAGTAATCTAAACCAGTCCATTATTCAGAAACCCGAAAACCCTGTTGTGACTGTCGAAAAATGCCTCAAACCCCCACATATAGTTTCACCCATGATCGAAGATTGTAATAAGATAGATTAAGACACTGGGTTATATATATATATATCAAACAACAGCAACAAAGTGGGCTCACAAAATCAACTCACCCATTAACTACAACTTAACTATAGTAACATACACTTAAAAAGGAACATATGAATACCCTAAAACCATCTGAAACCAACCCCATAGTAACCAAATTTGCCATAGTCACGCTAAGCTAGAAAAAATAGAACCCGCAACTCCCAATATTTATGTTCCACACAATCCATCAACTCGAAATTTATTCACACGGAAGAGGAGCCTTAAAAGGGGATTAATTTACCTCAGAATGTGAAGGACCAAACCCAAATTTAGGAAACCAGGAGCAAACTTCGATAGTTGCAACTGGTTCTACTTGCTTCTTCGGCATGCAACAGCAATTTTACAACCCCAGCGGCAAGACAACTCTGATTCATTGGAAAAGAATAGGGTGAATTGGAGACTTGGAGTTGAAGAAGAAGTAAAGAGGGCAGGACGAACGGGGAAGAGGGAGGCAGTGGGTTTTATTAGAGAAAGCGGGAAAATGAAAACAAGCGAGAGAGAGAGAGAGAGAGAGAGAGAGAGTACTCCGTTAAAAGTAAAGGAAAGATAGTGTAAGAAGATATTTTTCTAGAAAAGAAAGAAAATTATAGAGAAGATTAGAAAATGATAAATAATTTATAATACGAGTGCATTTATCTCAAGATAACTTAAATTTCTTTTTTTTAAGCTGCGTAAATCGTGTATAAAAAGCATCGATTTTGGCTTCCAAATAATTTAAAAATGAAATATACTTAAACACATTAAATATACAATGTAATGAAAAGGGAGAAAATTTACTTTTATAGATTTTAAAATTAAGCTTTAATAATATTCAACAATACCTAAGATTTTTGCAGTAAGTTAAAACAATGATTACGTAGTCAAAATATGTGATATAGTAAAACATTCAAGCAAAGACAAGTGATTTATTTATCATATCACATTTATAATATAATAGTTTAGTAGATTTAAAACATTAAAACAAAATGTTGCGAAATTGTAACTTTTCAAGTAAAATTTTTAATAAACTTTCCATGATGATTTTACAAACACGATACATATTAATTTTAACCATTCCTTATTTTACAATAAAATTTTTCTGAAATTGTTCTGCAAAAACTCTGGATGTTACAAATGTTTCCCTTTGAAAGAATTCGTCTCGAAACGTCTTGATGACCAAAAAGTTAGAAGTTTAGATAACGGAAGGACGTCTTACCGCCTGAAGTAGAAATTATCTAAATAGAACTACCGTCCTATATAAACATCACCTTAAATATTATATCCAATCCTTTACTTTCACCAAAATTCCTTACTATTCTCCAACTAGTTCCACGTAATTTAACTTCTATCTGTAACCATAAGGTAAACATACCTTGACTATAATCATTATATTTTCCCTAGTATCACAATTAAATAAAACCGTAGTCATCTTATCCTCGTAATCTCAATTTAGATTTCTATAACCTAATCCTCAAACTTCACTTTCGAATCTATATTATCTTTTCTCATTTTCCTAAAGTTGAAACAGTTTCTTTTTATTCAACTATCCAATAACGCACTAAAACTAGTTGAATCAAATTTTCAAATCCAAGATTATACAAACATGCAGGTAACTGCAACCATACAAATTCCCACAAGAAGCAAATAGAGAAACCTCTCATTTCCCATTCATATCAAACCTTCCATGGTTAGTTATATCTTACTGCACACTTAAGTCAGATCCGAAGCCAATCTTTTATAATCTGAATAACTGGGTTTCTTACACTGGCCCCCTACTACGAGAACTTACTTTATCAGTTACTATCTTTGCGCCTTTAAGCATGTTATAAATCCAGTTTTTCATACTTGGTTTAAGTACATCGCCTTGGGTTTATTTTTTAACTCGGTTATCCTAATTCTTTTAGGAGGAGTTTCATGCCTCTCTAACTACCCAAATTCACATTTACAATACCCTAAATAGATTATTCTTATTCTTCATTAGTTAGGCCCATGTAAAAATTCTATTTTACTAGCTTCCTACTCCTAAGGTAAGATATTCCACAAATCTTATTTTGATCCTTTCGGACTCTATATTCCAACACTTTCGACTGTTTAACATTATACACTATGCTCACAAAAATCAAAGCATACATTTATTTGTTATAAAGAAAAGTCTATAACACCTAATACTTATATACATTTCCAATACTTTGCTCTTTTACTTAATCCTAGTATGTTATCCAAAGTATGCACCTCACATGGTAGTTCCGCCTCCTATATAGAATATTTACATTCATTTAATTACCTCTAAGCTCACCCTTGAATCCATCATCCGCGTCCTGTCTTACTATTTCATGTCTTTTACCTCGTCCTTTTAACTTACAAGTCTTACTTGATGTACTAACTACCTACTATTATTATTGTTGCAAAACTACTATTAACATCCACCTTTTTTACGTAGTTCCAATTCAACCTTGACATGGCACCATATTCCATGTACTTAGAATCACTGTATATTGACTAAAATCAAGAATATCATATTCCACAGGTTAAAGTTCGACCTTTGTCACTACTTCACCGATAAGTCTTGACCAAATGATTCAGGCCAAAGCAACCTATATTCTGCTTCTCCCTCAATATTCAACCCAAAGCAACCTATATCCTACTTCTTGTTGTAAAAAATGGGAGTATTTCAAAAGGTCTAAGTCCCACATTGACTAAACCAAGTCTCATGAAAAGGTTTATATATAAGACTAATCATATAAGAAAATTGACAAGGAAACAAAGTAATAGACTTGCATGCATGAGTTAGACCAAAAAAAGTGTAAACAATGGATTTCCCTCCTTGTGTGCAAATATCTCATGAGGCCTAACACAAGCTTTTTGTTTTAATATCATTTCTCAAATTCATCTTGTGGCCAATGTGAAAGACCAGGTGGTAGAGTCTAGTAACAAGGAAGCCTTCATTTCTTACTCACCAGGAGATGGAGAAGATCAAGTCTACCTTGATTGGAACATGTAAATAATATATATCTTATGAAAATGAAAACACTAGAATTAATACCAGCACTTACTTCCAATAACAAGACTAAATGTCAAATTTGTGCAAAATATAACTTGTAGAAAATAAATGATGAGAAAAATTAGAAGAGTTAGATCAAATAGGGTGATGAGTTTACATTACTTAATGATCTTTGTGAAAAGAAAGGAATAATACATGAGTTAACACTATCATATTCTCCTAAATTAAATGACTAGCAAAAAGGAAGAATAGAACTTGTCATTCACAAATTTATGCAAAATCTAACTTGTAGAAAATAAATGAGTACAAAAATTAAAAGAGTTAGATTAGATAAAGGTGATGAATTTACATTACTTAATAGTTTTTGTGAAAAGGAAGGAATAATACATGAGTTAACACTACCATATTCTCTTGAATCAAATGGAGTAGCAGAAAGGAAAAATAAGACACTAAAAGAAATGATAAATGCCTTATTGATAAGCTTTTCTACACCTAATAACTTGTGAGGGGAAGCCATCCTATCTACTTGTTATTTACAAAATAGGATACCCCATAAGAAAGTAGGGAAAACACCTTATGAATTATGGAAAGGTTATGCATCTAACTTACAATATTTGAAAGTGTGGGGGTGCTAGCTCAAGTTTTATTTCTTAAACCTATAAAGAGAAAATTAAATCAAAAACTTCTGATTTTATTTTTATGGGATATGCAAGTAATAGTATAGGTTTCTTGTTTTAAAAAGTGATGTGCCTAACTACAATATAAAAATAGAGACGAAGAATGTTAAATTCTTTGAACACATTTATCCATTACATGATAAATTTTCTCATACAACAAAACTTTTAAATGCATTATTTTCTAATCCAAAATAGACAAATGAAACTTTAAGAAAAAGTAAAACACAAAGAAAAGAGACTTCTTTTGGAAATGAGTTTTATATACATTTATTATTGATAATGATCCTCAAACATATTTTAAAGTGCTTTCTAAGTCTAAAGAAAAATTTTAGGAGGAAGCAATCAAAATAGAAATTGAATCAATTTCACAAAATTCAAACTTAAAAGCTAGTAGACTTGCCCCCCGAAGCAAAGCCATTAGGTTGCAGGTGGATTTAAAAAAATATTTTCCTGATGGTTTAATTAAAAATATAAAGCTCAATAGGTAGCAATAGGTTTTACATAAAAACAAAATATTGATTACTTCAATACTTTTTGCTTGCTTTAGCTTCTATTTTTAAATGAGTTGCACATTAAATGGCTATGAAAATTACTTTTTTGAATAGATATTTAGAGGAAGAAATTTATACAATACAACCTCAGGGTTATGAGGTCCTAGGAAAAGAATATAAGATTTGTAAATTAAAAAAGCCTTTGTATGATCTAAAACAAATAATTAAAGAATGGCATGAAAAATTTGATCAAACCTTGATAAACAATAGTTTTTCATGTATTAAAGTGGATAAATATGTCTATGCAAAATGTGAAAATAATGAATGTGTGATAATAAGTTTATATGTTGATGATATTCCTTTTTTTTAACTAATTTTAATATAATGGGTGAGACTAAAACTTTTTTAGCCTCAAATTTTGATTTGAAAGACATAAGTGAAGCTAGTGTTATCTTAGGTATTAAAATCATGAGGAAAAATAATAGTATCATGTTAATTCAAGAACATTATATACAAGAGCTTCTTAGAAAGTTTGGTTACTTATCAAAAAAATGTGTTAGTACTCCTTATAATGTGAATACTCAGCCAAAGAAAAATGTAGGAAACTCAATTGGTCAATTTGAGTATGCTCAAATCATTAGGAGTCTAATGCATTTAATGAACTTTTCTAGGCTTGACATAGCATATGTTGTGTGTAGATTAAGTAGATACACCTATAATCCTAACCAAAATCATTGGATTGAAGTAATTAGAATAATGAAATACTTGGGAGGTATAATGAATTATGGTATTTTGAACAGTGGATTCCCTATTGTATTAGAAAGATACAATGATGCCAATTGGATCTATGATTTAGTTAAGACAAAATCCACTAGTGGTTATATGTTCACCCTTAATGGTGGTGTAGTGGCTTGGAAATTATCCAAGCTAACAATTATAGTTAAATCCACCATGGAGTTAGAGCTTCTAGCTTTTGCAATAGCTAGAAGTAAGTTAAGTAAATAAGAAATTTCTTATTTGATATACCATTAGGTGTGCAACCAAAACTTTTGTTATCTAATAGCCACTACAAATAATAAAGTTCTTAATGGAAAAAATTGACATATTAAATTGAAACACAATATTCCAAAATAATTGCTTAAAGATGGAATAATTTTCATAGATTATGTGAAGTCAGAAAGGAATTTGGTTGATTGTATTATGAAATCCTTAGGCAGAAAAACAAATAATTGAAACATGAAGGGGAATGGGACTCAAACCAATTTAAAGAAATTAACATTGATGGTAACCCAATCTATGTGATCGGTAATCCTATGAATTAGGTTTATAAGGATAAGAACAAGTCTATATTAGTTCTAAAAGCAATATAACATTAAAAGTCCCTCTTATGATGTATGCATTTGGTGCTTTAAATTACATATTATAAGTGAGGGTGAGTTAAGCTCTTAATGAATTTCATAACCCTTATGAGTAGTGTATTTAACTATAGTATACACTTGATGAAATCACCTATATAAGTGTGAAGTAGAGCTTCTCCTATGAGATAATGACAAAATCTTTAAAGCACTCACGAATTACTAGGAGCATGTATGGCCTATTAGAGCAAAATTGTGATTACATAGGAAAATATTTGAAATGTTAGTTGATTGGTGAGACCACTAATTTATAATAGGATGTTATAAGTTCATAGAAGCTACATGCTTCATGAATAACTCTATAAATTATATCTCTCTCTTTCAAGATTTGGTTCATAGTTCACAAGACACCAAATTGATGATTTACATTTAGCAAGAACCTAACAAGATATTTTTAAAATTCATAGTTTCTTTAAAAGGCTTTTAAAATTTGCAAAGAGTTGTTGTAAAAAATGGGAGTATTTCAAAAGGCCTAAGTCCCATATTGACTAAACTAAACCTCATGAGAAGGTTCATATATAAGATTACTCGTATAAAAAAATTGACAAGGAAGCAAAATGATGGGCTTGGGCGCATGAGTTAGGTCAAAATAGATAGAAATAGTGGATTTTCCCCTTTATGTGCAAACATCTAATCCCAAATGTTTTCTAGATTTTCCTCAACATTTGATAATGTTCTAAATGTTCTTCGATTACTCTACAATGTTTACCAATTTTTACTTGGAAATTTTGCAAAATTTAGAAAATTAGTTTTCTGAAACATTTCTTTGCTTTCCTATAAAAATATATTTCATTTCTCATTTTTTTAAAAAAGAAACACTTGTCTTCTTCTGCTTCCACTGGGTTACATTACATCTTGCCACCTGAATCCTATTGTGCTTGTGCTTGACATAGCAAATGAGCCTATTGAATCTTAGAGGAAATGTCAATTCAACCTTTGCATGAAGAGCCTCAAAATAATTCCTTGAGGATAGTAAAAATTTTATGCCTCAAGCTGCCATTTGGTTCATCATTTTTGTTGTTATAACTTATACTTCTATCCTCAATATTCGCATCTAAGCCAGTTTTTATAGCTTTACCATAATTTTCAATTGAACTAGAGTCCTCTATCTTAATGATTGTTATAGTCACTACACCAAAAAAGTTTTTTAGCAGCAAATATTTAGTGGCAATTACATAAAGGCCACTAATTCATTAAATTTGCTTAACTTTCTTTGGCAATTTAAAATTTGCCAGTATAATTACACCATTTAGTGGCAATTAACTTTAATTGCCTTTAAAACATTAAAAAAATTAATTTCCTCCTTTCTCTCTTTTATTTTCTTAGCGCAAAACCCCAGTGGGAAACCAAGATATTTTCTTCCTTCTCTCATGTGACAGAGCCGAACAGCAGAATAGCAAAACCTAGATATTTTCTTCCTTCTCCTGCACACCTACCCATACTTTTCCAGTAAGAAGGAACGCCAATGGTAGAACATAGTTTCTCCCTTGCTAATTTACTATCAATATCATCCCCTATAAGAAGGAACAACAGAACCCTTAAAACAACAAAGCATAGGTCAATTTTTGATTTCTTTCACACTTTTTCTTTGATTCAAATAGTATACATCTGTCTTGATTGATACTTTTCCATATTCTACATATTCTTTGATTTGATACATCATAATACTTGAGACATTTTATCTCTATTTGCAAAGGTAATAAACTCTTGGCTTGTACTTGACTTATATGCTGGCTTTTTTAATCCTTTATTACAAGTGTCTAATTATATTTAGCTGACTTTCTTTTGTTTGGTAATGCTAAGGCAAGTTGGGTAAAACTAAATGATACTAGCTCTTATTAGCCTGTCTTCTAGCATATAAACTAGCTTTATAACGTTATGACCTTGTATGTATCATTTGGTTTCCATGATTTGGTGCTGATAGTTTCGTGTACATATAGACTAAAATGGACAATTAACATTTTACAGTCAACAATGCAGATTATTTATAGTTCTGTTCTGATGCTTTTTAATAGTGATGTTTGGATAAGGAGAATGGAGGGGAAGGAGAGAGAAGGAAAGCCTGTCCACAAAAAAAGGGGACTAATTATAGAAAGATAACCCTCTATTTCCTTCCTCTTCATTTACCACAAATGATGTATAGGTCATCATTGTTTGTTAGATCGATGGGGTGGAATTGTTGATGTATATTATGTATTTCTTGTTTGAATATCGACCTTCCATTCATTCTATTAATGTTTGAGGTATCAGTTATGGTCAATGTTTGGTTTTTTCTTATGGTTCTTCCTTGTCTTTATTCTAATATATTTTGGGGTAGGGGATTTTAAATATATTCACTTTGAAATTTACAATCAAATAATAGCTCGGAGGGTTGGATTTCTTCTTTAAGCTAATTTTAGTGATTTTAGACTTAATATATCTCATGCTAATATGGTACTTTGGCACTAGTAATAAAAAAATTGTCACAAAATCTTCTTTTATGATGTGTTTGGTTCTTTTTATATCTTATTTTTTTCTCCCATGTTTTCTTTCACCAGAACATCCAGGTAGAAGGTGCTGGGGCGTTTACTGCAATGCTAGCTGACTTAACTTGCAAGCTTGACTTTATTGGCTGTGGGTTTCTTGCGGTCTATTTGCATGTAGATTCGCTAGCACTATCTTCAGTGATGTTTATGTATATCAGTTTGATAGTAGGACAATTGCCAATAATTATTTTTTATAATGCTTGCATGAGAATGCTCCACTTTGGACATTAAAACTTCTCGTAGAGGTAACTTTTGTCTGTGCTTGAGTATTTATATAGGCAACCATATTCATGTCTCGATTTATGTTGGTTATTGACTGTTGGCCATCTTCCCCTGCTATATTTTAGTTATTTATAAAATTTATATACGGATTACAGAAATATAAGTAGTAATATAACTTGGTCATATTGTGGGAATAAAGACTGATAGTGATAGGTTGTGCTTGTTGGATATTTTATTATGGAAATTCAAGACCGATAGGTCATTTTACTTGAATACTATATAAAGGACCAAGCAATTCTTAATTACCAGTTCCATTTCCTTTTATGGCTTCTTCTAGTTTTATGATATAAAAAGAGGAAAAAGAATGGAAAATTTAAATGACGTAAAGAAACTTGTGATACACAAAATATATGTACTTCCTGAACCTTTTCCTTAGCAAAAATTTTAGAAGTGGAGAAGTGTGGCATGTGTTTTTCTAATTCTACAAGTCATAAATTATATATCTGATAGCAGGGGCAAACCTATATGATGCCTTGGGGGCCATAGGCCTGTGAACTTATACATTTATACATGTGTTGTATATTTAGTCCTTTTTAAAAAATTACATTGATCTCTTTCAATAAATTAAAAGTAAAATATTACTTGACATGATTTAGGAAATTGTTGATCTTGCTATAAACAATTTATAATACTACTTATATACTTGCAGTTTTTCATAGATCACCCTGGTGTCATACCCATATCCACAGCTTAGGTGAATGTTAATTCTGGTGCTCCTTTTATTGCTTATAATTTTCTTGATATTTTTTTAACACTTTATATCAAATCTGACATACATTTCTTGCCCATGAAGGGGGAAGAACTTAGAAAGCTAATTGGTGCACTTGCTTCCATTGAATGCAGTATAGAAACCCAGGAGGCACGTGTTGAACTTGTTTTAATTTCCCCATCTTACACAATAGTTTTGTGTGTGTGTGCATGTGTTTTCCCCCTTAAATCTGGTTTTTCGTCTTTACTGCAGAATGTGAAGGTTGTATTTGATGCAGCCATCAGAGTTGTCCTTCAACGACCTAAGCAGAAGAAAAAAGAAGACTAAAGCACAAAAGGATTGTTCCATATTGTGATTCAATAGGTGTAAACATGTGACAGCACTTTGTTCTGCCTATATTCCTCCTCTGCCCCCTTTTCATTCTGTGTGAATGTTTGTCTGACAATACTCTAGGTCTCCTTGAAGAAGCATAAGATGGTTTTAGTGCTTTGATTTCATAGAAGACATGTGAACTCTTAATTGTCAAATTTGCATTTTCATAGTTTCCTACCTTGTTCTTTAACTTCACTGTTTTGATTCATGTATAAAGATAATGTTAAAATTAAAGCTATACTAAACTTGTTTTGACAATTTAATGAGATTTAATATAATTTTGTGATTTCAATTATTTTTTAGTAATAGCTTCTTTGTACTAGAATTAAATTTGAATTTCATGTATCAATAATAATAAAATCTTTGAAAACTATAACAATAAAAATTAATTGCAAAATTGTAATAAATATGGGTTTTATTGATAATTGTCAATTGCTACCATATTAATGGCAATAATATTTGCCGCTATTACTAAAAAATTTTAATAGCAATTTTTCTAACTTTTATCAACATTTACTTTAGTTCTTTAATGGCAATTATTGGAGCTAATTAGCAGCATAATATTTTCTGCTAAAAATTGGGTGAATAATCTATAGTACTTCAGCATTAGTGGCAATAACATTTGTTGCTCAATAATTGTCACTATTATTGATAATCTTTAGTGGCAATTATTCTACGTTTTACCAACATTTATTATAATTGCCGTTATAGCCTTTGCCGATACAAGCATCAACGGCAAATTTTTAATTGTTAGTAAAAGTATTAGCAGCAATTTTTATTGCTGCCAAAAGCAGTTTTAATTGACAATAAAGGCCTCTTATGGCCTAGTGAGTTGAACTATCAAAGCAAAACTAATTTCTATCGAAAATAGTACATTCCTAAACAAAAAAAAAAAGAACTTTTATCCAAACTACAAAAAGCTATAAAAACAAGAATCAAATCAAAATCCAAAGTTCAAGATAATTCACCAAGGTAGTTTTCTAAACTATAACTGGAACAGCAATTGTTTCCTACATATATTACAATCCCCGTAACTTAAACTCTTAAACCGACGTTCATCTGCTTACCCGTAAGCCATATACTCAATCTTATTAATGCAATAGTAAATTCCACCATGCAGTGGCACCAACCTCCTTGTACAGCATTACAATTACCTTAAAAATGTTAGACTAAAGCCAAAACAACACTACACTCCTCTAATTCTCATTTCTAAGTATAGTAAATCACTTAAAGTATCAAAACCATACACATTTATATATACTCATAACTCATTGTTAATCACCTAAAGCATGTCCATTTAAGAATAATCAGTCAAAAATAAACAATATATATATATATATATATATATATATATATATATATATATATATAATATATATATATATATATATATATATATATATTTATCTATGTATTACTTAAACAAAATCATCACTTGTCATTCAACAACAGATATCCAAATAAAAAAACCCTATTGAGCTAGGTGGTGAAGTAAAGAGAAATCATGATACTACATGATTCACAGCATGGTTACCATAACTAATACGAGACTTACTATTAACGAATCTCCAATTACTTAAGCCTAAAATTCTAAAGTCCTATCCCTTTTTTTACTAATTGTCAACTTGAAGAATTTAACTCAATTTAGCATGGTTTCATACTACCTTAACGCCATCACATCCAGTTTTAACTAACCTAGATCAAATGTTAGCGACTGATCATCAACTACTTTAAAATGCAAACCACGACATATAATGGGAATGGTATCACAATAACACAAAAAAGAACGTGTAAAGGACCCAAACTCTAATTAAGTTGATGATTGAAAGTGTGTCATTAGTAACTCAATAAATAATTTGAACACCTTATTACAAGGCATAATAGCATTTTCTTCACATTAAAAAGAAAGTTAACCAATTCATTCCTTCCAAAAGGTTTTGTAATCGTGACTTACGTCAATTTACAACTGAGACCTCAAAAGTTATAGCTATTATTACCCACTTCTAGATATCAAAGTCTTGCATGCGTTACCTCAGCTCATTATTGAATATTGAAACCACATATGGTTGCATAGTCATGACTCATTATCATACACCGCTACTCCACACACAGACAACAAAGAATTTTAAACCAAGGTTTAAGTTAACTTCAAATAAAACCAACACAATTGTCATAGTCATTTGGTTATCCCATTTAACCAAAATCCCAAACCTTACCACTGACAAAACAGTTAGCATATGTTTCTGTAGTCCACAACCCAACAATTCTATCCAATCATGCTAATTCAAATACGGTATGTTATCTAATTCTGTTTTCCCATTTCCCCTGATCTTGATATACTATTTTGCCCGAGATGTCAATGTTAATTGCATCTTTAAACATCTACAGCCCATAATAGTCCGAATTGACGAAATTTACCTTTTTCAAAATCTTAAGGATCCTAAATCCTAATCAAACCTTGCAAATACAGTATTAACAATTTCTAAACCTGTTCCTGAAAATTAATGCACCGATCTCCTTTTTCTTATAAACATTACATTCATAAAGCTTCAATTTTTCTATCTTTATTAACAATAATTTCTTATTATACAACATATCAAATTCCGGATTCATCAGTATTTTAACCATTCCGAGTTCCTCATATTGGTCAGATATTATCTTCAAACATGTTCCTCTCATTTGAAGAATATTTCCTTCCATTTGACAGAATATAACTTATTCTTTGAGGTAAACTAGAAGGGAATCTAAAGAAACAACAAGTGAAGGGTAAAATGGAATATGACAATCATAGAGATTTACAACACATCCTAAAGTAGGTTTCAACACACTAACTTCCATGATTTATGCTTTTGGATGCACTATCATAAATTTGGTATGTCTTACCTAATTTGATAGTTGGGACTTCTATACCATGCATATGCTATACACCTAAAGGCTCTGATACTAGCTTTGTCGTGTTAGTAATATACCTATCGTTGTAGCAACATGACGCATCAAGGCAAAATTACTTGTGCACATGCACGCACATACACATAGATATACATAAATATATATATATATTAACTTCCACCAATTAATCACATTAATAATTGAAAGAAACAAAATAAAATTTATTTCTCATATGATTTATCTAAATAATTTATTTCTTAATAAGTTTCCAAAACTTTAATGTTGATATTTATAATAATAATTCCAAACTTCCTTTTACAAAATCATCATGGCAATAAAATATTTAATATTCCTTGTAACATAATAATAATGGCAATTGCCAATCCACACAATATGTCACAATAAATATTTCAAAATAATAGATGAAGTTATTTGACTTGTCAATCATTTATCCCATAATATAATGCAATGCATAAAAGGTAAAGAGAAAAATAATTAGACTTTAATTCAAACTTCTTAAAATTAATACATTAATCACTTAAATTAAGAGAAAATATCAAGTTTAAAATGTACAATCAATATTTCCATTAGTGAGAAGCTTAACTTAAGCTTAGACTATCTTAAGGTATATAAACAATCAATGACAATTCAATCTTCATAAAATTTGTTAATTTCATCATTGTCATAAGATGTTCCCTTAATAAATAAGATCTTTAAATTACGTCTAATGTATCAAACATATCTTATAAGGGTACTCTCAATTTTTCTAAGCCCATTATTCAAAATGTCAAAAATTTGAAGTTAAAACTATGACTGGAATGTTAATTGCGATTCAAAACAAAAGCCTAACATTATCTAAATGAAACAAACATGAATGTAAAAAATTTACTTTCATATTAAAGATAGTAATGCATATTAATAAGTGAAATAGTTACTATCAAAATTAAGATAGCATTTAAAGATATATCAACTTATCATAAACTCATTCACACATATATATATATATATAGATATATATATATATTAAAGATAACTTTTATCCCATAATGTTTCAAGTAATATCTTATATTGTAATCTAAAATCAAATTTGGCCAAAAGTTTAGACTTATTATACGTTTAATATGTTTTCCAAAGTATATTAATTATTCTTAAGTACAACATTGTACTAGGAACTATGAAAAATGATAAGAAAATATATATAATATATAATTAAAAATTGGCAAGATGCTAATAAAATTTATACCAGTATAGAGCATACTTAATCTTTATATGATCATTAAAAAATAAAGAAATAAATATATATGAAAATTTAAAATAGAACTACTTAATTATACTTTGATATCACATCTTTATAGAAATATGCAACAATAATAGCAATAGCAATAACAACAATAATTATAATTATAAAAATAATTTTGGAAAATAATATCCATATCCAATATAAGTAATTACATTTATTATCATAGTACTCCTAGTAATGACAAATTTCCTTAATAATCAATCCAAAATATCTTAACTTTTATTGATTAAAAATATAAATTATGAAAAACAAGTGAATCATTTGTCAAAATTTATCATAGACATCATAAAAAAATGTCTAATACATAAAATTATATATAAGCAATAAAAATGTTGAGTACAAAACAAGATACAAGCTCATAGTGCTCATTCTTTCTTTAAATGAATTTTCCAATTAAAATTTTCATTGAGAAATTCATGAATTAATATTCAATAATGAAACAATTTACATTTCTCTAAATCTTTACGGGCACTATTTACAAATAATTGTCATAGTTAATTATGAAATTGGAAATTCATTTCAAATAATGGTAGTTAAATTTTATAGGATTTGAAGTATACAACAATACAAATTTCTATGGGCAGAATATCAAGCATATACAAGAACTCTCACGTAACTCAAAAAATATTATGAACTATAAAATATTATTTAACATTCAAACCATATGTGTACAATTGTTTAATTTGCACATTATTTTGATAAAAAAAATAAAAATTCCATAGTTAAACCAATAATTTGCTATGATAACATGCTTTCAAAATTATAGAATTAACAAAATTGTAACAAAATTATTTTCAAAAAGTAGTAATAACGTTAACAATATGCACACAAAATAACAAATCATTTTAATAAATGCTAAATTATATATCCTCATGACTATTCAAAACAAGCACTACTACAAGATTATGATTCTATGTTAATGGATAAATGATGGCAAAATGCAAAAATGATATCTATGTTGACACAATGAAATTTTTAAAATTATTAGAATTAATGAGATGATGATTAATAAATATAACCGATATCTATAACATGAAAATTTTAAAATTTTTAAAAAACTTAAGACAATGATTTTTTTCATTTAACTAACATCATAAGATATGACATTTTAAGGATGTTTTCAAAATGAGGAAATTTAAGATGTTAGTTTTAGAGTTAACTCACATTTATTTAGATATAGTAGCATTTTTTGTAAATATTTCAAAACCTAAGATAATGGTTTTATAAATTTTTAAGGATGTCATAATGCATAGCATTTGAAAGTTGTTGAGAAAATGGTGAAATATAAGATATTGATTTTAGAATTATGAGAAAACTTAAAATGTTATTCTTTTACTTAATTGACGTCATAATGTGTGGCATTTAAAGGTTGTTAGAAAAGTGAAAAAACTTAAGACATCATTCTTAGAATTAATCAATCTTTATTTGGATGCAATGACATTTTTCAAATTATTAAAAAAATATAAGATGCCAATTTTTTATATAATTGATGATAAAATGTATGGCATTTAAAACTTGCTAAGAAAACAAAAAAATTTAAGTGTGCTATAAATACAACACATCTTATTTTTTTGTATTTATAATTCTCACTCTCTTTTTTATTTGTTCTTAAACTTAATCTTCATCTTTGTCTAGCTCCCTCCATAGAATTTTTAATGTTCCTCCATCTTTCACCACAAATTATTAAGCTGCCAAATCTTCTTTAACTAACATTAAGTATGAAGAAAATGCCTTGTTCTAGGACATTGATTTAAAACATAAGATGTGCTTTTTCTTGCTTTAATTTCTTTCAAATCTTCATCTCTTTCATTTCTATGATTTTTTTGTATAAATTTCTAAGAGATTTTTATTTGTGTTTCATTTACATAACTTCTAGGGTTATATTTGAATGTTCAATGCTCGGTATGTATTTGATAAAATGTTGTAATTAAAGCTAAAGCAGCCAAAACAATGATAAAAGATAGAGAAAAAATGGAAAAAGTCCACAAAAAAGACCTTTTCTTTTTGCAATTCTAGGAAGAGTAAAATCCAAAGTGTTATAAGTCTCAAAAAGATATATGAAATTGGAATAAAATTTTTCCCAAATAGACAACCAAGCAAGTTATGATATTTTTAAATTTTTAGCACAAAAAATATATTTTTGTGGAAAATGCTAAATTTATTTAGTGTTGACAGTAAATATTTTGGTGAGGAAGTTAAAAGTTAGTTTAAAGAAACATTAGGCAAATTTTAACATCAATTATTTATTAGAAACAAACATCATTAACTTTACACTGGTTATCGAGTAGTTTGTCCCATAAGAAATGATTATAATGTTATTTTCCTTTTTTATGATGATTTTGTGACCAACATCATAAAATATTTACAATGATGCTCAATAAAATAATGATTGTATTTCGATGTGAAATTCTCTAAACACCTAATTTCTATATGCTTTTCTATAATAATGAAGCATATCCTCATAGATATTTATAAAATTATATATGGTCAAAATCAAACCAATCATTTACATAAAATGTGCGTAGTTCTTATTTTACATGTAGAGAATAAATAATGATAACCATCCCAACATTGGGGCTTTAGGTATATCATTACAAACTTTCTTGTGCATAAAGAATATAACATACATTAAGAAAATCCTTAATAATAAGCTAATAAAATGATAAACAAATTTCTCTAAGAAAAGTAAATTCAATACTTGTGGGTAGAAATATAACATTTCTTATGAGAAACAAAAAGTCTGACATTCATAGATAAATAGATTTTTAATGCATTGCATCCAAATGCTACATCAGACTTAATTAATTCATACAATAACTCCCTACAAATAATTATAATATTGATTAATTAAGATAATATGAACATCCTTAAAAATTAAACAAGCATATATCAGCTTAATAGATGCTCATTGTGATGACAAATATATATTAACATTGAATAAATTCCCATAGGACATCCTATAATGAATCATCATAACAAAAAATATTTTTATCAAGATTCTATTAGATTAGTAAGTGACCCACTATGATGGTAGACACTAACATTACCAATAAAATCTCATGGGGCAATCAATATGACATAAACAAGTACCATATCTTAAAAGAATATATAAAAACATGTTAATTTAGTAAATAAGCCACTGTAGTGACAATCAATTACTTCACCAATAAATTCATAAGAGATAAACAATGCCCCATAATTAGTTATTATTCTTATATATATTTTAAATATACATGTATCTCAAGAAACAAAATAATTTCATTCATTGTAATTATTATGCAAATATATATTATAGAGTAATTGATCATACTCCATATTATAGACTAAGATAAATAACTTATTCCTATTTGGATCATCTTATAAATATACTTCAGTATGTAATTTTGTGAAGCATACATTATGTATAAATCAAAATAAATTTTGTAGCATCCATTAAAAAAAGTAAATTACATATAAAAAATATTTGAAAATTTCCTTAACTTAATATCAATGATTGAATTTGATAATTTCATTATCCCTAAGTTTCATATTCCACCAAGAAACATATAAGAAATAAAACAAATTTCATTAGTACTTGTGATAATAAATTGCAAAAGTGATTATATATCATGGAATTAATATTAGTTGGACCTAACCATAGTAAAATACAGTCATATCATACTATAATGATATCTAAAATAGACATCCTTCAAGTTCTGCATCTTATAGATGAAATGTCTAATCCAAATATTGGAGATTAACATAATTAGTTCAACAATTTTTAAAGTTATAAAATCACATCATGCACTTCCTTATAGTTTGTAATATATTAGCAACACTACTAGAAAATTTGTGTCAAACTAACTTTGAATCATTACTTAATAAGGATACCAAATTAACTCAAGAAATAATTTATCTCCCCTTCTCAAATACAACTTTTTTTTTCGCAAAGGAAAAGAAAACATGGGGAAATATATAATTTATTACCTTAAACTCATGGTTCAAATAAACTTTAGCAAATTTGACACTAATATATTTAAGAAAAAAGAAAAATGTATTATAAGAGAAATAAAACATTACATTTTAAAGTAGTCTATTTCTTCTAACAAATAAAATGCCCCAAAAAAATAATGCTAAATCTTGATGTATCTTAATTGATTCTCAAATAATGCTACACAAAAATATTAAACATAATTCACAATCCAATTTAATTGTAATCTATAATTATGTTTTCTCCTTAAAAAGAAAAGAATATAATTACCGAAACCAATATAAAAGATACAAAACTTCATTTATATATGATTTCTCAAAGGAAAAGAAAGCCTTTGAAAATATATAATTTTTTACCTTAAATTCTTTTCATACATGACTCATATATGCTTTAGAAAAATTCTTAGTTAAATATTTTCCAAAAAAAAAATCTTTGCATTAAAAGAGATAAAATAAACATCAAATTTCAAAGCAATCCACCTCTTCTAACAAATAAAATGTGAAAAAGAAATATTCTAAATCTTTGTATATCTCAATTGATTTTCATATAATGTTGCACAAAAATCTTAAACATAATTCACAATCCAGTTTAATTATAATTTATAACTATGTTTTCCCCTAAAAAACAAAAGAATATCATTACCAAAACCATTCTGAATGATACTAAGCTTTAGCGATATGTAAATTCTCAATGCAAAGGAACACCTTAGAAAATTTATAATTTATTAACTTAAATTCTTTTCATATAAGGTTCATATATATATATATATATAGAAAAATTGCCAGTTATATATCTTCCCCCTCCCCAAAAAAAAAACATTATATTAGCATAGAGATAAAATAAGCATGACATTTCAAAGTAGTCCATTTCTTCTAACAAATAAAATGCCCAAAAGAAAATAATTCTAAATTCTGATGCATCTCAATTGATTGTCAAATAATGTTGCACAAAAATATTAAACATAATTCACAATCCAATTTAATTATAGTTATAATTATGTTTGCTCCTTAAAAGGAAAAGAATATAATTACCGAAACCATTACAAAAGACACAGAACTTCATTGATATATAATTTCCCAAAGTAAAGGAATGCCTTTGAAAATATATAATTTATTACCTCAAATTCTTTTCATACATGACTCATATACTTTAGAAAAACTGCCAGTTAAATATTTTCCCAAAAAAATATTTGTATTAAAAGAGAGATAAAATAAACAGCAAAATTTAAAATGGTCCACCTCTTCTAACAAATAAAATGCCCAAAAAATAATAATTGTAAATATTGACATGCCTTAATTGATTCTCATATAATGTTGCACAAAAATCTTAAACATAATTCACAATCCAATTTAATTATAACTTATAATTATGTTTGCCCCTCAAAAGCGAAAGAATGTAATTACCAAAATCATTCTGAAAGATACTAAACTTCGGCGACTTATAATTTTTCAAGACAAAAGAAAACCTTCAAAAATTTACAATTTATTAACTTAAATTCATTTCAAATATGGTTCATATACACTTTAGAAAATTTTCCATTTATATATCTTCCCAAAAAAATAAAATCATTGTATTAAAAGAGAGATGAAATAAGCATCACATTTCAAAGTTGTCATTTATTGTAACAAATAAAATGCCGAAAATAATTCTAAATCTTGATGCATCTCAATTGATTCTCAAATAATGTTGCACAAAAATATTAAACATAATTTACAATCCAATTTAATAATAACTTATGATTATGCTTGCTCCTTAAAAACAAAAGAAAATAATTACCGAACTGTTATAAATGATACAGATTTTCATTGATATATAATTTCTCGAAGGAAATAAAACCTTTGAAAATGTATAATTTATTACCTTAAATTCTTTTCATAGAGGTCCATATATACTTTAGAAGAATTTGAAGTTATATATATTTCCCCAAAAAAATGCTTATATTAAAAGATTAGTGAAATAAACTTCAAATTTCAAAGTAGTCGTTCCATCTATTCTAACAAATAAAATGAGTAAAAAAAATAATTGTAAATCTTGATATATCTCAATTGATTCTCATATAATGTTGCACAAAAAAATTAAAGATAATTCACAATCCAAATTAATTATAACTTATAATTATGTTTGCCCCTCAAAAGCAAAATAATGTAATTACCAAAATTATTCTGAAAGATACTAAACTTCGGCGACTTATAATTTTTCAATACAAAAGAAAACCTTCAAAAATTTACAATTTATTACCTTAAATTCTTTTCAAATATGGTTCATAAACACTTTAGAAAATTTTCCATTTATATATCTTCCCAAAAAATAAAATCATTGTGTTAAAAGAGAGATAAAATAACCATCACATTTCAAAGTTGTCCATTTATTCCAACTAATAAAATGCTGAAAAAAATTCTAAATCTTGATGCATCTCAATTGAGTGTTGCTCATAAATATTAAACACATTTTACGATCTTGACACAATGATTTTTGTGATTACATCTCAATTGAGATGCATCAATATATATAATTAAATTGGATTGTAAAATGTGTTTATATATTATCATTTGGAAAATGTGTTTAATATTACAATCCTGACAAAAAATTTCTAAATCTTGATGCATCTCAATTGATTTTTTAAAATTTTAAATAAATAAATTAAAACTAAAAATATAAATTATAAAGATAAAAATATTTAATTTTTTAAAAATTAGAAGTCCAAATAGCATTATTTAAAAAATTATATATAGTCAACTACAAGACGAGTTGTAAGTCATTGAACAGTAGTGTATCGTTTTGATCTTTTGGGCTTTGTGGTAATTTATTGTTTGGATGTGGACTTGAATAAAAGAAAGTAGGCTTGGGGCATCTTGTTGCAATAAATTACAATAAATAATATGGGCTCTATTGTTCCCCATTAAAATTTTTCAAGTTGCTAAATTAAGTTACATATTAATCCAGTTTTAATGAAAATAAAAAAGTTCAATCAATGGAAGCCTAAGTAATTCATAGCAAAATATTAAGTTACGTTAAGTTACATATTAATACAGTTTTAATAAATAAAATTCTTACATACGCAACTACCAATTAAAATAAATAATTATTGTTCTTGTGTTGATAAATTGTATATTTATTAAATATATGTGGATTGAGCACTTAGAAAAAATCAAATACATTATCATTTTTTGGATTCCTAATCGGTTTCTAAAAAAATGAAAAAATTGTAAAATCTAATATCCTAATCATTAATAAGAAAAAATAACAATTGAAAATTAAATTAATATAAAACAAATAACTAAAAACTATTAGAAAATTTTAATTACTTGCACTGTTTTTTTTCATCAGCACTTCAAAAATTATATTTTATCTTTTGAAATGCATCTTAGGTCTACTTAACTTATTAATTTTAATATTCACTCAATTATATTATAAAATATGTGACTTATTAAAATATGACAAATAGAGATGCTGTGATTTGAAATATTAAAAATATGTATAAATGGGAGAAACTAAAATTAAAATTGTCTTTGCGTTTGTAACCAATGACAGGATAAAAAGAATCTTATTCGTAATGGTTCAAATGATTCCCATAGATAGACCCAAAATTAAGAGCAATGACTCATTATTCGTAATGGTATCAAAATGATGATTCCATAAAAAGCTGGATTTTGTTCATAAAGAGCAATGAATCATTATACTTTTGCATTATGCATTCCTCTCATGCTGGATTACAGAAGTCATTTTCCATTTGAAGCTATGAACCAAACAGGTTTAAGGAACAATTGTTTGCACAACAAAAACCCGTTAAAAAAAATTAGTGTAGGCAAATTACTTTAACGCTATCGATAACTGTAGACATTGACCTATTATATTAGGAGGACAAAAAATTTATGCAGATTTAATGGACTTATATAGATAAAATTAAAACTTTTACTAAATTAAATTATATTAATATGTGATCTCATAAACTTTGAAGAGACCAAAATTTTTTTAGCCCCAACAAAGTTCCGTGGTTGGCTATCTATTAATACTCCATTTATGGGCTTAAGATTCCACTTTCACTTATTCTCCCAGCTACCAGGGACAATACCAAAGAGTGACAACGAATCAACGTTGTTTTATTGTTCTATTTCTATCTTATAGTTTTGAGTTAAAAGAAAGATATGGACAAACAAAATAGATTGTTTCCAGGCGGTTGCAATCGCAGGACAAATACAGAAAAATATGGTTATAGCAATTCAAAATTATGAAAAAATTGTAGATGCAGTTGATCTCCACAATTTTACTATCGCAGACCATTTTTTAAATCTTAATTTGTTTAGGCTTTGAAGCCTGAATGTTAATTTTGATTTTCCATTCTTACATACTTTAGCCATATTATACATCAATGGCACATGTTCCTTATTGTTTAAAATAAAATAAATTCAATCTCTGGGTTGCATTAACAAGTAAAATTCATTGTCTTTGACCACCTATGTCTTAAGTTCAATTCCTTCTGCCAGTGATCTCATGCGATTAGGTTATCTGTAAGTTCTATTGTAAACTTCTAAAGTGGTCGGCAGCCCTGCCTTGGAGTACGTAAAATAACCTATTTTACTCCCAAATTTTTGTTTAAAAAAAATAAATTGAGATTTCTGTCCTTAATTAATCATTCCTGTAGAACATTGTACAGAAACGTAATTCGATTTCAACAGAATTTAGAGAGTTTAAAAATCAACATACTAGAGGATTATGTCGTTCTTAAGCTTTCAAAAATTAAAACTCAGTTTTTATTTGATTAAATTTTAAATGAAGATTCATTTTAAAAGATTATATTAAAATTTTATTATTATAATGATGGAACTGTTTAGACGCTAATATTAAGCATAATTATGTGATTATATGTTTATTATTGTTTAATGTTATTATATTCCTGTAAATACGTGTTTTACTAATTGGCTAATTTTGATATTGCTAAAAGAAAAGGATTGAGAAATGAAAAAAATATGCGTATACTAATTTTGATATTAAAAACACCATGACTTTTTAACGGTATATTTTTTTCTTCTAAATTTTCAATAGGTTTCATCAATTAATCGTAATATTGTTGATGATGTAGGTGTATTTTCTATTTCTGTCGCTCTGTCCAAGTTGCTGATTGTATTTTAATGGAACGAAAATGGAGTTCGAAAATTGAAAACTATCTTTGAGATGACAATTTTTCTAAAAGGATTTGTTCGTCCATTAAAAAAAAAAAAGAAAAGTAGAATGACTTTAATTATATATAAAAATGTTATTTTGCTATGAATTGAAAAGAGAAGATATTATATGGAGTTATGTTAGTATATTAGATTGGATTAGATGAGATGTCAATTTGGAGGAAAGAATACGTGCCTACTAATGCTACAAACTAGGCTGCATGACCATTTCTTCTTCGTCTTTTTTTTTTCTGTTACAAGACACCATAATATGCTAAGCATATTGTTTAAGCTAAACTTGATAAACTAAGTTTGCAGTTTGGATGAAATGAACTATTATTATTTTCTCCGTTCCCTTTTTCGAACTTATCTAGTATTTCCACAATATAAATTGCGTATTTCAGATTCTCAAGACTTCACGGATAAAAGCATGGAAACTACTACACTTCACCGAAAGCCAAGTGATCGATTCATTCATTGCAGCCAAACTGAAGATAAGTATAGATTTGTAGGCATATGGACTGGCTATTAAAGCAGATAAAGTACTGATTCATTGGTTTAATTATTGGTGTTTTAACTTTAAAAATATGAATTATATATACACTAATAATTTATATTTAAATTAACAAAATATAAGTGATACTACAATGATTTGAAGTAATCAAAAAGTAAAAATTCAATTGATATGAAACTATAAAAGTATTATATCTTAATTATTGTAAAATATACAAATTTTATTTTTTTAAAAAAATTGAAAATCTAGTTTGATCTACCAGTTTTGATCGGTTTACTGCAGCTTTGATTAGTTCACACTGATTCTAATCAGTTCTTATCGATTCACGTGCATTTTTCATCTAAAGTCTTAACCTGATCGGTTTGTTGGTTGGTTTACTGGTTCAACCAGCCAATTCAGCCCGATTTTCAAAATAATGCTTGAGTGTTATATTGGTTCCTACGGTGACTTTTGGAATCATATGCGGGGATCATCGGCTACGAAGACCTGTTGGTTTCGATCCTCAGGTACGGGACAGGCTCTGCGAGAGAATGTATAAGAGAGTCACAAGTTCCATTTCATATGGATAATTGTACTCATAATTCTTTCCTTTGAACGTAATTTACATAAAAATTGTGTTTTTACATATTTAGAAAGATCAACTAGGTGCCCGTATTGTAGACGGGTTATTTCTATTTAGAGGATACTTCTTAAAAATCTATAATGTTCATAATTGCATTTTATTTCCTGTATCATCTTTGTAATTTATTTAATTAGTCGTTTTCTCCTTTACTTGAGCAAGACTCTATACATGAATTTTCAATACTTCTACACTGCTTGATTGCCATCCTTTATAGGTTAAGTTTTAATTGTCATTCTTTATATTTTAATGATTTGAGCAAGTAGATTGATTGATACTTTTTAATATAGATAAGTTCAAGACTGAAATGTTTTATGGGCAATATCACTGATGGCTGAAACTGTGTTTTTATGCGTTGAATTAATTTTCCTCCAAAACAGGTCGATCAAATGTAAACAAAAGAAGATATAAAAAAAAACAAAAATAGGGGTTCAAACTAGGTTCATATTCGACAATTTTGGTCCAAATTTGGTAGATCAAATGAAAAAAAAAATCAAATATCCGAAACATTGGCTCCAAATTGATAGGAACAATGTGATTATCATCTTTAATTAATAGACAATAATAATATCTTAGCTTGGACTTCTATCAGCTGTTATGGTGATTTTCTTTGGTTAATATATATTCCCTTCAGTTAATAATATTAAAAATTCATAATGTTTAATGTAGAACATTGTTGGGAAAAATAATTATTGGGATTAGAGTTACATGTAGTGAAAATTAAATTATTCACTTGAATTGACTATTTCCAGACATGTAATAAAACATATTACCAGAAAGTATTGCAAGAAAAATAAATAAGAAAAATTTTAAAATAAAAAACTCCTCAATGTAAGAGTAAAGACCTAATCTAGTAAAAAATTCACAAATAAAATAATGGATACAATGTCTTCCTAGGGAACATCTAATATAAAATCTTCATCAAAATAGGTGGAATTCTCCACAAAATCAATGCTATAATTAACATCAATTATTATGTAAAACTAGTCAGGAGAGAAGAAGAAAATTAGTAAAAAAATATTCACTATACTACCCAAGTTACTAGAAATAATATATCTAAATTTGATGTGAATTTGAGTAAATATGGTGATATATCTTTTGACACAATATAGCAAAAAATCATGCACCTTTATATTCTCTCTTTGTGACATCCAGGAAGCAAAATGGCTTTTGACTCTTCACAAAACCAACCCCTTTTTCATGCATGTAAACTTAGGTAATTATTGTACCAATTTCTTCAATTCTACACACTTCAACAAAATCCTATTTTTGGCCATATATATAATATGATCCATACAGAGGTCCTAAGTCTTAAAGGCTTTTTACCAGACCATCTTCTAAAGCCCAAATAAGGCTTATTTCAATTTTGCCCCATGCATTTCTCCCTTTTTTTTTAAATTATACATAATAATAAATATAGAAAGAAATTATGGATCCACTTAGTAAGAACCCACTACTGACAAATCTCTCTTTTTTTACTAAGTGGGGATTATCACCATTTAAGTTATTGAGTAACATGCTTCAAGCTTTTCCCTTGATAAAGATTTAGTCAACATATTAGCACCATTATCATTTATATGAACATTCTCAAATTCTAGCAACTTGTTGCTCAAAACATCACATATCCAATGATAATGAATATCAATATGTTTCGACCTTGCATGGAAAGAAAAATTCTTACCAAGGTGTGTTGCACTTTGATTGTGACAAAACAAATACAATGATCTTAATTAAATCTAAGTTCTTGAAGAAACTTCTTTATTCACAACAACTCTTTACATGCTTAGATTACTGCAATAAATTCTACTTCTATTGTTAAAAGAGCAACACATATTTCCAATCTGGATTGCCATACCATAGCTACCCTTGTAAACTTGATTAAATAACTAGAAGTAGATTTATGGGAATCAATATGTCTAACTAAGTTTGCATCAATAAAACCAATTAGAAAAGGTTTTCCATCTCCAAAACATATGCTTAAATTAGTTATACCTCAAAGATATCTCATAATTCATTTTACAATATTTCAATGCTCTTTACTTGAATTTGAGAGAAAATGACTTACTATACTAACAACATAAGCAATGTCAGGTTTAATACATACCATGGCATACATTGAACTTTCAATCGTTGAGGCATATGGAATAATTTCCATATCTTGTTATTCCTTATCCATAGTTAGATATTGGTTGGTACTCATTTTAAAATAAGTAGCAAAAGGACTTGAAATAGATTTGGCATTATCCATACAAAAAACTCTAAAGTACCTTTTTAATATACTTCTCTTATGACAAATAGCACTTTCTTGCACCTTTGTCTTGAGTAATCATCATGCCCAATATCTATTTTGTGTGAGCAAGATCTTTCATGGCAAAAGACTTAATCAATTATTTCTTTAATTAACAATTCTCATAACATTCTTGCCAACAATTAGTATGTCATCAATATAAAGAAAAAAAATTATAAAATCATCATTAGAGAATTTTTGAATAAATACATAGTAATTAGAGGTTGTCTTTTGGTAACCTTGCTCTCCTATAACTGAGTCAAACTTCTTATACCATTATCTAAGTGCTTGCTTTAACCTATAAAAACTCTTCCTTAATTTGCATGCATAATTTTCTTTCTCTTTTACTTTAAAAACCTCTAGTTGCTCCATGTAAATTTCTTCCTTTAAATCACCATGAAGAAAAGTTGTCTCCATATCCATTTGCTTAATTTCTAGATAAAGACTAATTACTAAGCTAAGCACTATACAAATAGAAGGCATTTTCATAATAGGAGAAAAAAATTTCACTAAAGTCAACTCATTTTCTCTACCTAAATCCCTTCGCAACCAATTTGGCTTCATATTGAGGCTTAGAGTTGTATTCTTCGTTCCTTAGTACACTCACTTGTTCTTAAAGCTTTCATACATTTCAATAATTTCATTATCTCATAGGTGTGATTTTCCTACAAAGATTTTATGTTATCTTGCATAACTTTAATTCACTTACTTTCATGTTCATCTTTTATCGCCTTATCATAACATTCTAGCTCTCCTCCATCAATTAAAAGAATGAACTCATCTTTAGCATACCTTATAAAAAGGTTGTTTAATTCTAGTGGATCTTCTAAGTGCAACAAGTGGAGCCTCTACAATTAGTTGTTCATCTTTGTCATTCTGTGTAAAATCATTTGTATCAACTACATCATGCTCAAAATTTTAAGTTTCAACTTTGTTCTAGTTCTCTCTTGAATGAACTATATCCATGTTATGTAACGGTTCATTGTGCTAAGGCACCACCACTTCTTCCTTACTACTATTTTTCAATGTTTGATCTTTCACAAATATAGCTTCTCCACTTCTAATTAACTTCTTTTAAACAGAATCATAGAATCTATAGTTAAATCCATTCACCATAATCTAGAAATGTGCATTGCTTTGTCTTCATGTCAAGTTTGGATCGCTTATCCTTAAAAATATGCATAAATGCTTTACATCAAAAAATTTGTAAATGATTATAAGAAATATTCTCACTTGACCAAACCTTTTTTTGGCACTTCAAATTACAAAGGAACACATGAAGAGTGATTCAAAACATGCAAAACTATAATCAAAGCTTTAGTCTAAAATGTTTTTAGCAATCCAACATATGAAAGCAAATATCTAACTCTCTCACTAAATGTTCTATTCATCCTTTTAGCTAAGGCATTCAACTGCAGAGTATTTAGTGGTGATTTCTAATGTCTAATACCTTGTTCTTTGCAATAAGCATAAAAAGGTCCTAAATATTTACCTCCATTATTAATGCATATGCATTTCAACTTTTTTCCTATTTTTCCTTCAACTAAGCATGAAATTGTTTAAATACCCAAACACTTAGTCTTTTGTCTTTAGTGTGTATATCTATATTTTTCTTAAGTGTTGATCAATAAATGTAACAAAATAAAGTAGACCTCTAAGTGTCCTTGTACTTATAGGACCACACACACATCGAAATGCACTAATTCAAGTATTTTTTATTTTTTGGAAGGTGGATGACTTTTAAAAGCCATTTTCTTTTGTTTTGCATCTAAACAATGATCACACTTCTATAAATGTGAACTATGTACTCCATATAATGAATTTATTTTATCCAAAAAAAGTATCCTTTTTCACTTATAAGACAACCTCTTATGCCATAACGCAATCTCATCACCTGACTCTATGAATTAATAACATGTTTGGCAATTTTTACTTGAGTTAAGAAAAGTGTAGAATATGTTAAACCTTTAGCCACAATGATAGAACCCTTGGTAAGCTTCCATTGGTCACATGAGAAGAAATATCATTGCCTTTATTGCAAAGTTTTCCTATAAATAGTAGGTTTAACTAAATGTTTAGAACATGTTTTACATACTTGAAGATTATAGTTCCATTTGATGTTTTTAGAATGACATTTCCAATACCAACATGCTTTAATGCACACTCATGAGCTAATCTTACATCTCCAAAATCACCAAGAGTGTAAGATGAAAAAATGTCCTTTCTACATGTAATATGGGTGGAAACACCACTATGAATTGCCTAACTAGTTTCATTCTTTGGAAGGTTAACAATATCATCTTCATGAACTAAAAGAAATTTATCAACAATTGTATTAGCTTGATCTTCATTGCTTTCATCTTTTTTTTTTATTATCCTTATTTAATTTTCAACAATATTTTTTGATATGTCCTTTTTGGGTACAATAATGACATTATAAAATTTCAAACATTTTTGAGATTTTCTTCTACTTTAATCTTTTTTTCTCGTACCTTAACTTTTACTTCTCCTATGAAACTTAACAAACATAACATTTGGCTGTGAAGAAAAACCTTGTGATTTCCTTCCTAACTCTTCATTCAAGAAGCCATTTTTAGCAATTTCAATTGTCATCATGCCATCTAGGATAGAATTAAATATAAACATCCTAATGTCTCCCAAAAGTCTAGTAAAGAATTAAGACGTATCAAACATTGAATCTCATCTTCAAATTTGATATCCAAGGTAGAAAGTTGATTAATAATCTATTGGCATTTATTCAAGTCATCTATCGTTGGAATGTCATCTCAATAATTTATACTCATCATTTGCTTTATCAAGAATGTTTTATTATTATTAGTCTTTTTGGCATATAGCTTTTCAAGATGTACAAGCATGTGTCTCCTCTTTAATATGATTCCACACATTCTCTTCTACCCATTGCCAAATATACCCATAAAGCTACCTATGCAATAGATCCCATTCTAAATCTAATTTATTTTCAAGCTTTTTAGTAGCAAATGTAGGCAAATAGTAGTCTTTCTCATAAAGCAAATATTTCATCTTCTTTTTCTAAATAGCATAATTATCACTATTAAAGTACCATTCTACTTGTATTAGTCTCCATACTCACACAAGTAAAATGTACCAAAGCCTAAGCTCTGATACCACTTCTTAAGAAAAATAATTATCGAGATTACACTAACACACAGTGGAAATTAAATTATTCACTTATATTGACTTTTCCCACATGTACAATAAAATATATCACTAGAAAATATTGCAAGAAAAATAAGTTAGGAGATCAAAAAATTTTAACATGAAAACCTCTCAATGTTGAGAGCAAAAACCATGAGACCTAGTTCAATAAAAATTCATTAATAAAATAATAGATATAATATTTTTCTAGAAATTTAGGAAAAAATCAATATAAAATGCTTCACCCTAATAGGTGGAATTCTCAACAAAATTAGCAAAATAATTAATGTCAATTACTGTGTAAAACTAACTAGTAGAAAAGAAGAAAATTAGCAAAAAAATAAGCACTATATTGCCCAAATTATTAGAAATAAAAAACTTAAATCTGATGTGAATATAAGTAAATATAGTGTAAATCTTCTAACACAATTTAGCAAAAAATCATGAACCTTTCTTAACACTCAAATTTATCCAAATAATAATATAACAAACATAAAAAAATAAATAATAAAACATTCGTAAAAATAAAAAATAAAAAAAATTCTTTGCAAGGTAGGAAAAAATAATGGATAAGGAGCTACTAACACTTTGCACCTTATAAACCACATTTTTCTCCTTTAACCTACAAGATATCAAATTTTTTAGTTTTTTAGCCAACTTAACCTATGTGGTGGGTGGTGATTCTTTGGTTTTTGGCAAAACAATTAGAAAAGAAGTCTTCAATATAGATTTTATTGTCTAATTCCTTCCTTATAAGAAGAATAATAAAAACCAATTAAGGGCATTCCAAAAAAATTCCAAGGAAGTGGAAGAAGATAGGAAAGGAAAAAGAGAGAAAATATTATAAAAAGTATAAAAAAAAAAGGAGAGATAGTAGAGAATTTTATTAAGAGGAATTTTTTTATTAATAGATACAAATTGTTTTACTCTCTTTAATTTCTTATTTAAGATATTAAAATTCTTATTTTTTTTAAATTTTAGATGCATGTCTCAAGTATAAAATAAATTTTGATTATATAGACTAAAATTATAACTATTGTTAATTTTGAAAATATTTGTGTAAAAAAAAAAAGAAAGCTTAAAAAGGATAAAAGAATAAACCTTATCCTAGTAGTGTGTCGTCTTGAGCTCCTAAGAAAAGAGGGAATGGAATTGTAGAAGAGGAATAAATAACAAGAATGAGCAAGAATTTGAATTTCAAAACAAATAAAAAGAGTTATAATTAGTTTATTTTATTTTTTAGAAATAAGATTGGACAACATATTTTGTTCATTGCAACAACCCATCTTGTCATTTTTTTTATTTCTTTTCTTTCATTGTCTACCTAAAAAACAAATTATAAAAGAAACATAAATCCTTTTTCAAAAATAAATTCACAATGGATGAGACAACACTTGACCCATGGTACCATCCCATCCTAAATAATTTTCCTTATTTTTACTATATTCTTATTAGCTAAAAAAGTATAGATTTACTTTTATATTTTAATAATGTTGTTAGGACATTATTTATGCAATTCCTATGATAGAATAAATTAGAATAGTTTAAAAGTTCAAGTTATTTAATATTCTCAAGATATGGGATAATTTAAAAAATTGAATCAGATGAGCTAATTAAACTAAAAAAATTTCAATATTATTGCAAGTAAAATTATCTTATAATTATCATCTTTTTATACAATGCATTTTTAATTTATTTCACTTATTAGATTTACACTTATAATTTATATTACCCTTCTGTTTATTATATTAAAAGAATATATCATATGTTTTTGTGAGAATAGAATAATATTAAAATTAATTGCAAGTGGAATAAATATAATTTAAATTTTTTGAGCAATTGTTTATTCAAATTTGGAAATAAAGTTAGACATGTTTGATATTTTAAAAATTATAAAATAATATTAAAATTTTGATTTAATTATTTGTGAAATTTTTTATTTAGATTTGCCATGAAATTGGATAAATTTGGTACTTTAAATTAAAAATTATTAATTTAATACTTTTTAAATTACTTAAAATAATTTTTCTTTATTTTATTACATTAAAATCATGATAAATAAAAATATTTTAAATATAATAAAATAGAAATATTTCAAAAATAATAAAATCAAAATATTCTAAAATTATAAAATCAAAATTTTTTTAAAATAATAAAAAATTTATCAAAAATAATAAAATTTATGCCTATAATGTATCAAAGTTAAGTAATCCAATTACAAATATGATTACAACGATACTTAACATTATTGAATCATTTTCTTTCATTCAAATCCTACCACAAAGTTGGATGGATTTGACAACTAAATCAATAAATTAATTAAAATTAAAATCACACTTTTAGAAAAAAAATACACATATATTATAAAAAGAATCATTATAATTTAATTCAAAAGATAAAATTAGAATAAATAAGTAATCATTCTTAAGTAAACATTATGAAGTATTAATATTTTCTTTACATATAACCAACTTCTGAATCTAAATTTTAGAAATATAAATCTCATTTGGTGTACTAATCACTTCATTAGAAAAGTGATTGATAACAATTTTATTTTCTTTATCTTCATACTTTAACGTTCCAAGGAAGTACGAAATCATTTGCCTCCCATCATTCCACCCTAGAGTCCATTGCGACAATCTATATATTCTCTCTCTGTGCTGTCTAGGAAGCAATAATGGCTTTTGCCTCTTCACAAAACCAACCTGCTTTTTCACGCATGTAAACCTAGGTGGTTTTTGCAACAATTTTTTCAATTTCACACACTTTAACAGAATCCTATTTTCAGCCATACATATAACATGATTCAGTACAGAGATCATAAGCCTTAAAGGCCTTTTGTCAGACCATCTTTTAAAGCCTAAATAGAACCAATTTCAATTTTGCCCTGCATGTTTCTTTTTTTTTTCTTTTATACAAAATAATAAATATAAAAAAATTATAGATCTACTTAAGAGAACCCACCACCGACAAACATGATGTGTTCTTCAAAGACAGCATGAAAATTAAATGGTTTTTTTTTTTTTTTTAAGATAATGGGTTATGCATGAGATCAAACTTGAACTCAGGATAACTCTTTATAAATGTATTTTTTTTCCTTTATAAATTTTGCCTTTATGGAATCCAGTTTATTAGATTGTAGTATTGTATGGATTTGAGTTGTTAACCACAATGTGCGACATGACCGCAGTGTTGTGAATGTCACATGCACACAGCAAGACGTTTTACACATTGTTCTAAATCAAATATTGCACCCATTGCATCACGCCACAATTGCATTTCCTTTTAAAATTAGAGGCGAGGGGTGAATTGCAACCGCAAAAAGCGCAATATTATTACTGTTATGGCCACAACTATCGCAACGCGCTAATCTTTTTAAGTAAAAATTTTAGATGTTGATATTTTGCTTTTAAATGAATTCTATTATAGCTATAATATAATATTATCTTAAATTTAAATAAATAATGCAAATTAACAACTATTATGTGATTTTAATTATATATTGTGGGAACAAAAAAATTTCATGATCCCAATGTTTGGAACCTACATTTTTACCTCGACAACATCGGCAATGGCAATAGACATACATATTACAGCCACACACAATCATGATCATAACTATAATTCGAAATCCTAATTATAGATAGGTTTAAATTGAGTTCACTATTATAATCTGTTTCGGTTCATAATTATTTTAATATAACCATAACTACATATGCATTTAAAAACTTCGAAAATTCCATAGTGAATCGTAACAGCAATTTGACATGCTTATTTTGAACAAAGCCGTCTTTTTCATATTTTTCTATCAAATAACAAATGCATTTGGATAATCATAACTGCAATGTGAAAGAATGGTATGTTTATAAATATCATAGCCGCTGCTCATTTGTTGTCCATAGTAAATATGTAAAGCACTTTTAAATAACTTCTAATTTCTTTTATAAAATTTATAATATTTGAAATTTATGTGAATAACGATTGTAAAATGTGAAAAAGATCAAACTTAAACTCAGGATTGCAGTTTATAAATTTGCCCTTGTGGAATCCAGTGTAACTTGGGCTATATCGCCCCATTCCCTTCTTCTCCCCCCCCCCCTTACTTTTGGTGATGCAATAATGTATTTTTTCAACAGTGTAAACAAGGGCGAGGGCTCGTGTAACAAAGCCACCCAAAATTTGGAAACACTTATAAAATTTTGCCACCCATATTACAATTTTTTTTGGAAAAGTTTATATTTAATGCACAAAATGTTTAGTATTGTCAGAAATTATTAATAAATTATAATGCAGCTCCTTCAATATATTTTTTTAACTTTGCCCTGAGTGTAAAAAGATACCACTGCAGAAATGTAATTGGTTTGAGGTGGCGTTTGCCGCGAATTTCTTAGAGTTTCCCGCAGATTTTCAGCTTCCTACTACGCTTCCAGTGGATTAACACTCTGCGGTAAATCGGAGCATGGAAAAGTCTTTCTCGCAGCAATTTCCTACAGATTTCTCATGGATATCCTGCAATTTTCACAGGTTTATTTTTGGTTATAAAAACAATTGTTTTCTCTGCTGCTGGAAAGGTGGGTTTGCCATGGAAAAACAATCATGTAGAATTCATAGGAAATTGTTGAAATTACAAAACAAAAATGAAAAAATATTTCTTCGTATTTTGCTACGTGATGTTTTTGTTTGCTATGGATGAAATCCATGTGAATATATTAAAATTAACCAAAAAAAAAAAACAACAAATTCCTAGCAAAACAGAAGTTCTTCCTTGATAGAAGTCAATACTTGATAAAATTGAGCAATTATTATAAAGATCTTAAGACCAATTTCATTTTCATCAATAAACCTTAATAACATTCAATAATAGCAAATAATAGATCCTACATAACATTAAGTAAAACCTAAATTTGAATTTCAATTCGATCATATTATATGATGTAATTAAAATAAAAACAAATACTAATCATCCTATCTCAAATCAACATCATCTATGTCATTGTGTTGCTGATCAGCATGCTCCTACATAGGACTGGTGGCACCATGAGAAAGTAATATATAGAGGAGTTGAGATCATAAAACATAAGTTCAAACCATTGTAGTCACAAAGAGACTTTATGGCTACTTCATACTCAACTTTAAGTGCTACAAATTTCCTTTCAATTCCTATTGCCAAGGTGGCAGGGAAGTTGAGGATGTCCTATTCAAAGATTTACCACGCACAACAATGCATGATTGCAATTATAGCTTATAAATTCTTCCTTTCTTGCTCCTTCCAATTGTGTTTACCCAATTAGATAATTCTTTTGTTGGGTTCGCATGTGAATCAGCACTCTAAGAGTCTATCCTCCTTTTTTGAAAAATTTCCTACAATGCTAGAAACTTGAAATTTTAGACATTATCTTGATATGCCAAGTATTTAAATTACAAACTTCTACCATTGACTATTTGGCACTTTGCAATCAATGAAGGATGAAATAGAGTTTTTAAACACTTTTGTTGCAACTTAACTAGTTCAATTTAAAAAAGTTGATGTTAATACCATTCATATTGCTCTCATAGATAATCGCAACCCAATTTTTGGATAAATCTATCCATCTTAAAGTAGATGGAAGCAATCTCAATCAGATATAATAATGTATATAATTATAAAATAATGATGTGAGAATGTTTGTAAACTTATGGTTTTTTTTCATTAAAATTTCTTTCCTTTCTCAAATTTAGATGGAACATTAAATTGAGCAATTCTTTCCTTTATCTTATCTTTACTTCTAATCTAGTTAATCAATCAACAAAGAATGGAAAGTCTAGTAGAGTTAAGACAAGATAATGTTGTAATTAAAATTACAAAAAGGTTATGCAATACTAAAAAATGGATATACTATAGTATATATATGTGTACATATAAATAAAATTCCATAACTATTACCAATTGAACAAAAGGTAGACATTTTCCTTATTCTTTACATGGATTTGCCTACTTATCTCATTAATCTAGGAAGAATCACTCTTTTAGTGAAGATGATGAAATAACTTAATTTCAATAGGTGGTCTTCCAAATTCTCTTTCTTATAGACAAGAACATTATCAAACAATAACATATAATAATAAGCTTCAAAAGTAATGGTCATCATCTCACCATTCACCTTTGATGCTCACTGATTGAAATTGAACCTCTGAGATGAAGTGTTACGCCACTAACACTAGTTGAGTTTGCTTTATTTTAGGAATAATCTTTTTGGTACTCTTTACTATTCTAAAAATATGTCATTCTCTTTCAAGATGGTTCAGATACCTAAGCTGACTTTTTGCAAGATTTTTTTACATCTCTCACCATATCCCTTAAGTGGTCAGTTCCCTTATGCATAAAATTTTTATTGATTTTAGCTTAATTTTAGTGATCTCACCTAAACTTTTCCTATGATGCACATAAAACCAATAGTACATAAATTAGTATGGTTATCTTAAAAAGCAAAACAAGATAAAATAATAGATGGAAGAGGACCAAATTAATCATCCCCAAGCAAAAATAAACATCATCAATAACAAATAATAAATATATTATTCTAATAGTCCATATGCATAAACTAAGCCATCATATATGGTCTATCTAAACTTAACACTAATCATTCAAAGTAAACTACAACACAATCTTGAGTAAAACTACAACACATACATCATTTCAAAACCAAAAATTGAGCAAGCCATAATGTAAAGTAAAAAGCTTTTGTTTAAATTATTTGTTTTTGGACAAGCACAAAATATATGCATTGTTGAGGAAAAGGCAATTGGTACTAATGACTACTAAAGATAATAAAAAGCTTTTAATAGTAGCATATCACTACCATAGAATAGCTTATTGATGTCAAGTGTTTAGCGAATTAGATGTTAGTTTATGACCAACATTTAATTGAAAATCATTGGAAAAAGATTTCATGTCATTTCAAAAACATAGTTGTAAAAATTTACAATGAATTCAATTATGATATATGAAACTCGATGTTGTATTTTATGTCGTAGATGTGAGAAGTAACATTCAACATTAGTCATTTATAAATAAATGACATCTAATTTAGATATACCACTTTAGTTTATATTAATAACTAATGTGGTATATTCCTTTAATTAACCTTATACAATCAAAATTAGAATATTAGTTTGGTAAAAAAATTTGCAAAATAAGGTAACAAATAGGTCAAACTCCTAGTGACTCACTTAATGTATCCTTTCACAATGATTTACTAAATATGATTATAAACAAAATACAAACAGAATGTAGATAGAATGTAGAACAAAATGTAGAAAAAATGGAAAACAAAACAAAATAAAATAGAGTGCAATAAGACAAGATGCAAACAATGTGTGAGAATTTAAAATGAACAAAATAGGGAAGTTTGAATTGAAATTAAATAGAATGTGTAATGTCCCGAATTTTTAATTCTATTATTTGAATCTCTAAATTCTAAGGTTGTAGAAACGAAGAGCACGTTTGAATTAGCTTGGTGGGTGAATCTTAAGTTGAAAGGATTTAAGTGTAAAGGTAAACGAAATTTTGAAGGAAAAAAGGGATAGTAGGAAAAGAATTAATTTTCCTAAACAGTATAGATGATCAGAGGAGGTTGGAAAACCCTAAAAAGGGAAGTTGTCTAAGTCTAACAGTGTAAGGAATTTTAAACAGACAGAAATCCTATGGACTAAATTGCAAAAGTGCAGAATCGGGTGTGGTTAAAGTGAAATAACCAAGGATTTGGGATCTAATATGAATAACCAAGATTTTGGGGTGTGATATGTGATTTTCTTTTAGTGTGGCCAATAGACACATGACAAGTGTCCTTGTTAGAAGAAAATGGACAAGTGTCCTTATTTGAAGAAATGGCAAGAATAGCCTTACTATTGGTGAAAAAGGACTAAATTACCCTTGGAATTGTAAAAAATGGCAAGAATACCCTTGAAGCTTCATGAAAAGTCTTCTTCTTTCTCCTTTCTTCTCAAAAGCTGTGGAAGACTCCATGAAAGCTGCAAAAACGTGCAGGAGAGAAAAGGAAGAGAGAGAAATTTACTTTTGGCTTTTTCACCTAAAAATAGTGAGATTTAGGCTTGGGGGTAGAAGGGAAAGTTGCTCTTCTCATCAAGCTCTATCCATTGGTGTGTTTAGATTTAAGAAAGCTCAATTTTGATCAAGTTTGGTGAGCTCTAAGTGAGGATTTTCAAGTTGCAGCAAGAGGTAAAATTGTTCTCCTCTAAAAGCTCTTTATTGTGCTCTTTTTAGTTTCCTTGAAATCTTGATGTTGGTGTGGTCAAAGGTGGTTGACCATGGAGTTTTGGATGATTTGAACATGTTTAATAGTGTTTTAGATGTTGTTATGTTGATCTATGGCTTTGGTTTGGTGTAAAAATAGCAAGAAACCATGATGTACACAGTCTAGGATTTTAGAGGCATAATGGTGCAAGTGTGGATTTGGCATGATTTGTTTGGAATTTGGTTAAATTGATAAAATTAGGATGATTCTTATGAGTTATGAAGCCTATGGAAGATGAAATTTTGAGTTATGAAAGTGTGTATGAAACTTCTCTTTTAAGAAGCCAAGGGGAGAAGGAGGTTTAGCCATGTAAATTGTGTTTTTGGAAGATCAGTAATGTACATAGGGTAGAACACGGCCCATGTTATACCCCATGTTCTGAACACGGGGTAGAACACGGCTCATGTTGTACCCCATGTTCTTCTACGAAGGCAGATCAGTAATGTACATAGGGCAGAACACGGCCCATGTTGTACCCCATGTTCTGAACACGGGGTAGAACACGGCCCATGTTCACCCCCGTGTACTTTGTCAAGTGAACATTTTGGCTTTAATTCTTCACGTTTTGCATGGTTTTACTTCCGGATCCTTTTCTAATGTTCATATGTGTCATTTCAAGGCCTGAAAACAAGATATAGAGCATCTAAGTATGCATTTATTTAAGTGGAGGAAGTAAAGAATACATGAGGTTTAAGGAAAGTGATGATGTTCTAATAAGAACTATGATGTGTATTTGTATAGACTAAAAAGTGACAAGTTGGAAAGGCAAGGGGAAATTGTAAAAAAGTTTTAAGTGAGGGCAAAAGAGACATCACCATTGGAAGCTTATAAAAGGTAGCTAGCTTTATCCTTAAGCTCTGTTTTCTATTTACATGATTCTCGGTATATTTTGCCATTATATGGAATGTGTATGAAATAGCCGTGTGCACACCCCGGGAAGACAGTCAAATATTGTGTGTGTAAGGCCTATGGCCCGAGTTATCCCCGGGATGGTAATGAAATTACTGTATGCAAACCCCGGAAGACAGTCAAATACTGTGTGTGTAAGGCCTATGGCCTGAGTGTTCCCCGGGATGATAATGCAATTGCTGTGCGCGGTACTTATGGCCTTTAGAGTTCCCCGGGAAGACAGTGAAATGTTGTATATGAGGCTTATGGCCTTTAGAGTACCTCGGGAAGACAGTGAAATTGCTGTATATGAGGCCTAGGTACGATTATCTGTGATGGCCATCTAGATATCTATTTAAGTCCTTGAATGGGCTTGATGATTGCTATGTGTGATGCACGTTTCCTACAATGGTATGGAATGAGATGATAAATGATTAATTGATTTTGAAATATATGTTTTATTTGCTTAAGGATCTGGAATGGCTCAATATATTTTTACAGTGATGGCTAGCTACTGAAAAACTCTGTTTCTTATGTTTTCTGTGTTATACTAACCATTCCAGGTGATGCTTCTAGAGACCCTCTTGACAAAGGAGAATAGAGATTTGAAGATATATTAAGAATGATTGTATAGTTGTTAATTTTGTAAGTGATGGATGTAAAGTTAAACTTGTTGTATAATTACATAACCCTTGCCTATATTATTTGAGATGCAGAATATTCGTGGTATTGTGAGTTAGCCTAGAGTAGAAGGCAAATTAGTATGCAATAATTATCTATTAAATGAGGATTAAGGTGTTAATAAGTAAGGGGGTTACAGAATGCAATAGCAATACAAAAAGAAAATCAACATAGAAACATGATTGATCTAATGATTTGAAAGTTCTCGTGTGGACTTCAACCTTGAATTATTTGAAACCCTTATAAAAATTCATAAATTCCATACTAGTTAACCATCTAGAATTTCATCAATTAAGATTAACAAAATTAAGTAACCATTGTAATCTATAAAGTTAGATCAAAATTAATTTGAAAATAAAATTCAACTGAGTTGAGGGTTTAAATTAGAAATCTCTAATTTAACCTTTTAACCCTCTATTCCTATGTGAAAAATAGTGGTTAACCAATGCTAATTCAACATGAAAATAGATGAACATTAGCAATCACACAATTAAGCAAAAAATTATACCAAACCAATATTTAACTTATGTAATTTCAAGCAATTAACAAAAAGAATAAGGGGAAGAGGAAAATTAAATAGAAAAAGTTAACATTACAACTTAGGATCTTATAACTCAAATAAAGATAAGTCTCAAATTCCTTAAATCAATTAGAAATGTAGCCTTCCATGGTTGAATAAGAAGAAACATGAAGAAAGAAAAGTTACTGTTTAGAGTTGTATAAAATTATTATCTTGCCTTTGGAGGCAACCTAATAGACTAAGATAATATGCCTCTTAGGATTATAAAGAATAAAGTCTTGCTAATTTTAGAAGTCTAAAACCTAATCTAGAAAATTAAACACTACAAGATTTACTACAGTAAAATCTTGTAGGTTTGACGTCTAACCATTGTAAGACCCCAAAATGATGTAGTTTCACTAAACCACAAATATGAAAGTTATAGGGTCAAGTCTTAGGAAAATCTAAACCACCTTGATTGGACTTCCAAAGCTTTAGATATGGCTTAAAAATTGAGATTATTTCATCTTGGGCAAAAATAAAGTAGTAACTTTTTGGCTAAATTTAACCTTCCAGACATCCAAACTAAGCTTTAACTAAAACATGAGACTTTCCAAAATATAAAGATCACCCAAATTCGATATCCAGAACTCAAGTTATAGCTAAAAACTTGAAATAGTGTAAAAATCCAACATTAACCAAATAATTTCAAAATATTGGAAAATGAACCCTAAATCACATAACAAAACTAATTCTATAAAATTAAGCATATTTAACACACTAAGAGGAAAAAATATAAACAAAATCTTGCATATCACCTACCCTTGTTTCTTACTTCTAAACCTAGCCTCCTCTGCTAGTTCCTCTTTTTCGAAACCTCATTATCTGCCCTATATTCAACCTTTTAGAACATAATACCCAAAATTTAAAGAAACATACCATATGAAAGTACAAAATCCCTAATAATAACAATTTAAAATAATAAATCTTGTGAAAATTTTTTAAAAATTATGAGATATTATACTGAATACCCCAATCATAGATGGATGAAGTGCTAAACACTATCCTGATATCCATTACTTCATATGTGAATTTGGCATTCCTTAAAAAAATACGGTTAAATCCAAACCTTGCAAATGTGATAAGTATTTAGAAAATAATGGTTCATATTTCATATATGTGAATAATAGATAATATGACCAAATGATGAAGAAGATGAATGGAATTGAATTTCTTACCTGTACAAACCTATAAATGCTACATCAAAAAGAAAGAGAATAAAATATGGTAGTTTATTAAACCAAAAACTAAGTTATAAGAATAAAACAAAAGCTAAAGAGTTCTTTATTTTAAATCTTGTGCTTTTCTAATGAATGCTTAATTCCATAGGTATAGTGAAGAGCTAACAAATATTCATTCTTGTAGAAAAGATTGGTAAGCAAAAACATGAAATCAAAGAGAATCATCTTGTGGTTGGAAGGAGAACATATCTCATAAGAGAGAGAATCATTTTAGGATTGGAAGAGCCCCATGATGAAATTTACAAATTGAGTGATTGCTTCAATCTTTTTATTTTCAACTCATGCCAGTGTATTGGGTTTAAACATTGGTTATTTGTAAAAAACTAATATGCAAAGTTCAATGATGTCATCCTAGAAATAAACAAAATAATGATGGTTGTCGTATAAGTAACCAATATTCTAAATTTAAAGACTTTAGTTTTAAATAGAAACTAATGTCTTTTTGTGCACCAAGTTTTTTTAAAAAGGCTCTAATCAGAAAGAACCTATTGACACATAAGAAATAACCTTTGTAGTCTTATGCTTTTTAACCAACAAGTCATTTTCTAACTTCTTGTAGCCTTCTTAGGAGAGCCTATTTGTATATCTATTCTTTTTTCACTTCTTCAATTGGGCTTACCTAACTCCTATTGACTAAAGAACATATTAGTTCACAAGTGCAAATGATATATAAATTAGACATTAAGATGAACAAAACTATGGGATGTAGAAATTTTACCTTGAAATATTCATCCTTACATTATTTCTAGGACTTCTCTTGTGATTCTAGGTTAATATAGTTTCATTGCAACATTGGATCAGTTTTTGTCATGGTCTTAGGATTGATATATTCTTGCTTAAAAGTTAATTTTAAGTCCATCTATAAAGTTATTGCATGTGATAGTACTTTTTTGCACATTAGTTTTATTTTTAGAAGATGGAAAGGTTTTTACAAGAAAAAAAATACATGAAAGATCAAATTATATGTGAATATGTTACAAATATATTTTTTCATATCTATGGTACAAAATTTTCCAAATCAAGTATACATACCAAGACTTTTTCCTAAATGTTATCTATTAAACCCAAGGGGACATTCTTTTAATGAGAAATAGTTATTAATACTTTTGACTATACAATTACTACAACATAATTAACATATTTGTTACCATTTTCTAAATGTAACTTTTATTTCTCATGGAACTCAATATGTAATATCTCACTTTAAGATCATACTATAGTAATACCCTATAAGGTCATGGGACACCTCGTGTTTCTTTTTGTGTAGATAGTTACTTCTCATGAAGGATTCATATTATGGATTTGAAAAAAAAATTGGTGCCATTCATGTATACATAATAAAGTTAAAAGATTGATATTACTTAATGATGAATAAAGTAGCTAACATAAGGTTAGTCCTTATAATAAATGCTGCTCTAAATTGCATGCCAAAACTTGTAACTTACTTGACAACAACTAAATTAAGATTATGTTAGTTATCATAGATTCCTCCACTAATTTACATAACTAAGAAGCAAACATTTTTTATTGAAATATATGATGAAATTAGCACCTTAAAAAGATAAATAGCATCTAATGGCAAAGGCAACAAGTAAAAATTAAAGAGACTTCACCTCCAAATAGAGCATACCATAATTATATATCTTGAGTGAGGACTAAACCCTAAAAGTATCACTAAAAATAACATATAATATAATCCTCAACTTAGTGATGAATGAGATTGTCATAATGTCACTATACACACACATATACATCCCTAGTAGACAAAGCTAGATTTAATCACTTAATACTCAAAATTATAACAAAAATAAGAGAGCAAAATATGCCTAAAAAATTGATTAATAAGTAGAAAAATTAAAGAGACTTCACCACCAAATAGAGCTTACCATAATTATATATCTTAAGTGAGGACTAAACCCTAAAAGTACCACTAAAAACAACATATAATATAATCCTTAACTTAATGATGAACGAGATCGTCACAATATCACTATACACACACATATACATCCTTAGTAGAAACAACCAGATTTACTCACTTAATACTCAAAAGTATAACAAAAATAAGAGAGCAAAATATGCCTAAAAAATTTATTAATAACTAGAAAAATCACAAAGTTAACTCTGAGTGTAGAAAAGATGAGGCAAAGGTTTAGGAGTCATTGGAGAAATTTTAATGGTAGAGGTAATGCCTGTTAGGATTAGGAGCTAAACAGATGTAGCAGAATTAACCGATCCCAACCAATGGATCCATACAAAACATTAGATTAAGATAGGGATTAGATTATCTTTTCTCATATGCTTTCAAGGTCCGATTGGTGATCACCCTCTTTCGACTTGCTTTCAATCGAAAGTTTTGAGGTATCCACATGAAACCACAAATCACCAGCAAACGTCTCACGTCCACTGATTGGAATTCACCTCTTTTTCTCTCGTAGCGCTAGCTATGCCCTCCAAGGGTTTAAAGGGCTGTTAGGTTTTTCTGTGTTAAGGATGCATGATAATCATCTATTATTACCCAACAAGCCTATATTAAATAGGTGTATAGAAAAATTCTAACTAATTGAGCTTTATTTCATGTATAATTATAAGCTTATTATTGAACCTTATAATTATAACATGCAATTCCCAAATAGTAGGCCTAAATAATTTAGTCCATCAATTCCAAATTCACTAGGATCTAAGTGTGCGACCCTATAGGCTTTCATTATATTGGCAATGATCATTGATCATATTGTTAGGATTCGAATTAATATACACAATGAAATTTTAAAATTTTAATCCAAAACCTTCCTAGGATCCATGCAAAAGTCATAAACTAATATTAGGATTTTATCTTATTTGTGCTCATGTTCTTTTTGAACGAATTCGAGATGAATCAAATATCGGCCGGAAGGTACAACGTCTCTACAGTATCCACACGGAATGAACAATGACTTCTCCCCTCTATGAAGCTGCTAGGATTTGTTTCTCTCACTAGGATTGGGTTTGGATGTTTTCTAGAGTGATTTAGGGTTTGATTGAAGCTTAAGTGCGTAAATTATAATGTGCTGCCTTCAAATCCTTTTATAGAGCTAAGGCATTTCACAATCCTAATCCCACTAGGATAATGCTTCAAAAATTCTAATTACACTAAATAACTATTACCTTATCCTTATCCTTATCCTAGAGAAAGTGAGAAGAGATAGGACTTATCTATTAATTATCTAATATTAGATAAAAATAACATTATCTCATAATATAATTATCTAATATCTAATAACGTAATTATTTAATTTTACTTTAATATCAAATAATATCACATAATATAATATATATATATATGCACGAAAATAAGTCCAATTAATTAAATTTTAGTCTAACTAAAATCTAATTAATTATTGTCTTATTCATACTCCTTTTGTGTGACCCAATACGTTCTTACTACGTTGATAATGACTCATTTTGGGCCATAGACAGTGAGTGGTATCTAGCAATACATCACTGCCACTCAAGTAGTAAGAATGTTTATGATTTGACATCTACCTAATATATGATTAATATTTTGCATTATAATCTCTTTTGTAACAATATCCAAATGGAACCGAAGGCATAGAGTGTGTCATCCTCGTCAATGTTCAATTTATATTTCTTGATACTGAGTAGACTTAAAACAAATGATCAATATCACCTATTGATCTAATTAAGTATAGCCATGCATTTCTAAGTCTCACTTAATCAAGGGGCCCAAGGATATTTCTCTTTCATACAAGAGTAAAAAAATCCCATCCATATCACTTAATTCCCTCTGCATGATTTGTGACATGCCCAATCAACACCCTCCTTGTCATTCTGATTAAAGGTAACATAGAACGACATCAAAGTGAGTAACTCCTCATGTAGGGAACCTATAATGACTTCAGGTCAAAGACTATACACATTTGTGATCATATAAGAATAACTAATGACACGTCTATCCATGCAATATTATCACAGTGGGTCAGTCTAGTACATTATTCACTAATAATGTACTCATGTATTGACTTGATATCACATATCCATAATTCATAATTATCAGTCACTATACATGCTAGTCTCAATGTATTATTACTATCTTTTTTGTAATAATACTTGACTAGGGGCATTTTAGGAATAACAAAGCTATTCCAAGGATAATTATTATATTTAAGTTATAATTTGCACAAAATAAAACAAAACAAAATATGATAATTATATTGTCAAAACAAAACATAATACATTATGTAATATTGCAATCATCTCTATGATTGGCTCCTAAGGCACACACCAATATATATTAATGATCATAAATAAGGAGCGGTGTCTAATAATACATCATTGTTACCTAAGTAATGAGAAAGTTAATGATTCAACTAAACTTTTACATGTGATTATCATTTATGTCCTTTTGTCATAGACATTTAGATTGAGCACGAGACATGGACCGCATCATTCTTGTATAGCCCAATCTAAAGTTTCTTGATTCTTAAGTAAGCTAACTAAAACAAATGTAATTGACATCCTATATCAATTTATCTGAGTATGGCCATGCATTTTCTTAGCTTTACTTAATCAAAAGGCCTATAAATGTCACTCTTGTTATATAGGAAGGGCAAATTCTATCTTGAACACACAAATTCCTCCACATAATATGTGACATATCCAATAACTACCTTTGCATTCACTCAACCATGAGTGACATAAAGTAGTATCAAAATATGAAACTCATATATTGGAAACCTTGGAGATCTCAGGTCAAAGGACTATATTAATAATGATCACTAAAAATCACTTATGACACTCATACAATAATCCATGTAGTGTTCTTAGGATGGGTCAATCCAGTATACAAGTTCTCTAACTTGTACTCATGTGCAGACTTAATATCTTATATAAGTCACTACATATACTAGTCCTAACATATCAAAGTAACCTAATCCACAATGATATATGACTAGGGATATTTAAGAATATAATTATTCTAAAGTTATTATCATAATTAAATATATTACGCAAATAATATATGTAAAATATGATAATTGAAATTGCTATTAAAATAACACAATTCAAATTTACAATCATCAATATGATTGGTTTTAGCGCATATACACTAACAATGCCAAGGAAGTGGGTTTTAAAAACCAAGAGTGATAGGAAATAAATGAGCAAATGAAATATGTGCAGTTAAAACAATTACATGTTGATTACTCAATTCAAGATCAACATCTAAAATAAATGATGTTAGATTAATAGAAAATAGACACATAAAATTAAGATGATATTTACAAAAATACCATTGAATTATCAATTTCAATGTCCAGTTTTTGAAAAACTAACATCATAAGTTCTTTTGCTTTTTTTTACACATAATGCTTTGCATTCTTTTTTAACATCGGTTATATATAGGATTAAAGTCTTAATATCACTTTTATTATTAAACATGTTGACTAAGACAGAAAGATATCGAATTTTAATCCACATATCATCTTAAGTTCTCATAAAAATTTCAATAGTCCCTCTATGTAACTATAAACATTGATTTTTTTAACAATTGTCATCATATTTATCCTAATAATTTAAAAAATGCTTCAACATTCATATAGATGTTGGTTAATCTTATGATTGGCATCTATTAACCAACATAAAATTGTAATTCTATACTAATAAATTTAAATCAAAAGTTAAAATTAACAACAAAAAAATGAGTGAAAGATAGAAAACAAGATAAATATTTTTGTTGCCATAACGTATGATAAAAGTTAGCTACAAAATCAGATGCTAATCAATTATAAAAAAGAAACATATCAAAACACAATGACTATGATAGATAATGATATATAATGATATATAATGATAGTGATCATACAAATTGACATTCTTAGTTGAAAACTATTTCAAATACAATTCTATCTTTTTGGATGATAGGTTTCATATTCATAAAACCACCATACATAAAAAGTGAAAAGGTTAAGGGGATTAAAATATACGAGTACTCTTTTGCTCTAGGCTTTTTAGAAATGGAAAACATGTGAATAGAAAAGAAAAGTAGAGTGAGAAATCATTCTGATAAGTATGTAAGTGTATGAATTATGATTATCTTATGGATGCCTCTAAGAACAAAATATATTTTCCTTAACTCCTATGAAACAAAAACTTATTTTCTAAAACTCACAAATCAAGAAGATACTTTCCTTTAGTTGAGTTTAAAGTTTGTCAACAATGAAGCATAGCTTTAGCAGTGACATTTAAGTACAATTTTGATTAGTCTATTTCTTTTGTTCCCTTTTTTTTAAAAAAAATTCATATTCTATTTGGTATGCAATTAAAAATAATAGATATGTTATTGACCTATTCATAAAGGTTTGTTTAGTTAATTTTTGGTTTCCCAAAGTTCTTATTGCTCTAAGCACTACTACAGAATTGTTGCCTTTTAACATTGGTTGTTTTAAGGTTTTGATGCCCATTCCCACTCAACATATATATATGCATCATTGTAAATTTGTACATAAATGTTAGTTCTTGAATCGAAATTGAATAAGTGTAAATGTTTGTTTATTTACAATAAAATCAACATGTTTAGTTATTGTATAGTGTTCAATAAATAAAATATGATGTTGGGTTTAATTTAGTAGCTGACATTAATAATTGAAGATTAAGATGTCAATTTTTTTAAAAAAATAGCTATCATTATTTATAGCTTTCTTTTAATCATTGAGAATTCCCCTAAATTCCAATATTCCTAAATTAGTATATGAACCTGATTATAGAATTCAAAAACTTATATTACTATTGAAATATATTGTTCAAATTACTCATGTCATCTTAGCTCTATTTATTAAAATACCTATTGATTGATTAACTTTTGCAAGAAAGAAATGCATAGTTTTTTCTTCAAGATATTCACATCAAACAAAACCAAAAATAATGAAATTAGAAATAAAGAATCTAAGCAAATCAATGTAAATCATAACAAATAAATGTTCTTAATTTAGTTTAGACAAGAAATAAACCTTAACCTTAAGACAAAGATGTTGACAAGTGGAAACAAACATTTGATTTCAAGCAAAGGTGATCTTTTGTGTGAAAATATTGCACCAAACCTATTGCTTTCAAAGGAAAGTCAATTGGTTAATCATCCTATAGGATATTTTATGTAATATATAACTACATTTTGGTGCTTGAGATAGGCTTTCAATTTTAACTTCTATCTTCATTTTCACAATTTTTTATAAGAGAAAAAGGCATCATTTAATATTTCATGTTGTAACACCCTCACTTATCAACGCCTTATACCTTATTTACTAGATGATTATACGTACTCATTCGCCATCTACCTCAAGCTAATACGGAATATCTCAAATTTCTATACTTTATACACATGAGCAAAAGTCATATAATTATACATAAGTTCAACTTTACAAAATATACATCCCATCATATATAATATCACTAACTATATCATTATTTACAACTTCAAACATCATTGCCCTTTATCATGAGAGCCTTTGGAAGCATCACCTGGAATGGTTAGTCACAATACAGAAAACATAAGAAACAAAGTTTCCCAGTAGCTAGCTAATGCCATAAAAACATTTCAACCCATTCCAAATCCTTAAGCAGATAAAAACACACGTTTCAAAAGCAACTCATCATTTCTCATCTCTTTATCATCTCATTCTGTACCATTGTAAGAAACATACACTGTACACAACAATCATCAAGCCCATTCAAAGACTTATTTCAATCAATATTTAGATGGCCATCACAGATAATCGTACCTAGGCCTCATATACAGCATCACGCTGTCTTCCCGGGGAAAACTCGGGCCATAGGCCTTACTCACACAGTATCACACTGTCTTCCCGAGGTACTCTAAAGGCCATAGGTACCGCACACAGCAATTTTTATTACCATCCCGGGGAAAACTCGGGCCATAGGCCTTACTCACACAGTATCACACTGTCTTCCCGAGGTACTCTAAAGGCCATAGGTACCACACACAGCAATTTTTATTACCATCCCGGGGAAAACTCGGGCCATAAGCCTTACTCACACAGTATCACACTTCCTCTTGCCTTTGCAAGTTGTCACTCTTTAGTCTATCAAAATACCCATCATAGTTTAAATTAGAACATCATCACTTTCCCTAATCCTCATGTATTCTTTACTTTCTCCACTTAATTAAATGCATACTTAGATGCTCTACACTTTGCTTTCAAGCCTTAAAATGACATATATGAACATTAGAAAAGGATCCAAAGGTAAAGCCATGCAAATCCTAAAGAATCAAAGCCAAAATGTTAACTCAGCAAAGAACATGGGGGTGAACATGGGCCGTGTTCTACCCCGTGTTCAGAACATGGGGTACAACATGGGCCGTGTTCTACCCCGTGTACATTACTGATCTTCCAAAAACACAATTTTACATGGCTAAACCTCCTTCTCCCCTTGGCTTCTCAAAAGGGAAGTTCCATACACACTTTCATAACTCAAAATTCATCTTCCATAGGCTTCATAACTTATAAGAATCATCCTAATTTTATCATTTTAACCAAATTCCAAACAAATCATGCCAATACTACACATGCACCATTATGCCTCTAAAACCCAAGTGTGTACATCATGGTTTCTTGCTATTTTTACACCAAACCAAAGCCATAAATCATCACAACAACATCTAAAACCCCATTAGACATGTTCAAATCATCCTAAACTCCATGATCAACTACCTTTGACCACTCCAACATCAAAATCTCAAGAAACTAAGAAGAGCACATTAAAGAGCTCTTAGGGGAGATCATTTTTACCTCTTGATGCAACTTGAGAATCCTCACTTGGAGCTCCCCAAACTTGATCAAACTTGGGCTTTTCTTCACTCTAAGCACACCAATAGATAGAGCTTGATGAGAGGAGCAACTTTCCCTTCTACCACTAAGCTTAGATCTCACTATTTTTGGGTGAAAAACTCAAAAGAAACTTTCTCTCTCTTTCTCTCTCTCTCCTGCACATTTTGAGCTTGCTCTCATGGAGATTTTCTGCAGCTTTTTGAAAAGTGGAGGAGAGAGGAGAGTCTTCATGAAGCTCTAGGGGCATTCTTGCCATTTTGACAATTCTCAAGGGTTTTTTAGTCCTTTTTTCACCAAAAGTAAGGCTATTCTTGCCCTTAATTTTCTAACAATGACACTTGTCATAAATCCATTGGTCACACTAATAAAAATCACATATTGCACCCCAAAACTCTTGGTTATTCATATTAGATCCCAATTCCTTAATTATTTCACTTTAACCACACCCGATTCTGCACTTTTGCAATTTAGTCCATAGGGTCTCTGTCCATTTAAAATTCCTTACACTATCAGACTTAGACAACCTCCCCTTTTAGGGTTTTCCAACCTCCTCTGATCATTCATACTATTTAGGAAAATTAATTCTTTCCCTACTATCCTTTTCCTTCAAAATTTCATTTACCCTTACACTTAATTCCTTTCAACTTGAGATTCACCCACCAGGCTAATTCAAACATGCTCTTCGTTTCTACAGCCTCAGAAAATAAAGACTCAAATAATAGAATTGAAAATTCGGGATATTACACATGTTGGCTACAAAACTAAAATAGATATCTTAAACCTAGTTATAGATTTACTTTTCCATATTAATTGGATAATAATACTAATGTGGAATTTCACTTTACCAATTTTTTAATGCTTTAACTATCTAGACAAAATGTTACTATTTCAAAATCAATAAATGCAGTAATATAATAATAAAACATATTGACTTTTATATCAATTGAATTTAAGATGCTTGATTGTTCTATTAGTTATGAACATCTCAGGGTACCTATGTTTCAATGTGAAAATGGGCTTACTTCTTACTTTATGTTTATTAAAATTTGACACAAGACATAGAATAAGCAATATTCTAATGCTCAACATACAAACTATTAGAAGCTCATGGCAAATGAAGTAATTAAATACCTTAAAGTCAATAAATACAAAGTTTATGGAATTTGAGGACAACACATGCTAATTTATCATCGCTTTTCATCCCATCTTTAAAATTTTCTTGATATTTCTATATGTGCTTCTTGAAATGAAGGGGGAGAGCCTAATTTACATGATTCAAGTAAATCATTAGACATTATGTAAATTATCAATGAACTATCATGATGATTGAAATCATTAAATGTTATATGAATTATTAATGAACCATCACAATGATTTAAAAGACTAAATGGTCCTTGTCGCACCTTTAGATGTTAGTTATTTTTATAAGTTAGTTGGTATTTAAAAACCACAAGAATTTTTAATAAATAAACAACATTGTTTAAGCTAATCTTTTTATGTTAGTGCATCCTGAGATTGTTCTAACAACCATCTTTACAAAAATAATCACACTAGATCATCAATATAATTTATAATATAATCAATATGTAACCTTAAGTTAAAATCAATATAGTTTATATCATAATGTTTTCCACATGATGAAGAGAGATATGATCTATTTTTCTCGTATTAAAGTAACTCACAAGATTATGTAAACATTAGCAATGCATTCCTTGCAATTCTAGGTGAAATATAGGGACAAAACATCCATTGATGCAATACATCTTGAAAAGGTTCGAATTTTATGATCATGGCAGTCGTATTAAACCATGGATATCTTTTGCCACCTTAACTATTTAAGAGCAAAAGATAACCATAGTTTAATGAGATGCTTATGATTACAAAAATTGAAATTCTTTTGAATGTGCTATAAGAATAGGCGTGTTGTCTTTTTATTCCATCTAAACAAAAGATAAAGTGAAAGAGCAATTTATAAATAGAATTAAAATCAATATAGATCAGTTATTGAATGAAAATTGACATCATAAGTTTTACTTCATAAAGCTTAATATTTATTACATGTAGATAAATATTTATTAGTAGTTACAAGTCAATAAATATTTATTTTAATATAGTTACCCTTTTAAGGGCATTTAGATGACAATTTTAATAAAAAATTAATGTTGTTTAGCAATTTTCCTAAAATAAAATATAATTTCTACATATTTACATTTAGGTAACAATGACTAACATGAAAACTACCATAGATTAGCAACACATGTATTGAAAAATAAGCATTTTGTCTTTAACACTTAAGGAGACATAATGTCTATAACCATGACCACTTTGAAGAAAAGTGTTGCTAATTGAATTCATTCCATAGGATAAAGACGTGGTTCAAAGGGATAGGAGTTTTGATCTCACAACTTTGAAGAAAAGTTATGGTGATTATTGTTAGTGTGTATGCCCTAAAACTAATCATATTGATGATTGTAAATTTGAATCGTGTTATTTTAATGACAATTTCAATTATCATATTTATACATATATTGTCTGCATAATATATTTAATTATAATAATAATCTTAAAATAATTATATTCTTAAATGTCCTTAGTCATATATTATTGAGGATTAGGTTGCTTTGATATGTTAAGATTAGCATGTATGGTGACTTATATGAGATATTAAGTCTACACATGAGTACAAGTTAGAGAACTTGTATACTAGATCGACTAACCCCAAAAACACTACATGGATTATTATGTGAGTGTCATGAGTGATTCTTAGTAATCATTATTAATATGGTCCTTTAACATGAGATCACCAAAATTTCCTACATGTGAGTTTCATATTTTGATACTACTTTATGTCATTCATGGTTGAGTGAATACAATGGTAGTTATTGGATATGTCACATATCATGCGGAGGGATTTGTGTGATCAAGATGGAATTTTTCCCTCCTATATGACAGGAGTGGCATCTGTGGGCCCTTTGATTAAGTAAAGTTAAGAAAATGCAAGGCTATGCTTAAGTGAATTGACATGGGATGTCAATTATATTTGTTTCAATTAGCTTACTTAGGAATCAAGAAACCTTTGGATTAGGCTATATAGGAATGACACGATCTATGTCTTATGTTCAATCTAGATGTCTAGGACAAAAGAACATAAATGATGATCACGTATAAAGGTTTAGTCGAATCACCGACTTTCTCATTACTTGGGTAATAATGATATGTTGTTAGATATCGCTCATTGTTTATGATCATTAATGTGATTTATGATCATTACCAATGTAATGAGAGCCTGTAGGGTCACACACTTAAAGCCTAGTGGATTTTGAGTTGATGGACTAAATTATTTAGGCTTAATATTTGAGAATTTCATGTTATAATTATAAGGCCCAATGATAAGTCTATAATTATACATGGAACAAAGCCTAATTAGTTAAGATTTTCTATGCACCTATTTATATAGGCTTGTTGGGTAATAATATATGATTATTCATGTATCCTAAAGTATAGAAAAATCCTAGCACCCCTCCTTGACCATAACCCTTGAAGAGGTGTAGCTAGCACTATAAGGCTAAGGAGAAGAATTTCAATCAGTGTTCGTGTGGATGTTCACTGGTGATTTGCTATTTCGTGTGGATACCTCAGAGTCTTTGATTGAAAAGAAGTCGAAGAGGTGATTAACGAATGAGTCCTTAAATTATTGCAAAGGTACTCCTTGAGTCTTTATTCTAATCTAACGTTTTACATGGATCCATTGGCTGGGATCGGTTAATTCTATTGTGCTTGTTTGGCTCCCAATCCCAATAATTATTTTTATGACATCCTACTTAAAATAGTCCTTTGCTTTTATACTCATGACATACATGCATATTTTATCATCAATCTTTTGCTGTCATGCATTCTATCACAACCATACTTTTTTCTTAATCCCTTGGTTTCAGGTCCATTGCAGATTATGGAAACTTGACATAGATTGTGGTTGAGAGAAGATAATAGCTTAAGAGTTATGAGTTGCATCTTAATAGTTAATGATTAAGTAGCATCAATCATGCATTGTCCTCATATGCCACCAAAATAAAAAATAAAGTGAAAACTTAAATGAAAAATGTAATGAAAGAGAAATTATAAAGTCAACACCTAAATGAAAATTGAATTGAAAGAGAAGAGAAACCAAAGATGCAATTTAAAGGCAATATAGGAAAATTTACATCAGTTATTAATAGTTAACCAACATCTTAAAAATGAATTTTTTAATATGAGTCCATTAACATGCCTTTTAGATATTAGTTATTTAAAAACTTGATGTTGCAGGTGTTTACCTTATGAATCTTATAGTGTGTATTAAATGATCATACCGTTGAAATATAAATAATCTTTATAATTTCTAGTAATATTGTGAGTACAAACATTAATCCATAAGATCTACTACGATTTTATTTATTTTGTGGAAAGCATTTTTATATAAATTGAAAATATGAACCAAAATTGGATTCCAAATGAAAATTAGTAGTTGTTATTAAATACAGAATGACAAAAATCAAATTTATAAAACCCAATTTAATAAATATAAAAAATTCAGAATTCAATTTTGGTACTTATGATATTTTTATTTACAAATATAACTATGATCATGATAAATCATACCAACCAAGAAAACCATGTAAAAGTTTCTTAATAAAAGAGAAAAAAGGGAAAATATATAGTAATCATTAAGGAAATAATAAAAAGAGTTTAGCATGAAAAGTGTTTCACTAATTTATGCGAAAATTGATGGTTTCAGGAAGAGATCGCTATTTCACCATTTTATTAACCTTGAAAGGTTTTTAAAAGCTTGGGTATGTAGATCTTATGTGAAGATGACAGCACAGCGTGTGAAAGAGAGAACATACAAACCGAGCTATGATCATGATAAATCACACCAAGTAAGGAAAACATGTAAAGGTTATAAAAAAAGGAAATAAAATATTAAAAAGCAGAGGAACAATAATTACCCCAAAGGAAAACACCAACATATATAGTAAAAATAGATCAACTAAATAATAATATAAAAAGTCGAGTTATAAAATACATTTCTTTTTTCAAATATTGTATAAATTTTAAGCAAAGGAATAATGCACCACCATCATTAACAATATTAAAATTAATCCAAAAAGCCTATTGAAATTTTGGAAGGAAAAATAGCCGTTTAACAATGGCACTCTTAATTTCAAAATTAGTGTAGGCATATTTTCTCATTCGTTAACCCTTTTCTTTTACCTATAAATGTAAATTACCTGCATTCTTCCACACGATTTTAAATTTTGTAAATATCACCAAAATACCAAGATAGTCTCTCAGCCTAGCTACAATCAGAATAGTATTACTTAATGTGATTGGAGACTCGGAGAGAAAATTTTCCTAAGACATAGAGTAAAGCTACAAAACCAAAACACAGATTAATAAAATAATCCTATGTAACGTATTGCACTATTTTTTTTTACTGCTATTATCATCGCTTTTCATTAATACAGGATAGTTTGTATCCCATCAGATAAATTTTGATGGGTGATAAATGAAATTAAATTGTTGCAGTCTTGGAACAAATTTATAAAATAACTAATCAAAACTCAAATAACTACACAAAAAGGTACTTTCGAAAGCTTAAACTCCTTAAATTGAAAATAACTCATGACACCGTATCAAATAGATAATAAATAAACTCATGATAAACTAGTTAGATATGAGCATTATAAATCAATTCAAAATGTTTGGGCCCAGGGGTTTTTGTGTTAAAGTATTCTATATCTTTTTCCAAGTTAAGGATATAATGCAATAGTTGAAAAGAAAATATCAGAGAATGGAACTAACCAAATGTCTAAGGCGTTATCTTATGGAAGAAAGATGTGCTTTATCAACTATGTAACTAACTAGTTTTTTTGGCACAAAGGACGCCAGGGACAAAGTTAGAGAAAAATTGTCGAAAGATAGAAGTAAAATTTATGAGAAATTATATGATGTTTTAATTTTTAAAGAGACTGAACATAAATTTACATAAATACAGACATACATACATGCATATATATATATATATATATATATATATATATATATATATATATATATATATATATATATATATATATATATATATAAAGAAAATGAAAGGAAAATCTTTGAATTTTCCTTAAACTGGGGTGGTTTTCAAACTGAAGTGTAACTTCGACTCTAAAAAAGATAGCAGCCAATGTTTATAAGCAAATCAAGGCATAAAGGTATATCATGCTCGATGAAACATTTCATCTAACTTCATGTCAACTTTTCCTCCGGTAGTTCCACGGAAATTTAACGGAACAACTAAAGTTAAACAAACTGAGATATTTAAGATTCAAAATTGAATATTTTAATATAGAAGGACTAAGGTGGTCCAATTTAAATCTAAAAGTTTTCTTATCAAGAAATGAAATTAAGGGGCTAAAATTACATACCTGCTTCACTACGTCGGGGACGTCTTCTTCCTCGTCTAGCATATGGATATGAATTAAGTTGGGAGACCCAAGAAAAGCCTGTAAGGATCACCAAAGTAAATATAGGTGCCGTTGTCATAGACTTAAACTACCTTTATTACAACATCAATTTTTCTCTCACTCTCTTATCCTCACTTAATTTTAATGCACGGTTTTATTTTCTTGCAAATTGTGGTTAGAGTTGTGATTAGGGTTTTATTACAATTACGAAAATTGCAGGTAAGTGTACGAAAATGTGATGGTTACAGCATAAAATGAAATAATAATATTATGAAAAATATTATCGACATGGACTGGAATTTAAAACTGTTCTGTTCTACTTCTGCTCACAAAATTAGCTGAAGCTTAACGTAAGTTCTAATTTCTTTGGAAAGGAATATAATTATAAAAATGACAATTAAAAAGAGAGGATAACCTAACTCTTTTCAAAATAATTAAGGAGATGTATACATGTCCACTGCGACAAATTAGATGGCTGCGTTTATTGAGAAATACTTACATACTTACTGCCTATCCTCTTATCCTCAAGCACTACCCATCAAAAGCTGCCAACTAAATCTAAAACATACTTATTAATATAGAATATTTTAATTTAGTGTAACCAACCAAACAATGAATTTTCTCTTAATAAAACATTGCTTATAATGTCTACCTATTAATATAATCGATGTAGTAAGTTTCACTTATTTACAAAAATTTCATCATGTTATTATATACATCCGTTTTCTATTTGACCAATGTAAATTTGATGACTTTAAAAAATAAATTTATAGTAGTGTTATATTTTTTATTATATTTTAGATGTGAAGATATAATATATTTTGTTTATAATAATTTTTATTATATATTCTATTTAAAAATAAATATATTATAATTCAAGGATATGTACATGTATTTGTATGTTTACATACTAATATAGCTCATGATAAAAATTAGCAAAAATCTTAATAGTTTAATCTTGGGCATGACTATTTAGGTGATGCACAATTCATTTATCTTGTGAGTTTAATTCAAGGTTTAAATCAAATTGCAAGCCTTTCATAGCTTAACTCTTCTTTCAAAATTAATTAGCTATTAGGATATAAATGAACCATAAAAGCCATTATGCTTTATCAAAAACCTTTAACTCATAGCATGTGACTCATATGCATATCTCTCTCTCTTTCTCATGATGTGTGTGTGTGTGTATATATGTATATGTATATGTATATCAAAATCATCCATAAATGTCATCATGCTATATCCCAAGCCTTCAATCATGCAAATTGGACCACTAATATAAAGTTATTGGTTTGAATAGTTGAAGCTTAGTGCTTCTTTAAATAAGGTCTTGGGGTTGAGCCTAATACAAGGGAAATAAGTATTGGGAGAACTTTCCCTACAAATTGAAGTCCAATTGGATTCAATTCTAAAATAGTCAAGGTCCAATACAACTAATGGATATTAGGGGTTTAGATAAAAAAAAAGAAAGAAAAATACACATACACACACACACACAGATATATATATATATATATATATATATATATATATATATATATATATATATATGTATGTATATGTATATGTATATGTATATGTATATGTATATCAATAATGCTACTTTTCTTTGTCACTCCTTTTTCATATTAGGAAATGGAGATTAATAAGACCTATATTTTGACAAAACCTAAAAGATTTTCTTTTCCTAATATGGATAAGAGATTGAGGAGGGCATAAAAGATAGAAAGTAGAAATAGTATTAATATATATTACTAACACTCATAGTTGGACCACCCTTTTGCCTATGACCTACAATTTTAAAATGCCATTTAGATATTAAGCGTCGTTAACTATTAAGATGTTATTTATGACACATAAAGCCGTTCGACTCTTTTTCAAAGTTTAAGTTTTCTATTATTTGTTGTTAATTTTATGAAACTATCTTCAAAATAGTTAGACTCTCTCTGTCTCTATGTATATACACACACACACATATATATATCTTGATTTCAACTTGAAAAAGATCTAAATAGATTATTCAAAAGGTAAAGTCAATAATATGAGTTGGTAAAAAACGTGGATGGACAAGAGTAGATAAATGAATTGGTGAAGGGAAAAAATGGAGCATTAAATAGTCAACAAGTTAGAGTTAAGGTCATGAAAGATAGCCACCACTAGTAAAGTGGTATCCAATATTACTTTAAGAGTTTTATTTTTCTAATATCGTGAGTTTGAGCCCTTGATCTTGCATATGTGTTAAGTGAATTGTCACTCGTACAATTAAATAAAAAGTTATAAAAGGTAGGCATTTATAATAAACATACTAATATATTGGTTTAAGCATGAATCACATAGCTATACTTAAATATTATATACAAACTATCACTTTCTCTAGTAAAAAATAAATTGAAATGATTTGGATTAAAATAAAACTATGGCAAATTTAAATGAAATTATGATAAATTTAGCTAAGTAACATTTATAAGATAGAAATAAACATATCCAACACAATATATATTCACATGTAAATAAACAGAATATTCTTTCTTTCATCTAGGGGTGAATTGGGCCAATCAACCTAACCTAACCTAACCTACTTATAAAATAGAATAGGCTTGACCAAAACTTATAGCTTCTATTATAGAATATGCTAGGCTATATTATTTAAAGTTTATCATGTTAACCTACCAGGTTGGACCATATTTTCATAAATTAAATTATATATATAATTTTTTTAAAAATATTTTATATAGATTTTAAAAGTTGTATGAAAAAATTTAACACAATCATTCTCTTAATTTTAAATTATATTAAAATTATTATTATAATATTTATATTTATTTTGGAATTGAATCGAATTTGAATTATAGAGAATTTTGAACTTTATATTTTTTTAACTTATTCAAGGCAAGTTCTAATTAAAATATTATCATTAGTTAGGGCTTGAACAACTTTATATATTAGTTATGCTTAATAATATCAAAACTTAATTTGAATTAACTTAATCTTGCTCCTAATAATATTTTTATGAATATTTACTAATTATTAATAAGCTTATGTAGGCTAACATGATAGATTAGAATATGAAAAAGTTGTGCATGAACCAAAATAAGCCAGATCTTAAACCTACCACAGGTTTATGGGCAAAGTCAAGTTTTTTTTTTTTTAACAAACCTAGCCTATTTTAGAGAAAATCTAACAAAGTCTTACTAGGCTTAACATAAATTTGACTCTACTTTCATCCACTATTAAATTATTTTCCACATATAAGGGCAAATATCCTAATAACATAAATTTGGCTCTACTTTCATCCACTATTAAATTATTTTCCACATATAAGGGCAAATATCCTAATAAAATAAGGTAGAAGCAAAATTACAAGGACTCCTATTAAAAAGTCATAAATAAGTATATCCATGAATTGGTCCCTTACTTGATAAGGTTACTGGCACAACACACATGTTTTCAAAAACTAAAATGTGTGGATATAGGTTGGTCTATAACAAGGAGGGCTATGAATTGATAACTAGATTAAGAAAGTGAAGAAACATCAATTAGTCCACAAGTTTCACTTATAATTACTCTCACAAGTAAGTTTGATAATGATCCAAACTCACACTTCTGGAAAAACTAAAATGGGTGGATGTAAATGCATAAAGGGATTGGTGAAAAAAGAGAGAAATTATCATTAGCTCAAAAAATGGGGCTTAAACTTGAACAAATTAGACATGTTTAATAAATATGTTAATATATTAATTTTACCTAATTTATTTAACTAGTACTTAACTATATAAAAATTAATTAGCTCTCGCTCTATACCTGGCAAAAAAGTTGACTAATTTGGACTAAAAATAGGAGTGTGAAACTTAAATTATGATTTATCAAAGAGCAGAATAAATTAAAAAGAAATATATCAAGCATGAATTATATACTCAAGCAAATAAATTGTTATATTCTACCATTCCTCTAACATTGAATTTTTATGCAGTTTTATAGATAAATATTTTTATAAAATTTTAATGATTTGACAACATTTAAATAGAAACAAAATTTCAAAGAAAAATAAAAATATTAAAAAAATAAATGGATGAGTGGTTAACATGACAGCATTTATAATAATGGCTCAATCCACAATTATTCAGAAATTAAGACAGATGAATATGGATTGGTAACATCAAGAATGACAATAAATAGGTAACTGCATTCATCAAGAAAGCAAAAGAAACGTCAATAGGTCAACAAATTCAGTTTAAAGTTATTCAAACTTGGCATATTCACTAAACAAGCTATTAAATTCATTTAAACTTGTTTCATATTGCAAGTACTTAATGCTATTTTTACAAGTTCACTGTCTTTGTACTTGAGAAAAAATTGAAAATTTGAGAGTAAAAAATAAGCGTGCCTAATTTAATTGAGATTATGATATATTTAATTAAATAATATGTGCATGACAGGGATAAATACATCAAGCATGATTTATAAACTCATATAAATAAATGTAATATTCTACCCTTATTCTTCTATTGTTAGTTTCTTGTCCATCCCTAGGAATTAATGTCATTTAAAAGTTTTGATGATTCAATAATATTTAAATAGGAACAAAATTACAAATATACCTATAAAAATGCTAAATAAAGTATAAATGGGCAATAAGCAATTATATAAAAGTTGATTTAACATGACTAGCACTTGACAGCTTAATGACAAATCCACATTTATCCCGAAAACTGAAACAAGTGGATGGATATGAATTGGTAAAAAATAATAGTTGATATAACCAACAATTGGTTGATTTAATCTAGAAATAGTAATGAACTCTGTTAAATTGAGCTAAACTTAGCTTAAGCTCGTTTAATTTAATATTATTCAACTCATGGCTTGGCTTGAAATCAATTGAAGCCAATTTTTTTGGCTTGATTTTAACTTGATAAACTCAAATTAGTATTCAAAAAATTAGACTAAATTAAATGATTCAATAAAAAAAACTAGTGAATTAAACATATATTCTGCCTACGCTATCACTAAAACTGAAAGTTTTTAAAACTGTATAAAAACTACTAAATTAACATTAAACCAATTAATAGGTATAAACTAGTCATTGTCTCATGATTCCTATAACTTAAAAATACCTCTAGTTGATGTGCTAGCATTCAACTACAATAGTTGACTATAGGGGGTAGGATAGCCTTTATTTTTATATAGTTATTTATGGTATTGGACATCACCAAAATGGTTGTTCTCGGCTTGATTATATTTAACTATGGTAGTTGAATACCTTTGGTCAAGGTGTTGGTATTTGACTGTAATAATTGATTATAAAAGGCATGGGTAGCCTCTATTTTTAAATAGTCACTTATAGTATTTAACTATTGCCAAAATGGTTGCTCTCAGTTTGGTTATATTCAACTATGGTAAACAAACATTGTACTAATTTTTGCATAATATTTGAATACTATGTTCAATTGTAGCAAGCTAAATTTCATAATTTTAAACTATTTTCAAACACTTTCAATGCAACTTTCAACACTAAACCAAAGTATGAATTTAGCACAAATCAAAACATAAATTAGCATTAGATTTTCATAAATTAACATATGAAATTAAACAAAAAACAAAACTAGCAATAACTAGACAACAAATCCAAACAAAAATAGAATCAAACTTAAAGCAAATTAGAACAAACTTGAATAACAAGACAAGAAGACAAAAACAAGATCATAATTATCAAAAATAACAAGGAAATGACAAGATCTAAACACAACTGACACAATTCAAGACACATAATTGGGATTTGAAAATAGAAATTAGATATAATGACTTTAGATCAACAAAACACATAATTAAGATAAAAAGATAGCAAAATTGAATTGGAAATGTAAAAAAAAAAATAAAGGGTAAACTTAAAGATTGAGAAACAAGCTCTAATACCAAATGATACAAATCCAATATGAACCCATCATAGGGAACCAATGAATAATCCAAAAAATGCCAAGGATTGTCTTATAATCCAAAAACATAGTAGAATCATGCCACACTTCAATAAAAATAATAAATGATGAAATTAGATGCCACAAAAGAAAAATCCTTTGATAAGTCAAGAATTCTTGCTAGAAACCTAGAGAAAAGTCTATCTTCCAAAATAATTAGATCTTTGATTAATTCACTAAAATATCAAAAGTTATGATAATAAGGAATAAACCTCCTTATATAACTAGAAACTAACTAAGCTAAATAGGCTTAATTAGACATAAATGAGTCAAACTTAGAACCTAATTAAAACCTTATAATATTTATAAAATTAATTGCTAAAATTAATGGGCCAAGTATACATGATTAATATTATGCCTAAATAGCTTAACCCATAAGTAAACAAATTCAAATAGTCAAAATAGTAAATCTAGCATGGGGTAGTCAACTATCCTAGTAAAACATTAGCCTATAAAACAAGTAGGCAATCAAATATTTGCTGGCAAAGATAAATTATGGATGTAATAGTTGATTACTATAATCAACTACTAGCTTACTAAACACAATAGTCAATTATGGTAGCCAACTACTAGCTTACTAAAACTAAAATACAACTAATCCATGATTTTAACCCTTCCATGTCTTCATTCCTATGCTTCCAAGCTATTTGAATGAGTCTATTGAGATTTTCCTTTATTTTTTTAACTTAATTCCCTATGATTGGCCCTTTCGATAAATGTAAATGTTCCTTTTACGCTACTTGTGTTCACATTAGCCTTCTTTTGATTTAAGGTGAAAATCCTTGCTAGAGTACTAGCTTCTCCCTTTCCATTATTTCCTAGCCTATGTTGCTTGTTCACTATAATGGGAGATTGCACTAATGTTAACATACGTGTCTTAAAGGTTTTCTCAAATTACATTAGAGGAGCAATGGGGCAATTACGAGCTCTATGTCCCATTTTTCTACATTAGAAACAAGTCACCAACTTTATTTTACATTTACCAGTGTGCCTCCACCTAATGTACCACTAACTATCCTAGTGAAAAACTGTAAGCTATAATAGGTATAGACTTTAAAAACATTAATACTCCTTTCCTTCATCCTCTTCTTGTTGCCAACTTCCTTGATTCTCTCTTATCTTTCTTGTAGTCATAGCTTATGTAGAAATGCCCTATCTACCACTTGCTAATATGTAACGATTTCTATCATTTGAACCCTATCAAATATATAATCTTGAATCCTTTTTACAAACTACTCCACCTTTATTTTTTTAGTGGGCATTAGTTACATAACGTATCAAGATAGCTAGGTAGATTTGGCATTATACTCAACTATTATCCTTCCTTCCTAATTCAATTGCTTGAACTCTCAAGTGCAAGCTTCCCTAATCCTTAAAGGAAGGAACTAATCCACAAACCTCCCAAATGAGTAATGGCACCTTAACATCCTACAGCTCTATATGCCACTAAAATGAGTAATGCACCAAGTGCTCTAGATGATACCCTACAAGTTCTATCATTAGAGTTTTCATGAATCTTAGCATTCACCTGTATTGTTCTATCTAGTAAAAAAAATTGATATAAGTCTAAGGTTAAGTTGATTTCATTAAACTAAAGGGTTATTAATTTCAAGAAAGCATGTATTATTTGAGTGCACTATCTAGGATCTTAAGACAAGGAAGGCTTTGATTCTTAGGTTATTCTTGGTCCAAGGTCATAGCTATTCTTCCTAGTATGCTTTGTAGGTTTCAACCCATTATAGGTTATGGCTAATATTGATGGTTTCATTTTAAGCCTGCATAAGACTTGATGTCTAGTGAGTTGTTCGAGGTAGGTTGATCTAAAATTCTACAAAATCAAAAATTTTCTATCAAACATATAATACTCCAGTAGATTTCAATGTTACCTATTTTTATCATTGATGTCATTTCAAACTTTTTAATGCTTAAAAGTCACATTGTTCCCCATTATTCAGGACTTTACTTTGATATCAACTTTATAACACTCCACTTTCTTAAATAGTATTGTATGCAGGTTTTAATTAATTTAAGTGACATTTTGTGAATTTTTTTTTGCAAGAAAATTTAAATAGCACTTAAGAAAAATACTACATAAAATATGATGAAATAACCATACATATCAATTTGGGGGTTGGGTTAGTATAGTTATCCCTAGATAGTGATATCATCTTAAAATATGTAAATGTAAGTTTTTCAAAAGTTAATCTTATTTATTAGGCCATGCAAAAATTGCAACCTTAATAGCCTATGCCATAATATATCAAAATAGCCATCCTTGATCAACTATAGGATGCCTACGCTAGTAACATGCTCTAGATGGGCAAAGTACATAAGGATGCACTTGTGAAGGTCATAAAATAACTTACAATAGAAGCTAATATGGATGGTCCTGAATGGGTATGCCACTATGATCATCATGTAATCCTTATGGATCAGCATCTTGGCATTGGAATTCTACACCTAAAAATTTTAAAAATATAACACAAATAAGTTATAATGACTTAATGAGTGGTACTAAATCATAAAATTCTACTACATACTTAGCTAATATATACATATGTTAATATCCAATTGAGACTTTAGTAGCCTTACTACTTTATCACCTTACATCAATACTTAAACAAGAAGCATATAATATAGATAATCAAGTGGCCAATATTCACTAAGTGCCTCATTAGTATATAGCTTGACTCAATTTCTAAACTCGTCAAGACTAGAATCATATTCCATAGCCATAACATGATAACTATATAGCATCACAATATTACTTTATAAACAAATGCTGATGGTGATAAAAATCATTATGGGTTTGTTAATACATAACAATTCTCTATGTATGTAAGAAAACAATATAATAAAAGCCCGCATTATCCATCCTTATATGCCTTCTATTGCTAACAACCACTGTCACAATATATATCATCATTATATGAGCATTGCTAGCCTTTTCTCATTAGCAACCACTATCTTAACACATGTTTCATATAATAACTTTCTATCATGTTAACAACTAACACACCTTATGTCATGATGCATAATAAGTAGTCATAGTAAAAAAAGCCATAAATGATCGTGGACTTCCATACATATAAAATAAAACATTCAAGCATGTATGTCAATTATAAATTTTGAAAGGATTGTAACCCTAAGGACGTGACCATATCATAAATATTCACATAAATACATTACTAGACAAGCAAACTCAATATGGACTTTACCATTCTCTCTTAATTCTTATCATATACTAAGAGTTTGCAAATTTTTTTATAAAAATTATAGGTTAAGGGAGATACTAAGACCTTCCCCCTTAAAATTGACCATACTTGATCCCATTTTATCATGCAATTCAACTTCTTACTATATGGATAATTATTATTTAAAAGCCTTGGACATTTCCATATACCTCATCATAATTAACTAATTTAGCTTATACACCTCATTATTAGTCAATCTCTTACCATAATTTATTTCTTCTTTCTTTACCTAAAATATTTTTATTATGTTTTGATTATACCTATCAAGGACCAATATTATTAATTTAAATGAAGTTTGAAATCATATTTGCTTGAAAAGGGCTACGGTGATCGAATGTCCTCAATGAATTCCAAAGTTTCTATCTTATTCTTATTATATTTTCATGCTACTTTGTTTGAGAAATTACACACTAACACCCCTTAATCTTTTAATTTTCCTATACTTATATAATTAAGTATGAATATTAAAAATCTTGGATCTTTAATAGGTGTATGGGATGGCTACCTAAAAATGCTATCCTAACTTCATCAATTTATATTTAAAACTTGAACCTTAAAAAAGGAATTAGGTAATCTCTCATCTAAAGCCCTTTTAACTAACCCATTCTTACTTATTATTAAGCAAGATTGCCTTATGTGTGTCTTAATTCATAGAGTGGCTAAACCCCCCTCCAATGGTTTCTACTTAAAATTTCTTGTTTACATAATGATTCACCATCCAAATACTTCATAGTTTCTTTGGAAGACCAAAACTAGTTTCATGCATATCAAAAAGAAAGAAAAAAATCCTTAAAGTTCATATTTGTTTTCCTTATCATAGTTATCCTCTTTTCCTAACATGTAATCTTATTATTTGGTTAACAATCTTCATAGTAGATAGTAACTTCCTCTCATCACATGCATAATATCCAATCCATCATCCTCATCTTTAAGCATCTCATTACATTACATTATTCATTAAACTTCCATAAAATAAAAAGAATCTAAGTAGAGTAGAGGTATTTTAAGTAATCAATAGTCACCTTAATGTTCTTCAAATCCTTGAATGAAGACTATATATCATGGAAATAAAAATATAGTCACACTCTATTCAATTTATAAACCTTAAAATTACACAAAAGATAATGGGGTCTTATGTAAATGTCAAGAACTCTTTTTATTTTTCCTTAAGCAATTTTTAGTCACCCAAAGGAGAAGAATTCTAAATTTTTTTGTGCGTGCATGTATGTTCAATGCTTGGCTAGAAAGAGTAAGAGGCTTTCTTCCAAATTTTCTTTTCTCAAATCCATTAATACCTCATTTGACTCTAATTAGTAAATGTTAGATTTCCTTTAATTTCATTGACTCCATTGCTATAACCATCATTTCTACTATTTTCCCTAATAGCAATCATAACACTTATGTTCCCTTTTCTTTTAAGTTCCTCTCATACAATTTAACCTAAGGGGAATCTTTGAGTTCTAAAAGGTCCCATTCAATCCTCCTACCTTGAGTGTCAAATGGACTCTCTTTTAAACCCAATTCCCCACTTAGAGCTTTCATACTAATAGCTTAAGTAAAATATTAATCCAGTTGCAACTGATCCAATACATTTTTCTCAAACTTTTATGATTAAGCCTAAAATATCTTGTTATATGGCTAGCTTTTACAAATCTTATTCAAAAATTCATAACTATTTACTTGGATTTTCCTTATGAAATTTTAACTAGCACTATCCTTATGTATCTTCTTTCTTTCAATGCAAGTCATTCATTAATCAAATTCCTAAATTAGAACTTATACTAAAATTACCATGATTGGGTCTAGGTAGTTCCACTAAAAAATTTTCGTACTTTAAAAAAAATTAATCTTAATTGGCTTATGGTAAAATCATGAAATTTTGATATATGATAGCTTCATATGTCTCTTCTTTAGTTAAATTTACTACTCACAAATGCAACATTCCTAGAAAGAGCTCTAAATAAAAAATTACTAACTATATAGTCAACTCATCATGAAAACAATAATTACTAACTAACTCTATAAATATTTTCCATACTTAATTTATTTGAGCCTCTTCATAACCCATGTCTACTGAGTCCTACCTTAACCAAGTATTTTCCTTATTTAGTTCCCTATTTACTTCAATGTGTGCAAATATTCCTAATTTACATTCATAAGTTTATTATATTAGATGTTTCAGAGTGTTATACCCAACCATACATTGGAGAAAAGCTTAAAAAGGTTAGAAAGCTTTAGATATGATATTTTCTCTTGATTTGAGCTCCACCGCAATGAATTTTTTTTGTGTTCTTGGATATTTCTAGTGGTTATAATTAAGTAAATTGTTTTAAATTAAGTATTGATAGTTGGTTGGTTGTAAATAATTTGTTATAACTTGTCTTTTGATGTGGAAACTAGAGTTTAGAAAGTTTATATAAAGCTCCTACAATAGGTTACGCTATTGTTAATTTCTATCTGTTTTTACAATTGTTGTATAATCTATTTCTATAGGTATTAATTGGTTCTTTCTAGCTAGTTCCTTTCTTAAACAAAAAAATTAGTGTACAAAAATATATGCTAATTTTCTATTTAAAGCCGACATCTTTTAATTTACAATATCAATTCTTTATACAATTGATGTCATTTTGTCCATTAGTAGGACAATGTCGTGTACTTTACACATCTTTTTTTTATAAAAAAAAAACTAATGTCTAAATCTAACACACTACCATGAGTTGAAATTTAAAACAATGAAGGAATGACATTATTTGCAAATTTCATCTTGGGCCTCTTGCAGCCCTAAAATAATTCTTTTTCTAAAGAGGTATGCTTCCCTTTCGGCCTAAAGATGTTTTTTTTTCAATTTTTTCTCACCAATTTTTTTTTTGTAATAATGAATCTCTATCAGCCTACAACTAAATTTGTAACATTTTGTACTCACTAAAAATAATGTTGAATTTAAAAGTAAGGATTTGTTCTCTTTATGTTTTGGTTCTTGAAACTTAGTTTTATGAGTTTGTACAAATAAAAAATTTAATTTCATTTATTTTCTTCAATATTCAATTGTATTATCTATTATCTATTTATATAAAATATATACCATCATTTCCTAAAAATTTAATGAATGATCATCGCTTTTCTAGAGAATGCTAGGTAACTGTATCAATTATGCTTACTCTATGTCACCTTGTGTATGTGAGCTAACCACTTTTTTTTACTTGTAAATTCGCTTATCAGATGAGCTTTATATTTAAACTTTCATAAGAGGCATAATTTAATCGATATAAGACTAAACCTTTTGAAATATTAACCTATTTATAATACTTATAACTTTCATCATGCTTATCTTGTAATATCCACAGACAGTGTGTGTACATATATATACATATATATACATATATATACATATATATACATATATATACATATATATACATATATATACATATATATATATATAAAGGACACCTGAATGAAAAGAATTTTCAATTTAGTATTCAAAAAGCTTTGAGAAAAATCAAGTAACATAAGTGGATTGTTTAAAATTCCTTTTGGACTAACTTAGTATATTTATCCAAGGCCCAATAAGTATTATTAAAATTCCAAGAATAAGCCCAAGGACTAAATTTAAAATCGGCTAAAGAATTTTAGGTAAAAGTAAAATTTTGAAAAGTTTTGGGGTAAAATTATAATTTTTCAAAAAATTTAAATTTTGGCCCATTATTTTATATTAATTTTGGAAATTTTTGGGCTGAGGAGAGCCCATAAAATTTCTCCCTTAGCTGCTTCAAAACAGCAAGAGAAGTATAAAAATTTTCATGGATTTTGGGCTAAATTACAAAAAGGCCCATTTTCTCAAAACTTGTAGAAAACCCAAGAAACCTTGAGAAACTCCATTCAGGTCCTTTTTCTCCCTCATTTGCACGAAATTTAAGCTGCCATAGGAGACCTTTTCAAGCTTTTAACATAATCAAACACACAATCAAGCCAAATCAAACACAAAACTTCAAGTTCTTGCTACTTGTTTGCTTGTATTGTTAGGAGAAATCAACCAAAACTTAGAGACATGATCTTTCTTTTCTTCAAATCAGAAACCTTCTCTTTTAGGGAGAAACTTAAAGCCTTGACATAATCAAGTTTGGAGGTGAGTGACAATTCCTTACCATTTTCTTAGAATTTTGATTCAAGAATTATAAAATTTTGAATTCTAGATTGGTTAATTTGTTAGCTTGATGTGAGACCATGCAATTAAGGGCATGGTACTGTTCTGAACCTTTGGACATGTATTTTTAATGGTATTAGCATGAGGAATGCATGAGAATACAAATTTTAATGTTGGAAATGAGTGGTGAATCCAATTCATGAAGGACAATGCTTGCTGGAAAATTTCTTGAAAACCTGGAACAGTGACTTCGAGTGCATGAATTTTCTGGGCTTCATAGGTTGCTTAAAAATTCAAAAGTAAACATTATATGGTCTCTTGTGATGTTAGGATCAACATATAATTGATTGATAATTTTTAGAATAAGTTAGGATTTCGGAATGGGTCCTGGTTAGGGAGTAGTCCAGAATTCCAGAAACAAAACGCCTGGGTGATTGGTCTCGGGTTTTAAATTTATTGAGGCACTATATGGGCTCTAAAATTCTAAAAAAATTTATTAAAACCCTTCCATATGTTCTTTAAAATATATAAAAATTTCGGAGAAATTAGAGCTCATTATAATATTGAATAAATTCTTAACATTTTGGGGCTCCAGTGCTGTCAAATCTGGAACTAACTTGGAAAGGTGAACTTGAGCGAATTTCTGGTAAAATTCAGTAGGTATTATGAGAAAACTTATAACATAAAATTTGTCATTTAAGATGTTATGAATAACATATAAATTAATTGGAAATTTTATAGTTTATTTAATTAGCTAAATAGAGCCAAACTTTTTATTACTCTCTGCTGGCCCTGTTCTGGGCCAGTGAATGAACAGTATTATAGTGTAATAGATTCTAAGCCCAAATTGAATGGTAGTTAGTTGGCATTGAACTATTAGGGCTTTGGTTGAGTATAGCAAACTTTGAAAATTTATTTGGAATTAATTAAACATAGGTTGAGGGCCTAGTGAAAAAGAGTATAGTATAGGATTGATAAATTCTAATTAAAATATAAACTAAGCCATTCTATCTAAATTCTTGGAATGTGGATGTATTAATAGAATGTATGTTATTCATGTATAAACTAAAAATGATTATTTTGCATGTGTATGTATTGTTTGGCTTGATTAGGATGGATGTTACCTAAATGGCTAATAGTACGTTTGACCTTATTATTGATTATTGGATTATGAATATGCTTATAATAGCTATTGTATTCTAAAATACTATAATGTTTCTGAATTCTTCTTAGATATAATATGTGGGGGAGTATTACATCATTCTAAAAGAAGAAGAGGCATGGTAAGGGTTGGAGGGATAAGAATGGTGGCTTTGGCCTAGGGTGGTGGGAAATAAGGTTGAATTGATGATATAAGGGGAAACCCATACCTTATTAGCAATTTGTTAATATCCAGTCTAATTATTTCTTCCTTATATATTTTAGATGAGATTCTTAGTGGATAATATTGAGTAAAAATAAATTAAATCTTTAGTTATAATTTATAACCCAATAATATAACGATAATATGATAAAAGGATAATTGTTACTCACTGAGTATTTTATATACTCACTCCTCTTTGATGTTGTTTTGTTTTATAGATAAAGAACATGGAGCTCCAGCAGAAGGTTGATATGTTGCATAAAACCTTTTAATTTCCATGGGGCATAGTGTAACAAAAGATTACTATTTTAAGTAGTCTATTGTACAGTTAAAGTTTATGTGTATTACTAAAAATTTTTGCTATGCTACTGTATATTGATATCATATATTAATTTTTCATTGCACGTGCAATGCAATTTACTTTACTTTTATTATCTGATACTATCATATTCTCTCTTTAGTATGAAACAGTCAGATATAATTTCTTATAGGCTTGTCAAAATGTCTGATTGGCTAAATACCAGTTAGATGTCTTTACGCCGATCACAATACCTAAAATCGGGCCATGACATTATCCCTTTGGTGATCATCCTTATTTCTCCATCCAAAATCACCAGTCAAAATGAAAGTGCCAAACCATAATTTTCTCCTCACATGTGAAATCAGGATATGATATGCCACTTAGGCAATATTAGAATTAGATAAGCCTCATGTAAGCTTCCATTTTTCATTTAATGATATAGTTAAGGTATTATCCTTGTTAAAATCCTCACTTTAAAAGCCCAAAAATAAAATATGATTGAGTTAGTTCATGAGTAAAACCTAGTAGGTTTATTGGTTCTCTCTCATATAGAAATCTCAATTTCAAAGCAATGAAAAATCAAAATCCAAATATGTGTAGCCTAATTTCCATATTCTACATCATTTTTAATGATGGTCCAAAATTTTCATTCAAGATTCATAAATCCATTTTTCTTTCAAATAATACCAAGCGATGGTGTGACCTGAATTGGACTTCTGATTGACATAAGTTAGAAATTGTGGCATCAAATTTAGTCACGATGTCATGGATAAAAAAAGAGTTAGCTAAATCTATATTATCACTGGCTCTACCTTAATGAACCTCGTCTTTTATATCTTTTGTCATGCCTTGATCCAAGATGAACACATTTGAATTATCTTCTACGCCAACATGGCAATGACCTAAAGTTGATATTTTGGTTGCAAATTTATTTTATTTATATGCAATGACTGTTGAAATTAATAATTTAAGACTCTTGAAATTTTTAGATTCATCTATTTAGTATTCTAAGTTCTTTGAATAAGTTTGTGTGATTCATGTATAATATATTAAATAGAGGGGTTTGAATGTAGTCATCCTTGAGCCTATATAAACCCTTTGTACATGAGATGTGGTATGAAGCTAATTTAGTCAATAAAAATGTCATTTTCCTCTTAACAAAGTGGTATCGAGCCTAGTTCAAAGATGAGTATTTTTCCACCATTTCCTAAGCTCATAAAATAAAAATATGCCTTTTAGTATATGTAAATGAATACCTTGCTTGGCTGCCAACAAGCATGGGATATTATAGAAAATGGTTATCAAGAACTAACAAATGAAGTAGTTTTGAATCAAAATTAAAGAGAGATTTTGAACAAGACTTGCAAGTTGGATCAACTTGCACTTACCGTGATTCATGTGGTGTTGGATGAAGGCATACTTGAGAAGGTGGTCAATCCATCAACTTCACATGAAGCTTAGGAAATTTTAAGAACATCTCTTTAAGGTATTGACAAAGTAAAGAAGGTCAGACTTCAATCACTAAAGGGTGAGTTTGAAGCTTTGAAGATGATGGAATCTGAATCAATTTCAAATTGTTGTTCAAGGTGAAGGTGATTGTGAATCAATTAAAGAAATATGGAAAGAATGTTGAAAATGTTTGTGTGATGGAAAAGATACTTCGCTCTTTTACTTCCAATTTTGATTATGTAGTATGTGTCATTGAAGAATTAAAAAATCTAGACATATTAACATTTGAAAAATTAGAAGGTTCTCTACAAACCCATGATTAAAGATTAAAAGAAGACTAGAAAATCCATTGGAGCAAGTTCTCAAAGCCAAGGCTTCATTAAAGAGTAATAGAGGAGAAAATAGTAAAAAAGGACATGGAAAAGGAAAAGGATGAGGTTGTGGCCAAAAAGAAAGAGGAAAAAGTAATGGTGAGAATTCAAGTAGTAAAGAAGAAGTTTATCAATCATCCAGAGGCTATGATAGATTAAAAGGAAAAGGACATGGCTACTATCAAAATATAAATAAAAGAAGATATGACAAATCTAATGTTGAATGCTAAAATTGTCATAAATTTGGCCATTATTCTTAGGAATGTTGTAGTCCAACTAGTGATGTTGAAGAAAAAGCTAATCTTGTTGATGAAAAATAAGAAGTTGAGGAGTCAACTTTGCTGCTAACATTAAAAGAAGAAGAAAATCATGCTAGTAGTTCATGGTACCTTGATAATGGAGTAGCAATCATATTTGTGGTTATAAAAAAATTGTTACACTAAATCAAAAGGTGAAAGCTAATATTTCCTTTGGAGATTTTTCAAAAGTTCAATTGAAGAGAAAGGTACAATTCTTATCTCTTCTAATGATGGTAGCCATAAGTTAATTACTAATGTGTACAATGTACCTAAATTGAAAAATAATATTTTAAGTTTAGGCCAACTTCTTGAAAAAAGCTATAAAATTCTCATGAAAGAAAAATGTTTATGGCTTAGAGATCAAATTGCTAATCCGATTGCTAAGATGTCTATGTCAAGAAATAGAATGTTCATTTTGAATCTCAAGATAACTAAATTAAAGTGCTTAAAGGCTAATGGCAAGATGAAGCATGGCATGGGCACATAAGGTTTAGTCATTTGAATTTTGGAGCACTCAAGGCCATGGAAGTAAAGAAAATGGTGAAAGGAATGCCTTTAATCAACCATCCTAATCAATCATTGGAAAGCATACTAGAAAGAACTTTCCAAAAGAAGCCTCATCTAGAGCCACCAAACCACTTCAACTTGTGCATGCTAATGTGTGTGGGCTACATCAATCCAACTTCATTTAGTAAGCAAAAATATTTGATACTCTTTATTAGTGATTTTAGAAGAAAGAATTAGGTTTACTTTCTAAAGAAAAAAATAGAAACTTTTATTGTATTAAAAAATTTCAAGGCTCACGTAGAAAAAGAGAATGGCTATGAGATTAAAGCTTTGCGATTTGATTGAGAAGGCAAATTTATTTCCAAAGAATTCAATGAATATTATGAAAATCATGAAATTCATCATCCCTTGACTATTCTTAGATTGCCATAACAAAATGGAGAACCATTCTGAACATGGATGCATGTTGAAGGCCAAAAGTATGCCAAAAGAGTTTTAAGCTGAAACTATTTCTTGTGCTAATTATTTGTCCAACCGTTCACCAACATTAAATGCTAAAGATTAAAATCTTCAAGAAGCTTAGAGTGAAGTACAGCCCAATGTCAATCGCCTATGAGTTTTTGGGAGCATTACATATACTCAAGTACCGCACCAAGAAAAACCTAAGCTTGATGATTGAAGTGTCAAACATGTGTTCATTAGTTATAATTCAAATTCCAAAGGCTACAGATTGTACAACCCAAGCATTGCTAAGGTAATAATAAGTTGAAATGTTAAATTTGATGAAGAATTAAAATGGAATCGAGAAACTCAAGAAGAAAGAATCTATTATTTTCTCCTATATTTTGAAGAAGATACATCCGAACACTAATGCAACCAGCAACCCCACCTCCTTCACCAATTTCAACTAATGAGACATTACCATCATCTGCAGGAAGCTCAAGTGAAAGGCCATGAAAAATGAGAAGTCTTACTAATTTGTATGATGTAACTAAATCTATTGATTTATTTTTCCGCTTTGTAGATAGTGAGTCTTTGAATTTTGAAGAAGCTATAAATGATTACCTATGGAGAAAAAGCCATGGATGAAGAAATTGATGCAATAAAAAAATGAAACTTGGGAATTAACAACATTTCCTAAGGGACATAAAGCTATTGGAGTCAAATGGGTGCACAAGGTGAAGAAAAATGCTTATGGAGAAAGAGAGAGATATAAAGCAAGGCTCATTGCTAAATATTATAAGCAAAAATAAGGAGTTGATTATAAAGAAGTTTTTGCACAAGTTATGTTACACCCTTGTTAAAATATAGTAAATTAGAAATTATTTTGTGAGAAAAAATGCTAAAGAAATCAGTAAAAAAAATGGGTGGATTAGAAAATTTATGTGTGAAGTATGGAATAAAATAGAGTTAATAGAAGGATGTGGGAATATGATTTGGGTGAAGTTTTGATGAGGAAAAGTTATTAGAATCATGGAATATAAAGTTATATACTAATATAAGTGAGTATATGAGTATGGAAGAGGTTTAGGAGTGACTTTTCCCAAATTGCCCCTAAGCCTTTTATTATCCCTTATTTCAGCCCCAAACCCCATTTTCCCTCATTTCTCTTCATCTCTCTAGTTCTCTCATCTCTCATCTTTCCAATCAAGAAAGATAGCTCCAAATCTTCTTAATTTCTTCATTTAATCAAAGTAAAAACAATGTTTTCATCAAAAATCTCTCCTACTTCTTCTTGGTTTATGAAGGATTTGAAATTTATTTGATTTTATTAAGCATCTTAAACCCTAACTATAGAAACCATGGATTTTGATGTGGATAAGGTTGAAAGATCTTCAAACTAGCCTTCTAACATCCTCTTCCATATAAGGTAAGTAGATAATCTAGCTAAACATTCTTAGATTTCAAAGTTATGTGAAGATATATGTGAAAAATGGGTTGAATTATAACTTTGCTTGATTCTTCTTTATTTTGATGTTATGGAAGTAATAAATGATGGAAAAAGGTGATATGAGATGTTGAATAAGTGTTTTGATGATTATATTTAGGTTTAATATGCATTATATGTGTTTATGAGGTATTTTGGATCAGTTGCACAGTGAAATTTTTGCAGAAAATTGAGTTTTTCACGTGTGAATCAAGTAGCCAATCGATTCCAAGAGTCCAGAGGCAAAAACTAGGTTAGTGAATTGATTTACTAATCGATCCATCGACTGCATATTTTCATGCCAAATTTGAAGGGGCATAACTCCTTCATCTTATGTTTGTTTCAAACAAAATACCTATCATTTTAAAAGTAATTGAGTCTACTTTCAAATTAAATTAGTTTCAAATCAAAATCATGTATATATTTTGACATATGATTAAAATAGTGGATAGAGGTCAGAAACTTAGAATTTCAAAAAATGGATTTTTATGCCTATCTTCTAGAAGGTGTAACCTTTTCAAATTTTAACCAATTTAGGCAAGTAAGTAGTCTATGGAAAGATAATTGAATCTAATTTCACATGAAATAAAATTTTCAAATAATCTATTCATTATGTTTGAATCATCCGTAGGACATTATTCAAAGGTCATAATTATGGTGACCCTGTAGTCAATCATACTTATCTTATTTTGTATTTCCATGATTTATAAGGGTCCAATATGGAATGTTTGATCTCTAAACATGAAATGCAAGTTGTTTATGATATTTATATGATAAGCACATAGCAGGATAATCATGAATTGAGTAATATTAATGTTTGTGATTTATTCTTGTGAATTATGAAGTAGGAAAAAAGGAAAAGAGACAAAAGTGGAATACTTGGAAATCTTTAAAGCAAATGAATTCTTCCAAGTAAGTGTATATCTATCTTAAGAACCTTTACTTATTTTCCCTATGCTCTATTGTCCTATTTACTAGGATAATATATTATAAAACCCAAAGACTAAATGTGTGTAGATGTATACCTCTATATGGAAGAGTATAAAATATTGTGATCTGCTTACTTCCCATTATGATGAGGATTGTGGTGTGTAATGGTGCTTCCAAAGTACCATTTGTTTCTTGCTAATTGCGATTAATTGACCGTTTGAAAATGATGTGATGAAGGGTATCGTATAAATTATTGTTGAATCACAATGAATGTATGCTTTGATTAAGAGTGTGATTATGATTGTGATTGTGATCGTGCTTGAGTTGTGGCCACACATGAGAAGTGTGAAACTACCATTTGATGATTGGGTATTCAAGTATCTAAATATGAATGTATTTAGAGTTATGGTATTATGAATGAGAATAACTGAGATGATGAATCAATTACCTTGTATTGTGATTAAATTAAAATTACTATACTATAAGACATGAAATTTAGGTGATATATATATATATATATATAGTAATGTGATATAGTTTGTGCTGCTAGTATACAAATAGTACTAATACGATAAAGAAATGGTTTAGAGTCAAATGTGAAAACTATAACCAAGTGACTATTAAAGTATAGATAAGAATATTATACCCGAATGTATAACTTTGTAAAATCATGTGAATAGAATGTTTCATTAGCATAAAGTTCTGATAATTCAATTGTATCATGATGAAGTTAGAAAGAGAGAATTCTATTTTATTAGCATTTTCTTTTCACCTGATATAGAATTAATAAGACAAGAATTGGATGCTCTAAAATGATATACTAGTGTCTTTAGAGTAAATCAATATCTTAAAAACCTAATGCTTTCAGTACTTCAAGTTTGATTCAAATAAATACTTAAAATCATCTTATTTAATTTCCTTAAAATGGTGTTTAGACTATTTAAAACTAAGTGTCTAGTTTTATTATATGATGTGATTTAGGTCTTCTAAGACTATAAAGCTTTCGAATTTTGATCATTTTGTATTTGATTCAAAGATTCCTCGTTTATGAAAATCTCCTATTTCTTTACAATAATTTCTTTGAAGAGATAAGAGAGTGATATTACAAGATGGTAAAGTGATATGAAAAAAGAAAAGTTTGATGAAGAGCCTCACTTTTTAATATATTATATGTATAAACTCGATTCCAAATAAACTATTATGTAAAGATAAAATTTGGTTTTAAAGTTGACCTTGGAGAAATATATGGAGCAAATGACCTAAAATATTTTATTATGTTATGATTTGAACTTAGAATTTGAATATTTGGAAACAAGATAAGTAATGCTCTTACATTTATATTTTATCATTATAAGTGGTGAAACAAATAGAGGAGTGGAAACAATCATAAATATCCTAGAACGTGTAAAGACAACTAGACATTACTAGGTAAGTAAATGTTTCACTCTAAATTAATGTTTTAAGTATTGAAATGTTTAAATATTATAAATTATGATCTTTCTTATGAATGCTAAATACTACTTATTTGCTCACTGATGAATCTTAAATAAGGTAAGAGAGAATTATAAAATGTATAATGAATTTGACTATGTGTTGATGTACGAGAAATTCAAAAATGAAGCTTGTGGCGAGTTAGTAATTATCTATTATGGAGAATGACAAGCTTCCATGGCATAATAGTGATATTATTGACCACTGATTAATAGTAAAATTGAAATATGATGATAAGTGAGATTCATATGGTAATGAGACTTATATGGTTACTTATTAATGCTTACTAGAATGGTAGGTTATGAAAGTTTATGGCATTGATTAAATATGGATTAATTCTTATGGCTATGCGAGAGAGCATGGTGGTGTTGGTATATTATGCTATGTGTTTTGATTGCCCCGTGATGAGGAATAGCTAAATTGTGTTGAGATTACATTGACATTGTGATTAATAAAGCTGAGCTCTATTGTATATATTATGATGTGAATTATGCTAGGAGTGGCATTTGAATGAGAAGTGTGGTTGCGGCGATGATATGAAAACTAGATGGAAAATTTTCAGTAAAAAGGCGGGTAGGATATAAGGTTGGCTCGGGAAGAATAAGAATGGAAAGACGAGTAGGGTATAAGGCTAGACCAGGAGACAAAAGATGGATACATACATGTTGATTATGAAGGATTATGTAACATGATGTGGTATTGAAAATCTATTTATGATTGGATATTATAACTTGACATGATTGTAGAGACTTAATATGATAGTGATGTTTCAATTATAAATAAGCCTAAATGGCTATTTGTGAATGTGATACCCATCTAACATGGATGCGTGTGGTATGATCATAATATCATGTGTTAAGGAATAGTCAAGATTATTATTATTTGTAATATAAAATATGAAATCAAAGTTATGTGTAGGTGAGTCCTCAACCTTAAGTTTGATCTTGTGTACCTCAGAAATTCAGGGAGTTTGGATTGCAATTACTTCTGTAATCGAGTGCCTAATTAGCATGTGACCGTTCAATATGATTGGATTTGATTTAGAAAGGATAGATATATACTCACTAAGTTCTTGTAACTCATTCCTTTCTATTTTCAATATTTTCAGGTTAAGATAAGAATAAGCTTTGCTACATTCATGGAGAATCAAAGATGACCTGGTTGAAAGATTCTGACAGTTGGAATAGGATTGGGGTATGCATATTAGAATTAAGTTAGTTCACACTTGATGTGTTAAATGTTTTATCTACATGTACATATCAAAGTTATGTTGCATTCTATATGTTGATCATACAGTTGTGTCCATAAAGAATATAAGTTTTGTGATTTATGGTAAATAATGTTAAGGTTGGTGGAAACCAGGTAATGGGATCCATGCTGGTCACAACTGGGTTCAGGTTATGACAAGTTACTCGAATGGAGATGGAAAATTTTTCAACTTTATATGAAGATGACCTTCTTGCATGGTTACATTGAAGAGGAGGTTTATATTGAGCAATCTCCAGGTTATGAGATCAAAGGACATGAAGATAAATATTTAAGATTAAAAAAGGCTTTGTATAGATTGAAGCAAGCTCCAAGAACATGGAATAGCCAGATTGATAAATACTTTTAAGATAATAGATTCGTTTGTTGCCTTAACGAGTATGCACTATCTGTTAAATCTCATGATAATGGAGATATTTTAATTGTTAGTCTTTATGTGGATGATACCATTTACACTGGCAATAATCTAACCTTGTTTAAAGATTTTCATAGGCTAAGGTCATGGCTCTAAGTGAAGAGAGAATCTCAAATTAGGAATGAGTATTGAACTTAATAATTTAATACTCTTGAAATTTTTAGATTCATGTATTTAGTATTTCTAAGTTCTTTGAATAAGTTTGTGTAATTCATGTACTTGAAAAGTATGACTCATAGTTAATATATCTAGATAAGTGTAATTCATGTATAAGATATTAAATAGAGGGGTTTAAATGTAATCATCTGGTGAGCCTATAAACCCCTTGTACATATGATGTGGTATGAAGCCAATTTAGTCAATAAAGAATATCCTCTTCCTCCTAATAATGATATGTTATTATCTTAAATTAAAAAAATATGAAATAAAATAAATTAATTATTATTATAATATTTTAATTATATATTATACAGATAAAAAATTTCACAATTGCAATATTTGTAATTTGTATTTTTACATTTATAATATCCGTAACTGCAATAAATCCATTACAATAGCAATTACAGTTGCATCCAAAATTTAGAACCAAACCATGAAGTATCTTCAATAGCAACAAAATTGTTGACATCCCTCAATGTATGAAGTCCAAAATTTTGTGGATCTGTGCACTAGAGAACTCTCTATTCTTTGCATGAGATGGAATGAGAATTTAGATTTCTCTTTAATTTTCCTTCTCTTTTTTTCTTTCTTTCAATTTGTATGAAAATTGGAAAAAAAATTTTCTGAAAAGTGACCCAATTATTTTTCTTTAATTTTGAATTATTAGTTTGGAATTCTTTTATTTTGAATGCTTTGTTATTACTTGATTTTTCATATAGGTTATATTTCTATTTTGATAGTAGAGGTTAAAAGTGGCCTTCACATGTATTTTTTTCTAAGATTATTGAAAGGAAAATTTTAAATTCTTTAACCTAAAGCCGTAAGAATTTATGGAATTTTTTTTTCTAGTTTCTTGTTTAACTATCCATGCTCAAATTTGAAAATTCTAATGCATGTTTGATACTTTTGGAATGTTGTAGTTACTAACAGATTTCGTTAGGGGATCCTATAAGATACTACTATAATTTTTTATTAAAGTTATTTTTCTGTTATAGAATTGAGGCATTATTGTAATAGGTGCCGAATTATTATAGAAAGAACATTGAGAATTTTTTGGATAGATTTAATTACTGTATGAAATTCTCTATTCTGCTCCACTATCTTTAGCATTTCATATGGCCATTTTTTTCTCATTTTTGAAAAATAAATAAAACTAATGTACAGAGATTATGAGAATTAGGCAATGTAATAATATTGAAAATTATGCATAAAATCTTGATCAAGGGCCAATTAAATTATAAACATACTATAAAGATAAAATACAATTGTATTATAAATATTTAGGATAGGATGTACCCTTCTAAATAGAAATGATTTGTCTATAGTAAGGATAACTAGTTGATCTCTTTAAATACATAAAAATACAATTCTTGTGAAAACTATGTTCACAAGGAAGAGTTGTGAGTGTATCTCTATCCCTAAAATCATATTGACACACTACACAATTGCTCATATCAAATGGGATCTCTAACTCACTCCCATACGTTCTTTCTAGGAGTTTATCTTGAACCTAGGGATCTAACCTAATAGGTCTTGCCATCCATCACAATAAAAGGAAAATAATGGCACATATGATACAAAAACCCACCACAGGAACCAATATGAACAACACCCAGAAGTGATCCAAATTATCTAGGTTTCCATGAATGAAATTATTTGTATTATCGTGATATCCACTATCGTTAGCAGTGTTGTTGCTCATGCTTCCATCCATGAGGTCTCTAAGTAGGGGTGCTTAACGGTCTAGAAGCCCGTGAGTCAAACGGACTGGCCTACGGAATTCCAACAAACCAAATTAGAAAAATTAGACCCGTTTAAAAACGAGCCTAAACGAGTTAGTCCGTTTAGTTCGTGGACTGCTCTTGACCGGACTAGTCCATAGGCCTAAATGGACTAACCCTTTTTTAAAATAAATTATATTTAATAATTTAAATGACATTTACATTAAAAAATATCTTATTAATTATTTTTATATTATAATTTAATACAAAATACAATTCAACTATCAAAAAATTAAATATAAATACTTAAAATAATTAAATATAATAAAAATAAAATTAATAAATATAAAAATATAGTAAATAATAAAGAATAAAATATAAATTAAAATAGAAAAAAAATAGACTATCTCACGGACTGGTTCGGTGGACTAATAAAACGAACCGAACCGATCAAAACTGGCCTATTTAGAAATGGGCCTAAATGAATCGGACCTAAACAGATTTTGGCCCGGTCCGGTCTATCCAGTTCATTAAGCACCCCTACTCATTGAGTTTCTATAACTCACTCTATTTATTTTCAATGTTTTCAAGTTAAGATAAAAGCCTTTGAACCTCGTTGCATCTATAGAGATCCATGATCGCTTTACAAAAGAGTTTTGATAGTTGGATTAGGATCAAAAATAAAGATAGAGTTTTCATTGATTTAACCATTGATGTGTTGAACTGTTTATCTACATATATGTTGTAATTGTATATATTATATGCATGTTTGATGCTGTTACATCTAGAAATAAATACAGGTGTTGTATTCTAGGGTGTATGGCCCTCGTGAAGTATCCAAAAAGAAGGGAGACTCTATTAATTTTTTTTAATTTTAAAGAAAACTTAAAGTCTCTCTAGAAATTTGGAAACTCTTGTTAAATAGAAAGAGTGAAAATTGTTAAGGCTTGTGGAAATCGAGTATTGGGATCTACGTCAGTCACGATCAGGCTGGGTCATAACACTACAACCATTTAAAGAAAATTACTAACAAAATGCAAAGATCCAGACACATTTACCATTCCATATGTCATAGGTAAAACTAGAATTGAGCATGCTATATTAGGCTTAGGAGCATCCATTAATGTCATTCCTTTTTCTATATTTAATGCTTTAAATTTAGGAGCTTAAAAAAAATAAACCTTGTTGTTCAATTAGCCAATAGATATAACATTTATCTCTTAGGTGTTGTTGAAGATATTCTATTGTAGATTGATGGCCTCATTTTTCTAGCAAATTTCTACATTTTGAAGATGGAAGATGAGGATTCTAAATTTTTTCCATCAATTATTCTTAGCCGACCCTTTCTTGTGATAGCAAAAATCATAATTAATGTTTGGGATGGAACATTAACCATGGAGTTTGATAGTGCTATAACCAAATTTAACATTTCTGAGGCCATGCAAGATAATTCTATATCCTTTCTTCAAACTTTAAAGCCTTTGTTGCATGATGTTCCTCCTCCCAATCTTTCTAATATTGTTATTTTTTATTCTAAATTTTCCAATTCTAGTACTATTTCTACTATTTTGCCTTTTTCTATTTTAGATTCTATTATTATTGTTTTTGTTATTTTTTATTCTAACACTTTTTACTCTAATTTTACTAGTTCTAAAGTTGTTGACTCTAATTTACATGTTAACATTGTCTATAATGACATACTTGCTAAGTTCCCTAAATTTACTCTAATCATATTATAACCTTGTAGAGATGTGATATATGTGCTAAAATTTTTGTATTTTTAGGTGATGATAGTAACATTGTTTCAACAATTATAGAAAAAATGATGTTGGAGACATACCACTTTTATAAGAAAAAGAAAATAAGTATTTTTATATTGATCATTCTCACCATTTTATTGATCATGTTGAATTTATTTTACTAAATGATTTTGAACTTTTAAAAAGAAAAAGTGATTTAAAAATAAAACTTGAAAATGTTATGGTGGATGAGATCAATTTACAAAAGACCTCCTTGGATAAATTAAAGGTTGGCGATGAGGAAGCAAAGAATATAGTCAATCCTCATATAGATCCTAGTTAAAGCAATTGAAGCCATGCTCTAGTTAAAGATATTAAAGAAAGGCATTTCTTTGGAGGCAATCTAAGCTTTATTAGAGATTTATTTTCTCTTACCCTTCTCTTTTATTTTTCATGTGTTTTGTCTTTCTTGATATTATTTTTGATGATATTGATGTACTTTATATTAAGAATAATGTAAAATTTAAGTATGGAGGGAGACTTTTAGAATTTATTTTATACTTTGTGCTTTCATTCAATGGTTTTTAATACTTTTAAAAAAATAGAAAAGATAAAAAAAGCATTTTTCACTTAATTTTAAGCCTTTTGATGCTCTCTATTAATGGAGATTTTACATTTTCATAAGTAGGATTCAATTGAAGTTAGATAGGATTCATAACATGATTGAATAAATAATTTTGTTTCTTGAAATTGATTAACATAGTGATGGATTTTAAATTGGTAGATTCAACTTGATAGTATAACTTAGTTAGTGGGATTTTAAGTCTTTTGTTGAAAATTTATACTATGATATTATCTTTTCTTCTTGTGTGATGTTCTTCCATGATTTGATTCTCTAGAACTTGCTTTGAATCTTTTTAAGACTACATTTTATACATGCATGTACAAGTATGATTAAGGCATTATTTCTTTGTTTACCATATAGCTAACTTTGAAATTTTATCTTTGTCCTCTTGAGCTTTAATTACCTTTTTCTTTATTAATTATCCCATAAGCATATTTTTCCAATGAAAAATAAGTGTCTTTACCTAACCTTAGGGATTAATAGAGTATTTGAATTTTTGGTAAGATAAACTCTTGAATAAGTGGAGGGGCATATAAGTATATATGTTATGAACATGGAAAAAAAGTTATCAACTTCTAGTTCAAAGGTTGGTTAAAAAAAAAAAAGAAACAAAAATGAAAAATAAAAAAATTTAAAAAAGTGAAAAAAATAAGAAATAAGAAAAATAAGGCAAATTAAAAGAAATTGGAAAGAATGGAAAAGAAATAAATTGATGAGTATTTGAATTTGAATTTGAAGTTGAAGTTAGATTATTGTGCTGTATTGAGTTACACTTATTCATAATTGACCCTTATGTTTTTTATTCAAGTACTTTATTGATTTCTTTGGTTTCTATCCTTCCATATCTTCATCTTTCCTTTTCCTTTCCCTTTTCCTTAGATACATTACAACCTTGAATAAATTCTTTTTGATTTGGTTATACATGTGATTTAAGTAGTGGAGATTAGATAATTAATAAGCTTATGGTAGAGCAATTTCATGGAATGAAATTTAGTGAAACACCTTATCTTAAACACTTAAGAGTTAGATAGTGAATCTTATGAGAATTGACTAATTTAATCTACTCCTTTTGAATAAGGTTACTATATTTGTTAGTTTTAAGTTTGTTAAGATTCTTTCTTCATGATGTGTTATATTTCTTGGTAGCATTTATTTGTTTCTTATTTGTGGATTTGTGATTTTGAAGTTTATAAAAACTAAAGTCTTTTGTTTTTTAATTTTTAATAAAGTTGTATCCTATATGAGGATGCATAAAAGCTAATAAGTCACATATGCTTAATCTTGTGTAATTGGCCTCATTTTATAATTTTGGGTTAATTTTATAATATTTTAAATTTATTTAGTTAATATTGAATTTTGATACTATTTCTATTTTTTATCTATATCTTAGGCTATGGATGTCAAACTGAGGTGATTTTTATATTGTTGAAAAGCTTAAAGAAAGATCTACAAATATGATATTTTGATTAAAGTCCAATTCAGACTTCTTGAAGCCCTTATTTAGTTAAGAAGCTGAAGCCTTATTTTTTATGCAATTGAGCCTACCTTAATTTTTAAGCCATATTTGAAGTTACAGAGGTCCAAATAATGTGAAACTAGTGCTCACATTTTCCTAAGATATAGGCCTATAATTTTCATGTTTATAGCTAATCTAAATTATATTATTTTAATAGTCTTATATTAGGTGGAAACCAGACTAGCAAGATTTCACTGTTGTAACTCTTAGTGTTAATCACTTTGTAGAAATTAGGTCAGGGCTTCTAAAAATTAAGAAAGCCCCACTCCTAAGAGACATAGAATTTAGGTCTAATAAATAATTAGGGTAATTAGGTCATATATAAATGCAAGAACATAGATTAAGATTGAGACTTCTAAACTAGATAACATTTACAAAACAAGGTTTTCTCTCTTTTCTCTTCTAGCTTTTACTCTTCCACGAAGGGCTAAATTTTGGCATTGATTTAAGGATTTTAAGTCACTCCTCTTCTGGACTATAAGATTATAAATTGTAATGTTAGCTTTCTTTAATTAATTTTCTTTTTTCACTAATTATTTGTGCTGAATTTTTGAAATTGCTTGTGTTGGATGTTAATTTGATATAATTGATGTTTATCCTTGTGATTTCTAATCCTTTGCTATTTTGATATCAAATTATGGTTGATAAATCATGATTTTGAATATAGGGGTAGAGAGTTGAGGGATTAATTTGGAGGTTTCTAATTTAATTTCTCAAATCAACTGAATTTTATCTTTAAATTAATTTTAATCTAGCTTAGAAAATATAGTGATTGCTTAATTCAACTAATTATAATTAATCAAATCCTAAATAATTATCTAGCATTGGATTTTTTAATTATTGCAAGGACTTCAAGTAATTCAAGGTTGAAGAATTAATTAGAAAAATCAAATCCTAAATTGTCTTTGATTAATCTAAACTAGAGCTCTCAACTCCTTGGATTGGCCACATTTTTGTATTGATTTGATTCCTTGTTGTTTACTTTGTATTTTTGCTTTGTTTAATTCAATTTTAATTTTGTAAAACCTCAAAATTTTGATTTTATATTTTGCATAATTTTCACATATCATTTATTATTATTCCATTTTATTAGCATTTTTTGTAAATTGCAATTGCAATTGTGATCGATTGGCATCTATTTGCATTAGTTTCTTTCATTTTTAATGTATAAATAATTCAACAATTGTCTAAATATTTTAGGAATTCATTTAAAAAAGATAATATCAAAGAATCATATGGGTGCTACTTAGTTGGTGCTATTATATTGCATTATTTTCTAACAAACTAGTTTTTAATATAATTTTGGTGCATAATGGCATTATAATCACTAGACCATTAATATACTTTGATTCCTTTTCTTTAGATGAAATGTCCTCATTAATTTCTTGCTAAATCTCTTTAAAAGAAATAACTTGTTCTTCATAATCACGTTAGGTTCAAGTAGTATGTTATATTTAGGTAGGCTATAGCCCAATTTGAAATTCATTCATCAAATATTCATCATGAAATTTTGATTTCAATTAGCCATGCACAATTCATTCATTCACATTCTCATACAAACACAATAATTAGCATACAAGTTTATATACCCACACTATCAATTTCTCTTACTTTATTTGCTAAAGAAATTCACATTTCTACTAATGTGTATAGAATTTCTCCTTAAAATTCATATTCAAGAAATCCTTATATGTTACCTTTCACCTTATTCCAATAATTCATAAATCTAATCTTTCAAAATTGAATTATGGCTTAATTACAAACCTAATTCAAAGTAGTCTTACCTTAACCTCTATCTAGATTTTATGATTTATTAGTAATAAATGGATAAAACTTAGCTCATGGAATTCCCACAAATAATAGCCTTAGATGTTTGCATTTCACAATTTTAGCCATTCATTAATTGGATCTTTCTAAATAAAGTTATACCCTAATTATTGTAGCTCAATCAACAAGGTTGCACCTAAAATTTCACTCATCATAGGAAATTTTCAAGTATTAATTAAGTTGTAGAAAATTTATGAAAGTCATAATAGTCATAGCTTTAGATGTCTACTTTCTACATCCTTTTACATTTCATCAATTAGATGTTCGTTCTTGAGGTATGATTGAAATACTAAAGGCTATATAAAATTTTTTGCTACTATAGTGTTCTCTCCCATTTCATCATTTTTATACTTACTTCTACCTTGCCTATAGTCCATTTTATGATCACTATGACCTAAGTATATTTAATAACACTTACTTATATGTGTGTTTGCATCAATACTTAACATCTTATCTTTGGGGATTATTACAGAGGCTGGATTTAGAATTTAGGTACAACTAAGGTTAAATCTATTTCAATTCCATCATATTTCATAGTTTTAGCTAACCAATGTCATAAAAGTTTGAAGCGAGTTTTACTGTCACTTTGTAAGTAATTTCTTAAGGTTTGTAGCCCTATTAACATGGTTAACTCAAAAAACGGTTCAATACCCATGTCAAATGAGTATAAAAGAAGTTTCGAACAATTGAAGGGTTACCATACCTCTATACTATTATTGGTTTTTTGGAAGGGAAATAGTGAAGATTATAATTGCCTCAGTCACTATCACTTAGGCCAAATCCATATTGTGACAGGTGTTTGAGTAAGAAGACTATAGGATGAAATAAACTATTTAGCTAAATATTTAGTAATAGTAATAAAATCTAACACTAAAAACCAAGTTTAACTAGTAATGGAAGCAACGTGGTAAAAGAGAATAAGCTACCCTTGGTGAAGTGACAAACACTCATAATGTGAATTTAAGCCAATTATGTATAAAAACATTCATGTTGTTATAAGTGGTAGAAATAACCATGAAAGCCCCAAATATGATTAAAGTCATGAGTTATGTTCTGAGCCTATAGGAAATAAAACAAAGAGATGAAATGATAGGTCTAAAAATAATGATAATAATAATAAAGGAAGGAAAAAGTAGATTTAGTTAGATGAACTTAGTAGGGTAAGGTGAAGAAATAAATGAAAATTTAAGCTTGATAGACATGAGATTTGGTAAAGGACATAATGTTGAAGTTCAAAAGTAATTAAAAGGAGCACATGTATTCTAAAAAGTATGGTTCACTCTAATCTTGTAGTGTGAAAATAATGTAGCAAAAGTAAACAACCTCTAGTTCTTTTGGAAAATAAATATTTGAAGGAATTGGGAAAAAATTTGGAGCATGAGCTTAAGTAATGTATATTTAGGAATAGGTACTTAAGAAAAGATTAAGTGATTAGAATGACTATGCTCAAGCAATTGAATATGTGATATGATAGTGATTAGAATTGAAAAGTAATTAGTCAAACAAACAAATAAAGATCAAAGTTACTAAAGGTATAACTACAAGCTAAAGATAATTGATCAAATGAGGAAGTATATAAAGAGGAATTATAATACCCTATATAATAACCCTCACTAAGGATCTGATAAAGGTCAGCGATGAATTCTTAGTAAACGTTGGTGATGAGTGCATGAAAAGTACATGATAAGAGTACTTTAGCTTCGAATGTCTAGTACTAGTACTTAACATGATAAACTAATAGGTCCATAATCTAGAATAAAATGACTGATCAATTGTTGTATGAATGATTTAATGAGTAGGTATACTCAAAATATTTATAAAAGTAGAAGGACCTAAGGAGTTACAAAAGTGACAAAGTAACACAGTAGCTTAATAGGCGAACCTAAGGTGAAAAGAAAAATAGAGAGAGTATTAAGGTAAATGAAATAATAAAAGCTTAGAATCCCTATAAGTAAATAGTACCACAACAATCATGAATACCAATAATCAAAGTGTAAAAAGTAAGGTATTTGTCTAGAATAAGACCTATAATTCAAAATTATAACTTGACACTATTAGAAGGATTAAATAAGAAACATGTCAAAATAAGCTTTAATAAACTTTGAGTATTCATAAATTAATAGAACTTGATAAGTAATGGTTCTTAAGATGCCCTTACAAACACCAATATGTGTTTAGATAGGAGAATAATTTATAAATTGTAACTAGCCACTATTTCCTTTGTGTCTCCTTAAATGTATTTTAACTAGACTCCTTCCCTAAGAAAATTTAAGGGTGCCCTTGTAAGATATAAAAATTAGTGTTTATGTAATTTTGTTGGTAAGCAAAACTTCTAACTTTCATTAGAATTCCCTTGCTGCAAGAATCCATGGTAGTGGTTGACCTAGCACTAGTAAAAGTCAACTTGTTTCCGCCAAAGCTTAAAGAAGAATTCTATTACGAGGGAGAATTTGTAATAAACCTTACATATAAAAAGTTTAGTATAAGTGTAAACATATTTATGTTTATGAGTAAGTGTCAGTGAATGCATGCGAGTCACAATGATCATAAATTAAGCCATGGGCAAGGTGAAAATAGGCAAAGTTCAAAAGGGTGAGTTGCACGTAATGCCATAGAAACAGAAAATTATGCATAGCCATTAGTATTTCGACCATAACTCGGGAATGGAATGTTCGATTAATGAACCTTAAAAATATTCAAAAAGTATGTAAATGGTGCTAGAACTCCTATGAATTTCATAATTTTTATCCAACGTAATTAGTACAAAAAAATCCCTTAAAATGAGCAGAGTTATGGGTGCAACCTGTAATGTCCCGAATTTTCAATTCTATTATTTGAATGTTTAATCTCTGAGGCTGTAGAAACGAAGAGCATGTTTGAGTTAGCCTGGTGGGTGAATCTCAAGTTGAAAGGAATTAAGTGTAAGGGTAAATGAAATTTTGAAGAAAAAGGATAGTAGGGAAAGAATTAATTTCCCTAAATAGTATGAATGATCAGAGGAGGTTGGAAAACCCTAAAAGGGGAGGTTGTCTAAGTCTGATAGTGTAAGGAATTTTAAATGTACAGAAACCCTATGGACTATTTTGCAAAAGTGCAGAATCGGGTGTGGTTAAAGTGAAATAACTAAGGAATTGGGATCTAATATGAATAACCAAGAGTTTTGGGGTGCAATATGTGATTTTAATTAGTGTGACCAATAGATTTATGACAAGTGTCATTGTTAGAAAATTTAGGGCAAGAATAGCCTTACTTTTGGTGAAAAAAGGACTAAAATACCCTTGGAAATCTCAAAAATAACCAAAATACCCCTAGAGCTTCATGAAAACTCTACTACCTTCTCCATTCACCAAAAAGCTGCAGAAAATCCTCCATGAAAGCAAGCTGGACGTGTGAGAGAGAGAAGGAAGAGAGAGAAAGTTTCTTTTGAGTTTTTCACCCCAAAATACCAAGATTCAAGCTAAGGTGTAGAAGGGAAAATTGCTCCTCTCCTCAAGCTCTATCTATTGATGTCCCTAGATTGAAGAAAAGCCCAAGTTTGATCAAGTTTGGGGAGCTCCAAGTGAGGATTCTCAAGTTGCACCAAGAGGTAAAAATGATCTCCTCTAAGAGCTCTTTGATGTACTCTTCTTAGTTTCTTGAAATCTTGAGGTTGATGTAGCCAAGGGTGATTGAACATGGAGTTTAGGATGATTTGAACATGTTTGATGGTGTTTTAGATGTTGTAGTGTTGATTTATGGCTTTGGTTTGGTGTAAAAACAACAAGAAACCATGATTACACACCTGGGTTTTAGAGGTATAATGGTGCATGTGTAGTATGGGCATGATATGTTTAGAACTTGGCTAAGTTGATGAAGTTAAATTAGTTTCTATGAATTTATGAAGCTTATGGAAGATGAAACTTTGAGTTATGAAGGTGTTTGTGTGCTTTTTCCCCTTTTCAGAAGCTAAAACCATAATATGGAAAAGAAGGAAGGAAGGAATTTTAGTGTTTAAAGTGTTTTCTGAGGATCAGCAAGGTACACGGGGTAGAACACGGCCCGTGTTGTACCCCGTGTTCCTCGTCGAAGCTGATCAGTGTGCTACACGGGGTGCAACACTCCCCGTGTTTATCTCAGGACTGAAGGGCAGTAAGGTACACGGGGTAGAACACGGCCCGTGTTCACCCCCGTGTTCTTTGTCGAGTAGCCCTGAAGTGAACCAGTAAGGAACACGGCCCTGAACACGGGGTATGGGACCCCCGTGTTCTTTGTTAAGTGAACTTTTTGGTTTTATTTCTTCTTGTTTTGCATGGCTTAACCCCTGGATCCTTTTCTAATGTTCATATGTGTCATTTCAAGGCTTGAAAGCAGAGTATAGAGCATCTAAGTATGTATTTAATTAAGTAGAGGAAGTAAAGAATACATGGGGATTAGGGAAAGTGAAGTAAAGAATACATGGGGATTAGGGAAAGTGATAATGTTCTAATATAAGCTATGATGTTTATTTGTATAGACTAAAGAGTGACCACTTGCAAAGGTAAGAGGAAGTATAAAGGAGTTTTTAAGTGAGAGCAAAGGGAACATCACGTTGGAAGCTTGTGAAAGGTAGCTAGCTTATCCTTAAGCTATTTTCTATTACATGATTTTCTGTGTTTTATGCCATTCTATGGAATGTTTATGAGATTGTTATGGAATGTGTATGAGATTGGTTGTGCACAACCCGGGAAGACAGTGTGATACTGTGTTAGGCCTATGGCTCGAGTTCCCCGGGGATGACAAGTGTGCGGTACCTATGGCCCGATACCTCGGGAAGACAGCGTGATGCTGTATGTTAGGCCTTTGGCCCAAGTACCCCGGGAAGACAGCGTGATGCTGTATATAGGCCTAGGTACGATTATTTGTGATGGCCATCTAGATATTGTGATAAGCCCCTGAATGGGCTTGATGATTGTTGTGAATTGCTATGTGATGCACATTTTCTTATAATGGCATAGTATTGAACATGATGATAAATGATTACCTGATTTTGAAATGTTTATTTTATCTGCTTAAGGATTTGGAATGGCTTGAAATGTTTTTATGGCATTAGCTAGCTACTGGGAAACTTTGTTTCTTATGTTTTCTGTATTATGATTAACCATTCCAGGTGATGCTTCCAAAGGCTCTCATGATAAAGGGCAATGATGTTTGAAGTTGTAAATAATGATATAGTTAGTGATATTGTATATGATGGGATGTATATTTTGTAAAGTTGAACTTATGTATAATTATATGACTTTTGCTCATGTGTATAAAGTATAGAAATTTGAGATATTCCGTATTAGCTTGAGGTAGATGGCGAATGAGTACGTATAATCATCTAGTAAATAAGGAATAAGGCGATGATAAGTAAGGGTGTTACACAACCCCACTAACAAACCTATTGTAATATTTCTGATTTAAATATAAAGTATAAATTTTTAGATTGTGAATAATTATTTATTTGGTTAATATTTCACTTTTTATAAATTAATTAAGTTGTTACAAATATTTTTTTTAAGAGAGAAGATTAAAAATAATTGAATTGAGTTTTTAGGTAAAATTAATGTATGAAAATGAGTTATTAAAGCAAATAAAGAGTTCAAATGAATTTTAATTTGTATAAAGGGAAATGATTTAATGGAAGAACCCAGCTTACAATAAGTGAGGAGTATCATATTATAACCTACACGTCACATAAAAAAAAAAAAGTTGGTGCCACCTATTACATTTTTATGTCGATTGGTTTCTTTTAGAATTTCTGTCACTCTTTTTAGGGAATTTTCAGCTAGCATTCTTTTACACCGGCATGTATACTCCCTCTCTCTCTCTCTTCCCTTGGTTTCCCCCACCAGGCCAGCTGCACTTCTTGATTTTTTTGTGCATTTCTTTTTATAAAATTTGCTGCAGCTACTATCCCTTCATTTACGGGTCCCTCTCTCCTCCATATCCTTCTCTTTTTCTTCCGAATTCACGTGCAGCCAGCCCCCTCTTTCACGGTTTTAATGCCTTTTTTCCTTAATTTTTATTGTTGCTAGCTGCTGTCCTTTTGCAGCAGGGCTTTGACTTTTGATTTTACAATACCGCCTCTCTCGTCCTTTTAGAAATTCGGACAGCACATCCCTCTGCAGAATTTTCTTCTCACTGCTGCCTGTCTCTCTCCTCACTTAACCCATTCTCATTTTCATCGCCTCATTCCTGCTCTCTCTTCTCTCTGTCTCACCTGCTTTTCTTCTTTTCTCTTCTGCGTTGCTTCTCAATTTATGTTACTGCTGGTTTCGGCTTCGGTGACGCTGCCACCATCGTTTGCTACCGTGCGTCGCTGTTTCCATTTTCTTTGTGCGCGTCTTAGTCGCACACTGGTTCATCAAGGCGTGGTTCCATGTAAGATGCGTTGGATCGTAGCTAACTTGAAGGAGCTGTAAGACAGGTTAGAACTGCGTAGTCTTGCATGGAAGCAGATTGGAAAACTCCATCTTTTTCGGAGCCGCGGTTTCTCCCGTTTCTGATGCGTTGATGCGTAATATTTGAGGTGAAACAGGGGAGTCTCGAGTTATGTTGCCTGGCAGCAGCTATGAACTACTGTTCTCCTTCATTTTTGCCAGAATTCCAGTGGCAATCCTGCCGCTGTTGAGCTCCGGTTAGCCTTGAGAAAGTTGGAGCGGTAGTCCATAACAGTAAAGTAACAATTCATATGATGAATGTCCAGGTGAATGCTAATAATTATATGAGTTGAAGAAGCACTCCCGAAAAGGTATGAATTTCTAAACTTAAGAATCGAACAACTTACATGCAACTGTTGGGGTATCGTGTGTTTGTGTATTATCTAAATGCTTATCTAGGAGCTTTAATCATAATTACACGTGAGAAGTTGATGAAATATTTGATTGAACTATGGTCTATATAATGAATTAAATTGCATAATTCCATTGCCCCTATTCAGATTGGAAGATATTTGTCATTATTATACTATTATAGTCGTTTGAGGCCATGATGATCCTAGTATAATTTTTTGTTGGACACATATATGAACAGAAGTACTTATATAGTATAACCGTAAATCTAGTATAGTATAGTATAGTATGTAGTTTTAGGTAATTATGCTAAAGAGAATTGATAATCTAGGAAAGTCTAATGATATAAAAAGGAATTTAAAAGCATCAATATTTTTAGTTTTTTGTTAATAACCTAATAAAAGATGAATAAGATGCATGCTTGAATTATCAAATAATAATGGGATAATACAAGTATTGTACATATAATTATAAGTTATCATTATGTGTTGATAAATAGGAAAAAAATGGAAGCATGGTGATAGCAGAAGAACTGGGATTCTTTAAAGTTATGGGATTCCATCAAGTGAGTATATATCTCACCACTATACTTTTATTTAAATAATATAGACATTGTAAATTATATTCATCTTATAGTTGTTACCAATTTTACATCATTGTTTATATCTATTTATATATACTTGTATTCACAGGCAAACTCAATTTCATGTAATAACACTATATGGTTATATGAATGGAGGTAGTAAATCAAAGTGTGCAGTGAAAGCATAATTACGATGATTTACCTAATGATGAATTATGGCTTAGTTTTTATAATACTTATCTGTTATGATATTAACATTGTATGCTACGCTATGATTGATATTGCTCAATGGTAAATTAATGATCTTGTATTGAAAGTCTTATAGATTACTATGATATTGAAAGCTAAGCTCTGTTATGAGTACTATTGTGAATCATAATGACATTGAAAATTTAAATGGTGATGGATAGTGTGAAAGCTGGATGGAGAACTTCTGGTAACCTAATATGAAGGATATAAAATTTATTTGAGAATTGGATGGGAAATTGCCGATTAACAGTTATAAAAGATATGAAATTAATTTGAGTACTGAAAGGAAAATTCTCAACATAGAGATGAGAAAAGTATAGACTTAATCATGAAATGAAAGGTGGCTACATAAATGTTTATTGTCATCGAGTGTATAATTTGATGTGATATTAGAACTTTACTTATGATTGGATATCATTGTTTGACATAATTATAAAGACTTGATGTGATCGTAATGATTTGTGTGTATTTGAACTTTAATGATTGTTTGTGAATGTGATGTCTATCCAAAATGGGTAGTATAGAATATTGAGCTCTAACGGATAGTTAAGAGTCTTAAGTTTGGGATGCGAGAAACAAAGTTTGAATCATGTACAGGTGAACTCTCAGATTATAATTTCACATACTTCATATATTCAAGAATTTAGTTTGTTAGTATATGATTAATATGTAAATATTATATATAAAATTGATCACTTGCAAAATAGAGGTAGATACATACTCACTTAGTTTTTGTAACTCACTATATTGTATTTTCAATATTTTCAGGTTAAGATATAAGCTTGATGTATCCATGAAGAAACAAGATCCTCTCAGGAAAGGATTTGACAGTTAGAATTCTATTTTGAGATGGGATCAATTTTTAGAAAAACAAAGGTGTTTTTGGTGTTATTGATTCATCAATTGAAGTATTAAATTTGTTATGTGTGTATAAGTTTGAGACTTGTATATTATTATGTGTATGTTAATTCTGTCGTATTCAGATAAAAATAGGTTTTGTATTTTAGGGCGTGTGACCTTCAGGAAGTATCCAAAGATAGGGGGAGATTTTGTTCATTTTTCTACAAAAAATATTAAAATAAAATTCAAGTTCCTTTGAAATTTGAAAACTTCCATTAGCTAAAAAAGGAGTAAAAATTACTAAAGATTGTGGAAATCAATAACAGAATCCATATCGGTCATTATCAAGACGGGTCATGACACCTATAGTAAGTAGTGTACAACATTATCTAAGAAGCTTTAATTAATGAACAGTTAAAACCAATAAAAAGAATACATCTAAGGTCAACATGTATAAGAATTTGATGAGATATTTCCTAGCCATTTATTCTCAATAAATTTTGCAATTTAGATGGGGGTTAGGGCAAGATTACTTTGATTTAGGCTCAATAATCAAGCCATAACTCAATTTAGGAGGATTTGATTCATAAACAATTAAAACAAAGTGAAAGCTAATACATAAGGATTTCTTGATTATGACTTTTAAGAAGAAATTTTATGCATATTAATAAAAATGTAAATCTCTTTTGTAAATAATATATAGAAATCAATAGTGATGGCATATGAGTTTATATGCCAATAATAACACTTGTTTGTGAATGTGAATGTGAATATGAATACGAATGCCTAAATTTTATATGGTTAGCCTAAATCAAAAGACTGTGAATAATGTATGAGTAAAAAATTAAAATTTAGGCCATAAGCTCATTTAAACTCAAAGTATTTCACTAATAAAGTAAGGTGGAGGATATATGTTAAGTTTGTGAGGGGTGTGTGAATTGAAGGATAGGTAAGGCCATAATGGAAGGCCTACCAAACTTCCTTAAGGAGGTGGCCTAAGAAGCCAACTTTATTCATCTCTTGAAACCTAAACATTCAAACAGGTTTAAACTTGCAAGCTAAGTAGTGGGGAACATCATTATTTTTTGTTAAGAAGAAAGCTTCCACTTTGTTGAATGGAACTTACTAAGGCTAAACCTTAGCTTAAGCTAGCAAATACATGTTAAAGTTTAGATTATAGGCTTATCATTCTCCAACTCCTCTAAGTTAAACACATTTGCCGAACCCTAAACATTCACACTTCTCCTATTTTCCCTTATAGTTGAACATTAAACAACATATAAATTTTACTTTCTTTTAGTCCTTTTCTTCTAGAAAGATCATGGTACCATCTTTTGCCCCTAAAATAGCACCCAAGTTGCATCTTGTTCTTGCACTCATCTCCTTTAAACGGACACAACTCTCCATAGGAAGAAACATTAGGAAACCCCAACCTAGCATAGGTAATTTTTTTATCAAAAATAAATTTTTATTAGGTTTAATGATGATTTTGATTTAAGAACTAACAAATGATTTTCTAATAAATTGTTCTTAGGATACTTTCATCTTAATATCCAATCATTTCAAGGTCAATTTCTTTGTTCTCTTCCCTTTATTTTGTAAAAATTCTTTTTGAATTGCCTTGAACACATCCTTAAAGGATTTAACAGAAATGGTTTGACCATTTTGGTGAAACAAGGGAGGGTAATGTGATATTGAGTTTTCATTATGTATATTAAAATAAAAGAATGAAAATATATATGGGTTGGATGTTAGAGGTCATAGGTTCTTTGAAAAAAATTAGGGAAAAGTTGTAATCAAACATATAATGGTTTATATGGGTTACTTTAAGGAACTACAATAGTAAATCCTTAGAAGTTTTAAGCTAATGGACAAGATCTTAAATTTTTTTACATGTAGAAGTAAAATTTAAGGACCCTTGGTTTTCATTAGGATAATTAAATTATGATCCATGAAGAGGAAGAATATAGAGTTTAAATTAGACAAATAAGAATAAAAATATTAAAGGTGATAAAGGGTTGTGTTAGGTCACTAGGTGATCCTACGTTTAGAAATGAGTAAAATTTTGTATAAGGCAATCTTAGGATCTTTGATCCATTAAAAACAAAGAATTAGTAGAAATGATGGAAAAATTAGTTAATTAATAGAGACATAGTTAGATTTTATTCAAGGCGTATTATACTAAGATAATATAAATTTATTTTTAAACAAAAAAAATAGGGCTTGCTCAACTTGAAATTTTTGTGTCAAACATGTTAAAAAATGAGAAAATTTTAGGTAAACCGAGTAGGATTGGTTCAGCTACCTTTTGTTCAAAGTCTTAGAAATCACTTAAATTTTCTTAAGAGTTAGATTAAATGCCCATAACATATAGTTACACCATGGACGAAAATGCTATAATAAGAATAAGAATGAGAAGGGATTCATAAAAGAACTAACCATGAAGGTTTGGCTTCCCTTTTAAGTGAAGGCTAAATTATATGATAATCTTATTAAATGCATACTTGTGAGCTTTTAGAGCTATATTATGATTAAGTGGTTGATTGATTGTAACTTCAATTTGACATTCTTTCTCTTAAAATGTCACGAGCACTAAAAAGTGATAAGGTACGTGTCTTTATGATTTTGATATGCACTAAGTAATGTGCAATTACCATTGACATATGTACATGATATTACGATATGAATATAAATTATGTAATCGAATAAAAAGATAAAAAAATATGAATGTGTTTGTGCAAACGTGTATGCATTAGCATGAAACATCATATAAATAATGAACATGCATATGATGAGTTAGGTAGCGTATAATTACTGTTATGTGAGGTGGTGTGAACTATTGCAATGAGAAATGACATAAATTGATTATAGTTACAAAGTTATGTGACTCTAAATATCTATGTGAAGGTGCTTTATATAATGCAGAGGCTAATGATGTAGTTGTAAGGATTGTATTTGATTTGATACATGACATTATGAATATATATGCTATTTGTTAGTCTTGATCGTTGCAATGCTATTTTATAAAAGTCACTGTCATTACTGAATGCTTATGATAATTATGTTTAGATATGTGAGATTATTTATGATGCCACATGTATAGACCTTAGTAAGTCCTTGTAACATACTAGTATTTTACCTTTAATACTAGGTATTAGCCAGCATTAATAGAATGTTGATTTTTTAAAACATTATGCTTGTTTATGTCTTAGAGTCATGGAGACCATCTGTATCCACTTTTTTTATATCCTTTTAATGAAGTTGAATTGTCACCACTTACACTACGAGGCTTGATATCAGTATCTGCAAGGTCCTAACATCAGTTAACTGCTAGTAAGGTGATAACTTGATAGCATATTTACTTTTATGTAGACTCGAGATCTGCAGATCTCATTATCTTTTGTATATAGCCTATGAAGTTGGTCTTTTTGGCATTTTTGTTGAACCTTTTGATATTTGGAATAAGGGCCACGATCCCTCGATGAAAGGTAGTCTTTTGGCGTGAAGTAAAAAACGAATGAAATGTGTACTTGCAAAATGTATATTTTAAGAAAAATTAGCACTTTTATATATAAGTCAGACTATGAAGGTTAGGGTTTTCACAAGAGTTTTCATAAAAACTTGGTGTTTCAAAGAAATGTTTTATCTCTTTCAATATTATTTAATAGTTGAATGTTTTGAAAACTTGTGTAACATGATTTAAGCATGAAAATGGTTAAAAAATGACACTTAATGTCATTGTTTTAAATCTGAATAATTCTAAAAAAATCCACAAAAAGTTACATATGAATTTAGCATTTTCAAATATAACGATGATTGTAAAAACTTAGTGAGAGGTTATGCTTAAATGCTTGAGAATTGGACACTTGAATATAAAAAAATAGGTCAATTTTTATACTGTTGTACAATGTGTGTTTATGCTTGATTTAATAAGAAAAAAATAGGGTTCTTAATTGATAAAATAATGTGTAAAGTGTAGAGTTAAGTATGCTTAGGTTTGTGAATGGTTGAAATTGAAAAATCCCAATAGGAGTATTCCAATTTAGTTAGTAAAACTATGCAACATTGCACTATTGTTTATGAACAGAATATTGTTTTATTTCAGCATACAAAAGTATGAAATTAATGGCTTGAAAGTATTGTTATATATAATAAAAATGTTTGTGAAAACATAAAAATGCTCCATAATTTAGTAGATAAATTGTAAGCATGTATGTGTAAATTATTGCATGAAAAAGTGTTAATATTTCATCTTATGAAATATAAATGCCCTAATGAAGCATTATACAAGGGTGTTGAAATAAAACTCTTTGTGCTGTTTATGAAAAAAATTTAAGAAAATAGTTGATGAGCTTTTACATGGGAAATATGATATGATATGATAGGGATATTAAACCGTTAAGAAATGAATGTATGCTTAAGCATTAGGATATATGAAAGAGTGTGATTAAGAGTTATTAAACTCTTGACAAATCAACTATCGAAAAGCATAAATTCATGAAATATGCTTCATAGTTTTCATATTGAAACCATAGCTAGTGCATGAATTATATTACAAGTTCTCTTATGGATTATACATGCACTAATGAGTTTTTATGCAAGAGTATTTATGAATAATGCTTATGAAAATGAGATAGAGATGATGAACTCTTGCATATCGAATGTGATGAATGATTTAGCATGCATACATGAAAGCATGAATGCTTAAAAAGGGCCACTTAAAATGTGATGATGTAAATATGAATACTCACTATTAGATTATGTGTTTATAATTATATTGATGAAATAATGCTTATGGTAAAGAATAGTATTTGACCTTGTCTTGATAATTTATGAATATGATAAAAAGAAAAAAAAAACATCTAAAGGCTATGTTAGTCTATCTTCACTAATGAAAAGTTTCAGAAAAACATAGTTTGCATTCACTAAAAAGAAATAGTTTTGAAAAATTATCTTCACTATATATGGATCTAATAATAGTATTTTGGATTTCCTTTTAAGATCACAAAACCAACAATAAGTCCATGTGCATTGTCCTTGATAATTAAAGGGTTGATAATCATGAGGAATAATCCTAACTATGTTGAAGTGATTTTTGAATATGAATTAAGAAAATGAAGCTTAAATGCCATATGTGATGTGTAACATTGAAATCAAAATATGTAAATATAAAAACCTTTTTGAGAGTGTGGAGATTGGCTGTTGCCCTATATTCTAAGTCACATGGAATGACACATGGAATAAGTCAACTTAAAGGAACAAGGTTGGATATGCATGGGATAAGGTTAATTTGGAGTAACAAGGTGGTAACCTTTTATGCTTAATTGCCATTTTTATGTGATTATATTATATTATGTTAAGCATGTGATTAAATTATGTGCTCAATGTATATCTAATTTTTTATAAGTGCAACAAATAAAAATGATAAATGTGAAATATATGGAAAAAAAATAGTAAGAAAATGTCTTAATATATGTATTATATATATTTGATTTTCTTAGCTAAAACTTATTAAAAAATTAGTATAATAGCCATCCCATTAAGTAATTAAATTTCTCACTATAGTTGTGTATGTAATATTTAAATACTCCTTCCAAATGATGCCTATTAAGATAAATAATGTGTGGTATATAAGACAATGTATTGTTAGTATAGAATAAAGTTATATTTTCATATTATTATTGATGACACCAACAACTAGTAATGGGCTAGAATATGAGTGGTTAGACTCTCGATGCAAAACTTGATTCAATAGTTCTTGGACCTATATTCTAGCCTAATAAGTTATCTCATAGGGTGGCCTCGAAGATCCAATATCTAGTGATCTCAAGATAACTAGGTATGAGTTTAATGTGCAAGAATATGATTATATGCCATATAATCCTTTTGGTTTATAGCTAATGCTACTAGTTCTATAATCAATAGTAACTTTAGTAAAGCTACCACCTTACTCACTAGCACTAGAGGATCCAATTGCTCATGGCTATGGCTTTGAGGAAACAATTGACAATTAGCTTAGCTAATAACTAACATCTCCATCCTTATCTTCTATCTATTTATTAAATATTTATTTATGTTTGAAATTCTACATTTTCTATATAATTAGTTTGAGATTCTGACATTTTACAACTAGGTTAGTGCTTAACCCAAATATTTCTATATAATTATCATTTATATAATTATGTACAAATATATAGTGCATATTATTATTATGTTACATATTTTTATGTTGGTTACATGTAATCTATTTATTACTCTAATTATCTTAGGAGTTTGTGAAAAAGATGTTTTAGTTATGCATAGAGAAAGACCTATAGCTTTACAAAAGGATAAGGAAGGAAAAGGGTTTTCAGAATCCAAAGTGTTTTAAATGAAAAGGTATTTGATTTACAAAAATGTTTTGAGTTTTGACAAATAATTAACTAGTGATATGTAGTCTCTTGTTATTTGAAACGACTTGTCAAATGATTTACAAAAATATACTACTAATTTGATCAAATTTTTGAATTTTTAAGAAAAATATGTTAGCTCTAAAGTATTATATAAACTAAATAAAATATTTAATTTTTATAAGCTTTTCAAATATGGTCATATTCTATTATATCTATAAATTTATGAATATGAGTTTTTAAAATAAAACTAATTTCTTGGCATGAACTAGAAGAGCTTTTCAATAGTTTTTGTTCAATAGATACACATACATATACACATCTTTTTGGTTTCTTGGAGAATTTCCAAAATGACATTTAGATAGTTTTACAAACCTATTTTTCAAAGTTTTCTTTTTTAAGGAAAAGGTCCTTTATATTTTTGTTTATTGGACAAAAACTACTAAAGTATTTTCTATCAAAAGTCATTTTTTTAAAAAAATATTGTCTCTCTATTAACAAAGGCTTTACTTGTAAAAATATTAATTATATTCTATTAAAAAGAATTTTCTAAAATATTTTTATTTAAATTTCATGTTGATCATTTTTTGAATAAAGGTTTGGAAACTGGCATATACGAACATATGTTTATAAAAAAAATATTCAATGGAAACTTCCAACCTTATGTTTTTGTATCATGCATGTTTTCATAAAATGGAAACTTTTATAAAATGTTCTTTTTTATCGAAAAAGGCTTGTAAATATATCCAATTAATATCTTTATACTTATCATGATAGTCAAGAAATGGGTTATGACAATAAGTGGTCAATACTTCACACATCACATGTATTTCATATATGATATCATAAGTGGCCACTATTTGACAAATCACAAGTTATATATAGATATTAAGAAATTAGATCTCATATTTCTTATGTTTTATGCTTATAATCAATTCTTTTGATCCACATTTATTATTTATCACTCTTTATGGTCCTCAAACTATTTATAAATTTACAAGGAACTCATGCCCTTTGGTTAGATACATTGACTAGTCCTACTATCGATATGATTACTGGCACTATCATTAAACTTCTTACTCTTTCTCATACCTTTAACAACTTAAGCTCCTAAAATAATTATTGTCATTACTATCTAAATCAAATTTAATGATAATCGTGTATAATTTACTCATGCAAACATCTTCTATCATGTTTAGGGTTGTAGATGTATTATTCATTATCATAATTTATTATGAGTCATGCCTACATTTACTTGTTGCATTCTTATATTCTTGTTTCCAACCTTTATATATAAGTATATCTATATATGCATGTGGATACATATTTATTTTATATTGTATATATGTTTAAAATCTCATTTTACACTTCCTAACTTGAAATGTTACATCATAATTACCTACCATGGTAACTTGTGATTCTCCAACCTTAGTTTTACTTATAGTACTTGTCTTCTACTATTGTTTTTATCCTTGCATATCTCATATACAAGTGCAACTTAGAATGACAAAGTTCTTTGACTATATTTTCTTACTCACCTTCATCTTTGCTTACAATATTATTTTAATTCCATGTTATGTAAGAATATTTATATTTTTATTTAAATACAAGCTCTAATTATATTTTTTTCACCACCCACTCTATAACTTTTTAGTTTACATAGTTTTATGAACTTTCCTAGCCAATCTTTCCCTCAAATGGCTAAAGCCTTGACCTCACATGGATTTATGTTTCTTGAGACATCATCTTACATTTTCTTCACATCATTATTTAACTGTATGATTCTCCTTCTATTTATTATAATAGGCATGTGTATATATTTTTATCCCCACCATATATATGCAATTATGCACATATTTTTATGTGCAATCACGTGGGTACATAGGTTTTTATCCTTATATTTCTATGCTTGATCATGTATGTACATTTATGTTAGTGTGTGTTGGTGTGTGTCCTAGAACCAATCATATAGATGATTGAAGTTATACACACTGTATTATATTTTATTTTAGGTAATTTAATTATTATATTTTATTTTTATAATTTTATTATTATTATGCGCAATTTATAACTTAATATAATAATTATCCTTGGAACAGCTTCGCTATTCCCAAGATGCCTCTAGTCAAGTATTATTACGAAAAGGATAGTAATAATACATCAAGACTAGCATGTATAGTGACTGATGATTACAAATCATGGATATATGATATCAAGTCAATACATAAGTACATTGTTAGTGAACAATGTACTGGACTGACCCACTATGAGAATATTGCATGGATAGACGTGTCATAAACCTTTGACCTGAAATCACTACGGTTCCCTACATGAGGAATTACTCACTTTAATATTGTCCTATGTCACCTTTAATCAGGATGACAAGTAGGGCATTGATTGGGTGTGTCATAAATCGTGTAGAGGAAAGTGAGTGATGTAGATGGGATTTTGTTACTCTTGTATAAAAGAGAAATATCCTTAGGCCCCTTGATTGAGTGAGACTTAGAAATGCATGGCCATGCTCAATTGAATTAATATGTGATATTAATAATTTATTTTAAGTCTACTCAGTATCAAGAAATATAAATTGAACATTGACGAGGATGATACATTCCATGCCTCCAGTTCAATTTGGATATTATTACAAAAGGGTTATGATGCAAAACGTTGATCATGTATTAGGTGGATGTCGAATCACAGACATTCTTACTACTTGAGTGGCAGTGATGTATTGCTAGATATCGCTTACTGTCTATGGCTCAATAATGAGTCAATGTCAATGTAGTAAGAACTTATAGGGTCACACAAAAGGAGTAGGAATAAGACAATAATTAATTAGACTTTAATTATATTAATATCCAATTAATTGGACTTATTTTTATGCATATATATTATTATTAAAAATAATAATAAGTTATTCACGTAATATATATATATATATATATATATATATAATATTATGTGATATTATTTGATATTAAAGTAATACCAAATAATTATGTTATCAAATATTAGATAAATATATTATGAGATGATATTATTTTGATATTTGATAACTATATGCAATTATCTAATAATTAAGATATTTATATTATGAGATAATATTATTATCTAATATTAGATAATTAATAGATAAGTCTTATCTCTCCCCATTATCTCTAGAATAAGGATAAGATGAATTGTTAAGTGTGATTAGGATTTTGGAAGCATTATCCTAGTAGGACTAGGATTATGGCTTGCCTAAGTTCTATAAAAATGGGCTTGAGGGCAGCACTTTTTACAACACGCTCAAAGCTTCCATACAAACCCTAAATCACCTAAAAAACATCTAATCCTAATTTCTAGAGAGAAAAATGCATCCTAGCAGATTCATGGAGGGTGAGAGGTCGTTATTCACTCCGTGTGGATACTGTAGAGATGCTATACCTTCCGACCGGTGTTTGATTCATCCACTCTCAAGTTTTGATCAGTAGAAATACGAGTGCCCAATAGGTAAATCCTAATCATTGATTTATGTTTTTTATATGGATCCTAGGTAGAATTCGGATCAAATTTTAAATTTCCACTGCGTATGATAATCCAAATTCCCAACAGTGGTATCGGAGCTTCTTGCAAAACATAGTTCTGATTATGTGTTTTACCGTCTTTGATGAATATTTATATGATAAATACATGTCAAATCTGTTTCGGTTTAAATTAGAAGTTACACATTTTGATGAATGTTTATGTGATAAATTAATATCAAATCAGTTTCTATTTAAACTAGATATATATGAGATATATGCAAACTCGTGTATGGTTCTGATTTCATAAATATATATATGATATATGTGATCTGAATTTCAAATCTAATTATCAATTAATGAGATTAATTATATGAATATGATCATGCATTTTTTTGCTTCATATTCAAATTTATTTTATGCATAATTCTGAGTTTTTCAAATGATAAACCCATGAATCTGTTCTAAATATGTGATGTTCTCTGCATATAACCTAGTCAGGACAGAATTAATGTGATTAATTCTAAATCTGTAAGGATCTATTTAAAATCATTTAAATATGATTAAGTTGAATCTGGTCTATGAGGTTTATGTATGCTGGATCTGTATTGATATGATTAAAATTATTCAAAGTGTTTGGACATAAATCTTATTTTGAAACTATGATTTGAATGTTAATCATATAGTCGAATTGTTCGACTTAGGGTGTGTCAATTGTTGGCAAAATGAATTAAAATTTGAATGTCAGATGAATTCAATTTTTGGCCCAGGGGGCTTTGCCCCCCACACCCCCCGACAAGGGGTTCTGCCCCCTTGACCCCCACCCGCTAACTAGCTAGCGGGACCACCGTGCTAACTTTGCGTAGCGTTCAAAAATTATTTTTGTTCTTAAGGCGCTATTTTAGAATATGATTTTTATGATGATTATGTTATGAAATAAATATGTCAATCATCCTCTTTATCTTGGTTACATATATTTCTTAGCAATTATTACATATGATGCATGAATGTGTTGCATAGTTTGGCCCTTGGAGTTTTTATGGATGGATTTTAAATATGACCTGCGTGTCGTGTCTTCCTTTATTTTTCTAATGTATATTCTTTTCTCATCTTACTCCCTCAGTCTGAAGCTCGGGATTTCTATTGTAAATTTGTAATTGCAATGGAGCATTCTTGGCTTAGAACAAGGAGAAGCTAAGGAGCTATGGGACAAGAAGAAGCTAAGGAGTTAGTTAGGAATATCATTAGAAAATAGAATTTTAGGGCCATACTATGTGACATTTTAATTTCTTTATTATGTGATGATATTGATGGGCATCCATTTATTATGTGATAGAATGTGTTCCTACTATGTGATAGTTCTAATCATTTACTTTATATGATATATGAGATATGCTAGATATATTGCATGAATAAATAGGCTAGTTATGGTGAGATATGATAATAATTAAGTTAAAATCCCTTATCTAAAATATTAAGTCAGTAATAATTTATGATGCCTTCCAATGTTTGGCACTCATCAAGGCCTTGATCGATATAAGGTAGGTTTACCAAAGCAAGGTACCTCGTTTATCTTGGTGAGATGTGTTAGGAATTCGGATAATTACATGTAGCGGAATTTCAAAATTTTGATCCGAATTCTACCTCGGATCCATGCAAAAAGCATAAGTCAATGATTAGGGTTTTACCTATTGGGCACTCGTGTTTCTATTGATCAAAACTTGAGAGCGGATGAATCAAACGCCGGCCGGAAGGTACAGCATCTCTACGGTATCCACACGGAGTGAACAACAACCTCTCACCCTCCACGAATTTGCTAGGATGCGTTTTTCTCTCTAAGAATTAGGATCAGATGTTTTCTGAGTGATTTAGGGTTTGTATGGAAGCTTTGGGCGTGATCATTAAATGCTGCCCTCAAGTCCCCCTTTTATAGAACTTAGGCAAGCCATAATCCTAGTCCAACTAGGATAATGCTTTCAAAATCCTAATCACACTTAACAACTCATCTTATCCTTATCCTAGAGATAATGGGGAGAGATAAGACTTATCTATTAATTATCTAATATTAGATAATGATATTATCTCATAATATAAATATCTTAATATTAGATAATTGCATATAGTTATCAAATATCAAAATAATATTATCTCATAATATATTTATCTAATATCTGATAAGATAATTATTTGATATTACTTTAATATCAAATAATATCACATAATATATATATATATAAAACGTGAATTTATTATTCTCAATAATATATATGCACGAAAATAAGTCTAATTAATTGGATATTAACATAATTAAAGTCCAATTAATTATTATCTTATTCCTACTCCTTTTGTGTGACCCTGTAGGTTCTTACTACGTTGACAATGACTCATTTATTGAGCCATAGACAGTAAGCGGTATCTAGCAATACATCACTGCCACTCAAGTAGTAAGAATGTCTATGATTCGACATCCACCTAATACATGATCAACGTTTTTGCATCATAACCCTTTTGTAATAATATCCAAATTGAACTGGAGGCATGGAATGTGTCATCCTCGTCAATGTTCAATTTATATTTCTTGATACAAAGTAGACTTAAATAAATAATTAATATCACATATTAATTCAACTGAGCATGGCCATGCATTTCTAAGTCTCACTCAATCAAGGGGCCCAAGGATATTTCTCTTTTATACAAGAGTAACAAAATCCCATTTACATCACTCACTTCCCTCTACACGATTTATGACACACCCAATCAATGCCCTACTTGTCATCCTGATTAAAGGTGATAGAGGACAATATTAAAGTGAGTAATTCCTCATGTAGGGAACCGTAGTGACTTTAGGTCAAAGGTTTATGTGTATTTGTGATCATATGAGAATAACTTATGACACATCTATCCATGCAATATTCTCATAGTGGGTCAGTCCAGTACATTGTTCACTAGCAATATGCTCATGTATTGACTTAATATCACATATCCATGATTCGTAATCATCAGTCACTATACATGCTAGTCTCGATGTATTATTACTATCCCTTTCGTAATAATACTTAACTAGGGGCATTTTAGGAATAGCGAAGCTATTCCAAGGATAATTATTATATTAAGTTATAAATTATGCATAATAATAAAATTATAAAAACAAAATATAATAATTAAATTACCTAAAATAAAATATAATACATTGTGTATAACTTCAATCATCTATATGATTGGTTCTAGGACACACACCAACAATCTCCCACTTGGACAAGAGCCAATCACTCATGTATCTAATACCAAGTGACATAGTATGACCATCATGCTTTTTCTGTGCTAAAGGCTTTGTTAGTGGGTCGGCAATATTATCATCAGTTGGTACTTTGCATATCTTCACATCTCTTCTATCGATGATTTCTCGAATGAGATGGAAGCGCCTAAGTATATGTTTGGATCGTTGGTGAGATTTGGGTTCCTTAGCTTGTGCAATGGCTCTATTGTTGTCACAATAGAGATCCACTGGGTTTGCAATGCTAAGAACAATGCCAAGTTCAATAATGAACTTTTTTATCCAAACAACCTCTTTTGACGCATCAGATGCAGCAATATACTCAGCCTCTGTAGTAGAGTCGGCCACTGTTTCCTGTTTTGAACTCTTCCAGCACACAGTACCACCATTCAGACTAAATACATAACCTGACTGCGATTTAAAGTCATCCTTGTCGGATTGGAAACTGGCATCAGTGTAACCTTTTACAACAAGTTCTTCCTCTCCTCCATATATTAAGAATGAATCCTTAGTCCTTCTTAAGTACTTAAGGATATTCTTAACGGCAGTTCAGTGAGGTTCACCTGGATTTGACTGGTACCTGCTCGTCATACTTAAAGCATACGAGACATCAGGACGAGTACATATCATGGCATACATGATAGATCCAATTGCTGATACATATGGTATCTTATTCATGCGGTCCTTCTCATCTTGTGTCGAAGGACACTAAGTTTTAGACAAATTTATGCCATGCGACATAAGCAAAAATCCTCTTTTAGATTCTTGCATGTTAAACCGTTTTAACACTTTATCTATGTATGTACTCTGACTTAGGCTAAGAAATTTTTTTGATCTATCTCTATAGATCTTAATACCTAGTATATAGGCAGCTTCACCTAAGTCTTTCATCGAGAAACAATTCCCTAACCAAGTCTTTACTGTTTGTAATGTAGGGATATCATTTCCGATGAGTAGTATGTCATCCACATACAATACAAGGAAAATAATTGTGCTCCCACTAACCTTTTTGTAAACACAAGATTCATCTTCATTTTTTATGAAACCAAATTCTTTAATTGCCTCATCAAAACACAGATTCCAACTCCGTGAAGCTTGCTTTAATCCATAAATGGATCGTTATAACTTACATACCTTTCCAGCAGTTTCAGGAATGACAAAACCCTCGGGCTGTGTCATGTACACATCCTCGAAGAGCCTTCCATTAAGAAAAGCAGTTTTGACATCCATCTGCCAGATTTCGTAATCATAAAAAGCTGCAATAGCAAGCAAAATCCGAATGGATTTAAGCATGGCAACTGGGGAATAGGTCTCATCATAGTCTATACCATGAGACCTATTCCCTAGTTGCCATGCTTAAATCCATCCAGATTTTGCTTGCTATTGCAACTTTTTATGATTATAAAATCTGGCAAATGAATGTCAAAACTGCTTTTCTTAATGGAAAGCTCCTCGAGGATGTGTACATGACATAACTTGAGGGTTTTGTCATTCCTAAAATTATTGGAAAGGTATGTAAGCTACAACAATCCATTTATGGATTAAAGCAAGTTTCACGGAGTTGGAATCTTTATTTTGATGAGGCAATCAAAGAATTTGGTTTCATCAAAAATAAAGATGAATCTTGTGTTTACAAAAGGGTTAGTGGGAGCACAATTATTTTTCTTGTATTGTATGTGAATGACATACTACTCATCGGAAATGATATCCCTACACTACAAATAGTAAAGACTTAGTTAAGGAATTGTTTCTCAATGAAAGACTTAGGTGAAGGTACCTATATACTAGGTATTGAGATCTATAGAGATAGATCAAGAAAATTACTTAGCCTAAGTTAGAGTACATACATAGATAAAGTGTTAAAATGGTTTAACATGCAAGAATCCAAAAGAGGATTCTTGCCTATGTCGCATGGCATAAATTTATCCAAAGATCAGTGTCCTTCGACACAAGATGAGAAGGACTGCATGAATAAGATACCATATGCATAAGCAATTGGATCTATCATGTATGCCATGATGCCATATGCAGCTTCACCTAAGTCTTTCATCGAGAAACAATTCCCTAACTAAGTCTTTACTGTTTGTAGTGTAGGGATATCATTTCCGATGAGTAGTATGTCATCCACATACAATACAAGGAAAATAATTGTGCTCCCACTAACCTTTTTGTAAACACAAGATTCATCTTCATTTTTTATGAAACCAAATTCTTTAATTGCCTCATCAAAACAAAGATTCCAACTCCGTGAAGCTTGCTTTAATCCATAAATGGATCGTTATAACTTACATACCTTTCCAGCAATTTCAGGAATGACAAAACCCTCGAGCTATGTCATGTACACATCCTCGAGGAGCCTTCCATTAAGAAAAGCAGTTTTGACATCCATCTACCAGATTTCGTAATCATAAAAAGCTGCAATAGCAAGCAAAATCCGAATGGATTTAAGCATGGCAATTGGGGAATAGGTCTCATCATAGTCTATACCATGAGACCTATTCCCTAGGTGCTTCCATCTCATTCGAGAAATCATTAATAGAGGAGATGTGAAGATATGCAAAGTACCAACTGATGATAATATTGCCGACCCACTGACAAAGCCTTTAGCACAGAAAAAGCATGATGGTCATACTATGTCACTTGGTATTAGATACATGAGTGATTGGCTCTAGTCTAAGTGGGAGATTATTAGTGTGTGTCCTAAGAACTAATCATATAGATGATTGAAATAATACACAATGTATTATATTTTATTTTAGGTAATTTAATTATTATATTTTATTTTTATAATTTTATTATTATTATGCATAATTTATAACTTAATATAATAATTATCCTTAGAATAGCTTCGTTATTCCTAAAATGCTCCTAGTCAAGTATTATTATGAAAAGGATAGTAATAATACATCAATCTAGCATATATAGTGACTGATGATTATGAATCATGGATATGTGATATCAAGTCAATACATGAGTACATTGCTAGTGAACAATGTACTGGACAGACTTACTATTAGAATATTACATAGATAAACGTGTCATAAGTTATTCTCAAATGATCACAAATACACATAAACCTTTAACCTGAAGTCACTACCGTTCCTACATGAGGAATTACTCACTTTAATATTATCTTATGTCACCTTTAATCAGGATGACGAATAGGGCATTGATTGCGTGTGTCATAAATCATGCAGAGAGAAGTGAGTGATGTAGATGGGATTTTGTTACTCTTGTATAAAAGAGAAATATCCTTGGGCCCCTTGATTGAGTGAGACTTAGAAATGCATGGCCATACTCAATTGAATTAATATGTGATATTAATCATTTATTTTAAGTCTACTCAGTATTAAGAAATATAAATTGAACATTGACGAGGATGACATATTTCATGCCTCCAGTTCAATTTGGATATTATTACAAAAGGGTTATGATGCAAAACGTTGATCATGTATTAGGTAGATGTCGAATCACAGACATTCTTACTACTTGAGTGGCAGTGATGTATTGCTAGATACCGCTTACTGTCTATAGCTCAATAATGAGTCATTGTCAATGTAGTAAGAACCTACAGGGTCACACAAAAGGAGTAGGAATAAAACAATAATTAATTAGACTTATTTTCGTGCATATATATTATTATTAAGAATAATAATAAGTTATTCACGTAATATATATATATATAATATTATGTGATATTATTTGATATTAAAGTGATACCAAATAATTACGTTATCAGATATTAGATAAATATATTATGAGATAATATTATTTTGATATTTGATAGCTATATGCAAATATCTAATAATTAAGATATTTATATTATGAGATAATATTATTATCTAATATTAGATAATTAATAGATAAGTCTTATTTCTCCTCATTATCTCTAGGATAAGGATAAGATGAGTTGTTAAGTGTGATTAGGATTTTGGAAGCATTATCCTCGTTGGACTAGGATTGTGGCTTGCCTAAGTTCTATTAAAATGGACTTGAGGGTAGCACTTTTACAACATGCTCAAAGCTTCTATACAAACCCTAAATCACCCAAAAAACATCCAATCCTAATTTTTAGAGAGAAAAATGCATCCTAACAGATTCGTGGAGGGTGAAAGGTCGTTGTTCACTCCGTGTGGATATCGTAGAGACGCTATACCTTCCGGCCGGCGTTTGATTCATCCGCTCTCAAGTTTTGATCAGTAGAAACACCAGTGCCCAATAGGTAAAATCCTAATCATTGATTTATGTTTTTTGCATGGATCCTAGGTAGAATTCGGATCAAATTTTGAATTTCTGTTACATATGATAATCCGAATTCCCAACAATTTATTCTTATCTTTATATTTATATTCATGGTTACATACATACTTATTTTTTCTTATCTCTATATGTATATTCCTAATCACTTTTATACATATTAAACTCACTTTCATCACATTATGTATTATATTATAAGGAATAGGGTCCTTACTCCTATTATCCTTTAATGGGCTAAACCACAAGGCTTCCTTTTCTTTAGTTTTTTTTTTGGTTTTATGTGTAATTAATTAGAGCCTCTTAATCTTCCCTTCTTATTTGTATTTCGAATTTAGAATTTGAACATTAAAATCATTTATTCCTCTTTTATCACCCTAATGACTGAAACTTAGAAACTAGTGTGTGGTATATAAATTTTATTCATATACATTCATTTTAATTAGTTATGAAATTGTTAAATTTTCTTTTCACTTGTACACATTCTTAAAGGAGCCAATTCACATCTTCCTTTATTATTTTTCTAAGTGTAAAACTTGTTAGAAATCTAATAGATTAAAATTGTTAGAAAAAATTAAAGTATTATTCTTCGTGGGTAATTAGAAGAAAGACTCATTGATTTTAGTGGATGAAAACCCATTAATGACCATTTTATAAAAATTAAATATTTTCAAGTATTATCTAAAGTTAAGGGTTAGAACAATTCTAGTGTATCAAAAGGTTTTCACCTTACTCTAAAAACTTAAGAGGGTTAAAATGATTTTTCTCTCTATATATGTAGACAAGTGCAAAATTTGCAAGGCAGCCAAAAATAGAAAAATTCAAATTTGAATGGTAATAATGCAAATAGTAGTGAAATAACAAGCATATTGTGTTTAAATAGTGTGAATAAGGTTGAAAAACTATACAAGACCTAATTTAGTGATTTTTTGGGATTTTTTTTAAGATCCTACTAGCTTGTATAATTTAGAAAAGATTTGGTTTTACTTAATTATCAAGAAAGGAAGTGTAACACTCTCATTATTAAAAAAGTGACGTTAATGCTCACTAATTCTTCTAAAAATTTTAAAGGCATTATAAATTCAAGAAAATTATATTTTGATCATGGAAAATTAAGGAGAAACTATAATATTAGATTTATCTTTCAAGTATCAATTATTTTAAGCAAACCATTTGGTTTTATAAATTGGAATTAGTTCCAAAAGTATTCAATTACACTAATTGTGTTAGAAAATGAAAATGTGACTTGGAAAGTTGAATTTCTAACTTGACCCATTATTTTAATAATTTTTAATAGTACATGTTATATTAAAGGATAAGAAACTACGCCTAAGTGTGAGTTAGAAGCTTCTTATCACATAGGCAATAAATGAGGGAATATTTGATGGATTTGGAGTGAGAATAAGTAGGATTTAGGAAAGAGTTAGTCCATTTTTGGAAGCAAGCTATGGCTTGTTCTTAGGAAGCAAGAAATGACATTTTCATCTCTATATAAGTGTGATGTCATGGTATCTTAAAGGAGAAACTACTTCTACTATAAATAGGCTTTCTTCAAGGCAAAATTTTCATACCAAATCAAGTGAGGCACACAACTTTTCAAAGAGAGAGAAGGAGTTCTATTTTGTCATTTTCATACTTTTAGTCTATGTTCTATTTTTCATCTTTGATTCTTTAATAAAATGTTTCAAGATCTTTCAAAGGCAAGGTAAAATCATTTTCTTTTGTTTGATTCTTTCAATAACACTTTGAGAATTTCATCAACTAAATTTTGCTTTTGTTGTTAGAAAAATGAATCTCAGATTTATAGGTGTTACTTTAAGAGAAAAACTTCAAGAAAAATGAGTGGACCTCTACCTTCCTTCCTTTAGTTTGTTTTTTTCAAAAATTATTATATTTATGTAATATATATGGCCATATATTGTTCTTGTATAAAGGTATGCTAAGAAATTCATCTTTTTTTATTTTGAAAAAAATGTTTTCAAGAACAACATGTGTTGGAGATTTTGAAGTAAAAAGGATAAGAAGCTTTAAAAGTGATGTTTTGGCAATTGACTTAAAAAATTAAAAAAAGGCATATTGAAAAAATTGGATGATGTCTTTGAAAATGACCTATTGGAAAATTATCCTATGTTAAATGAAATATAGCTATTTACCCATGTATACATGCATATGCTATAATATAATTAAATTCAAGCCTAAGAGCTCATATAATGCTCATAGGTTTCATGAAGAAACCATGAGATGCTATATAATTTTGTAAGAAAAATTTAGATTTTAGATTGATGAAATTGAGTTAGATGCATGGGTAACACATATAGCTAAATTTTGGATAAATTAATATTGAAAACTAGCAACATGACTCATGATTTTATGTATGAAAATTATGAGCCATTTCTTTAACTTGGTAAAGAAATTTAATTTTCAAAAATGATAATTTTATATGAAATGAATAAATAATGAACAAGGTTAAATTTGAGAGAAATTGAAGTTGAAAACTCAAAAATTAGCTCACAATGTAATGTTAGAAAATTTGTTAGCCATAGTCATATTTTTGTAGAAAATTGAATTTCCTATAGTATAAGTTTTATATGGATTGTATAAGTATGAAATTTAGTTACATTTGAAGCTATTAGGAAGTGGAACTAGATGATATATCCCATAAGTTTTTAGTTAGAAAAGCATGAGCTATATTGTTACACTTAAAGAATTTAACATATGTATGTTATGACCTAATTCTAATTATGACTGACATAGATCCCAATACTGATTTCCACAAACTTTAAAATTTTTCACTCTTTCTATCCAATGGAAGTTTCCAAATATCCAAAGGGATTTCAAATTCACTTTAATTTTTTATGAAAAAATAAATAAAGTTTCCTTTATTTTTGGACACTTCCCAAGGGCCACACACCCTATAATATAAAACTTATATATTTTCTCATATATGATAACATCAGACATACATATAGTATAATATAGTTCAAACTTATACATAAGCAAATGAATCAACATATCAAATTATAAATCAACAAAATTCTATTCTCTAATCAAATTCTTAAGATTCTTTAGTGAGGCGATCTTAGATCTCTATAGATGCAACAAGCTCAAATATATTTATTCAAATTAGAAAAATTAAAATAAAATAAAGTGAATTATAGAAACTCAATGAGCATATATTTTCTACCATTAATTATTCATTTGAATATATTAAGAAATCACATATTGTCTAAGTATTTGATAAGAAAGATAAATGTAATTTAAACTTTTTAGATATTTAAATGTCCAAAAACGAATCTTAAATAACATATTCACTTGTGCACATTTTAGATTCTATACTTCTCATCATAAATCATAATAATTTTAGTTACCCAATAGCACACACTCTCGTGATTGTATCACACACTACCCAATTCAAGTAAATATCACAATCATAAATAGCCATTTAGGTTTAAATTTTAATAAATTGTCTCAATCACATAAATGGTAATGTTCAATCACAAACACTTTTTAATATCACACATTTAACCATAGTAAACATATGTGTAGCTTTTTCTTAACTTCTAAGTCAATACTATATATTTTCCTCAACTACTCGTTGGGAATTTCCCATCCAAGTCTGTCACAACCTAACTTCAACCATGACCCACATGGATCCCATTATTGATTTCCACAAGTCTTAACTATTTTGAATCTTTCTATTTAATGAGAGTTTCCAAATTTTAAAGGGATTTTAAACTTTATTTTAAAATTTTTATAAAAAAATGAATAGAGTTTCCTTTGTTTTTGAAAACTTTTCGAGGGCCACATATCATAAGATACAAAACCTATATCTCTCTAGATACAATAGTAATCAACAACATGCACAAATTTACATAATTTAACATATCAAATTCCAATAGAACAAAATTCCACTTTCAATGTCTGATCCTTATCCAATTATTAAAACTTTTTTGTAAGGCAATCTTGGATCTCCATAGATGCAATAAGGTTCAAGAGTTCTTATCTTAACCTAAAAATATTGGAAACAAATGAAATGGGTTATGAAAAACTTAATAAGCATATATCTACCATTGTTTTTCAAGTAATCAATTATATATACATATATATAATCACAAGTTAATTATATACCAAATTGAAAAATGTTGGCAAACCCATTTCCTGAATTTCTAAAATATATGCAACCATGCCTTGAAATGGAAGTTTACTTATACATAACTTAAACTCAGTTCTTCATAACACAATCATAGGAATCTTAACTATCCACTAGAATTCAATATCGAATACTACTTATTCTAGGTAGGTGATGTGCACGCCGCAATGCACCAAAATTATATTTAAAACTGGTTGCTGAAAAATAATGTAGAATAATAGCACAACCAAGTCGTACCCCTAGTAATCCTTTGATTTTATCTTTCCTAATTGATTTTGTAACAATATATGCATAATTATTGAATTATTTATGCAATGAAAACAAAGAAAAATAATGCAATCAAATTGATAATGTCAGGAAACAGAATGCTGGCAGAAACAGAAATAAGAACAGAATGCAGAATGCAATAATATGTTGCATGCTTATTTATGTAATTTTTGTAATAATAGAATGCATAATTATAGGGGGTTAGTTGCATGAAATTAAACAATTAATAAGCAGGAAAATTAAGCTTAAAATAAAAATAAAATATAAGAAAAATCAATGGAATTAAACAATCGATTCAAGGAAATTGAAAGCCCTAAATTAGATTAATCATAGATGAATTAGGATATGAATTTTTCTAATTAATTCTTCAACCTTGAATTATCCAGAATCCTCGCAATAATTCATGAATTCTATGCAAGAAAATCGCCTAATATTTGATTAATGAAAATTAATTGAATTAAGCAATCACTATAATCCCTAAATTAGATCGAAATTGATTTATAATTAAAATTCAGTTAATTTAAGAAATTAAATTAGAAATCTCCAAATTAATCCTTCAACCCTCTGTCCCTATGCATAAAACTATGATTTATCAACCATAATTTTATAATAAAATAGTAAAGAATTAAGAAACTACAAGGATGAATATTAATTATATCAAATCAACACCCAACATAAGAAATCTCAAGAATTCAGCACAATTAAATGAAGAAAGAGGAAATTTAATCAAGAAAGGTCAAAATTACAAAGCATGATCTCATAATCCTTAAGAAGAGATCTTTAAACTCATTGAATCAACCTTAGAAAATTAGCTCTCCATGGTTGGAAGACAAAAGCTTGAAGAAGAAAAAGAAAGAAAACTATATTGCTGATTGTATGTAATCAGATTGTGTGATTGTATGATATGTTGCCCTCCTCCTCATCTCTATTTATATTTGATAAAATACATAGAATCCTAATCTTAGTCCTCTTGGGAATACAAAAATTAAGGCTTTGCTTATCCTTCTATTGTTAGGATTATAAAACTTAGTAATTTCTTATAGAAGCTCCAGTAGTGAAATCTCACTAGTCTAACTTCCATATGATAAATGACTCCCAAAACGACATAGTTTCACTAATCTTTTAATTTGAGGTTGTGGGTCTGGATCTTAGTACAATTTGAACACTAATTTCACCTTAATCAGACCTTTGTAACTCTAGATATAGCCCAAATACCAATACTGATTCACCTAGGACAAAAATGAAGCCTTTAACTTCTCAACCACTTTTGACCTTCAAAACATTCAAAATAGGCTTGGACCAAAACATAAAAGTAGTATATCTCTCTTTTTAATCCAAGATCCAAAGCCCATGTTATGACTAAAAAATAGAAATAGTATCAAAATCCAGCATTTATAAAATAAATTCAGAAACTTGCAAAATCAATCCAAAATTACAAAACAAGGCCTATTCTTTAAAATTAAGCATATGTAACACCTAGGATACATAAAATAGTAAATATTTTTCTCATCAGTAGGCATCACACTTACAAACAATTGTTAAGGCTTAAATGCAAACAAATCGTCATTATCACATTAAGTCATTACAATCATGTCAAATAGAATATCCAATCACAAGCAAAGTTCCAAAGTCACATCAAATCACACATTCAAATATAATAAACATATATGTAGCTACCTTTTTATTTCATGATCAAGTCTATACTTTTCTCAACTGTTCACTGGGAATTTTCCATCCAGCTCTCGAATCATTCTTATATCCATTATAATTGTTTGCCAAGAAATTCTTATTTGACTTTCACATTATTGGCCCTATAACATTTCCAATCTCAATGCCATTTATAGCATAATTTATATTGTGATAAATTTAATAGAACTCAGTTCATCAACATAGGGTAAACATTAACATATTATAGTATCAATATAATAACATTGTTATGCCTTTATGCATAGCCATAAAACTTGTTCACATTTCAACATAATCCACACTATAATCCTTAACATATAAATGACAAAGAGCTCAATCATAAACATTCAATAATCATTAATAACATTATAATGCTTCTGTTATGTACTTTAAACAATTATTATTTGTACATATATCATGACACTGAATTTATGCATGAATGTAGATACATACACATAAATCTAAAATTTAAACTACTAATAAGAAGATACAATTCACAATATTTAAATAATTTTTTATCAAGATAAAATCAGTGGTGAGATATATACTCAATTGGTGAGGTGCATTTACTATGGAAGCTTAGGGTAGTTCAATTCGTTCTCTTCTCATCTTCCTAGTTCACAACCATCTATAATAACATTATGAATATAAAAGTACTAATTATTTCTCTTTCTTGAGTTAAAACTAGGAAGTCAAAAAATTTAAAATCAAACTTACATAGATGAAAATATTATAGTTTAAAGCTTTAGAAAAGTTTATTTGATACTATTTATTTATCTTAAACCTGTTGTATTTTTAAAATAAAATAATTAATTTTATTAGAAATATTATGTGGATTAGCATTAATTAATTAATGGAATATTTATCTAAGTAATTATTTTTGTATTTTAACATTAAGCATAGAACAAATTGGACTCTGGTTTAATGTGTATGATCCATAATAGGTTGAATCATGCATAAGTCCATATGGGTAAAAGTCCCAATTTACAGCCCTTTAATGTTTAGTAGTTTCCTATCACAAGTCTAACCTTAAATAAAGAGATCAGGGTTGTTATTTTGATACTGAAAAACAAGGATTCCCACTCTCTCTTAAAATTTTCTCTCCCCCAGTTATGGCCTCATCAAATTATGCACCAGGTGCACTTATAATTTTGTTATGATTAATTATATATTTTAAGATTTTAATTCATACTTCCAACAAAACCGTCATACCTTTCATTATTTTAAATTTAGCATTGAAAAATCTAAAATTCTTACATATGATAACTTTTCCAATTCAAAGTACAGAACAATCAAAGTATTGCATTCTAATGATGTGAATATACTTCAAATATATTGTTTCAACATAATACATCAACCATGCATCTCATTATCACATTTCATAGGGTATGGCCAAAGTAGTTACTAACTAACCATAAGAGTTTTACAAAACTACTATCTTTCTAGGCTGCCAATTTTTATAATAAATTTCTTTGGGTATTCAACCATTTCTATAAATCCCAAAAATGGGAAAAACCATATCTAACACATATATTTTGCAAAATATTAATTGTTTGACTCAATTTCATGCTTCCTAGGGACTGTTCATGTAGCCCTAATCCATAGTAAATAAAAGAGGGTAATATCAACAATCTTTGAAAAGATGAATTTTAAAATATCCAAACAATTTCAAAAACTTACCAAATAAATGTATGAGCTTTCCAAAATATTACCTAAATCAATGAAAAATTATATTCCATAAAAATATCTTGATCTTCTTGGTCATAAAAATTCATCCATCTAGTGTTGTCATTTTCGAAAAGCACTAGAGCTATTTTGGAATTGGACATTTTCGGTACTCAAAAAATTCCAATTTTGAAGCCATTAGTTTTATAACATCTCAAGGTATCCAGAACATATTTTTCCATAATTTTTAACCATGAATAAGTTGGTTAAATTTCCCAAAAATGGAAGGGCCAGAACCCAGACCCCTATTTTGAGCTTAATTTATTTATTTTCATGAATATTCATCTTAAAAATATTTAAAAATTTTCAAAAAATTACACAAACTCTACATCATAATATAACACTATGAAAAACATAAAAATTCTTAAAATCAAAATTTTAAGAGATAAAGAAAATTTTTTACTAACATTCTCTTTTTTTCTCTCTTCTCTTCACTTCTAAGGAACAATCACAAACATGCAAATATTTTTTTTTGTAAATTTTTTTAATATTTTTTCTTGATTAAATTATAAAATTTCCTCTCTTCATCTCTCCATATCCACAGTTGCTCTTTGAGGAAATATGAAGATTTTTGGCTAAATTCTTTTTTATATAACTTTCTAAGCAATCAATTTTAGCTAAATTTTCCACTTTTATTTTAATTAAAAATAAATAATAAATATGGCTGGAAGGAGGGAAGTTGGCATGCTTGCTATCCCTTTTACCCTTTTATCACTTTGAACTAATTAAATTTGCACAAATTGTAATTTTTGCCTTTCTTTCTAAAAATGCCCTTAACTTTTGATTTAATAACATTTACATTCTAGCTTCCTTTGGAAGCTTATTGCACATGTGAGCCCTTTTAGAGGTCTATTTTGGCCTTTCAAAACCAATTTTAATGATTCCATAAAAGAATAAAATTACTCAATTCGAATATATCTCAGTTTTGGGCTTAAAAGGGCAAGTTTTTTACCTACTAGGCTAAAAATATAATAAATTTTTTCTAATGGTTCCTTTTATCATTTCCAACTCTTTTTTACTCATATTAATCCCCAATAAATTTCTCATAAAAATTTTAGTTGGGTGCATACCCCAATTTCCTTTATAATCTACCTAAATCTCACCTGAATAAGCAATTCAATCAACTGCTTAGGGAGTTTTCTATTTGATATTTCCTTTTTAATTTTTTTTGAGCTCAATCATATAAAAATTATAAATAAGCTTCCAAAAATTGGCCAAAATCAATTCAAATCAAAACTAAATAGCTCAGATCAAAATAATGGAAATTTGAACTCAAAATGTCAATTCTTAACTATTGACATCGAAATTTTCCAATTGGGTCTTTATATAATTTTTCCAAATTTATTGATTCATAACAACACCTAATAAATTTGATTCAAATTTCTATGTTTCTTTTGGGGATATTACAAGGTCTATATCAATCTTATTTCCTTTACAATTTTTGGGAATTTTTCATCCAATTTTCACATTATTAGCCTTATCACATTTGCAATCTTAGTGTCACTTATGTCATAATTCACAATGCAATAAAATTTAATAGAATTCAACTCTGTAATCATAGTTTAAATGCTAATTCCATCATAGACATTTGTTCATCAACATAAGGTTAACATCAATGTATAACAATTTCTATATAACATCATTACAATGCCTTCAGACATTATCATAACACCCGTTCACATCTTAACATAACTCATACTATAATCCTTGGCATACAAGTGACAAAGAGAGCTCAATCACAATTCATCAATAATTAAAAACATTATCATTATGCTTCCAATGCACACCTTGATCATTTTACGGTTACTCAACAATTAATTACACTTATATCACAAAACTAAGATTGCATATGAATATATACATGCATATCAATATGAAATCTATAGTATTAATAAGAAGAATATAATTCACCACATTTAAGTAATCTTTTATTAAGATAAAATCTATAATAAGATATATACTCACTTGGTGGGGCACGTTTACTGTAAAAGTTTCAAGTGGTTTATTCTTGTCTTCCTCTTATCCATCCTAGTTCACCATGTATAATAATATTATAAATATGAGAATATTATCTATTTTTATTTTCAAACATCACAAACCCAATTCCCAAATCATAATATGATAGTATCTCTTATGATCAGTTTCTTATAATTTCTAACATAGGCTTATATAATTAAACACTATATTTTAAATATCTACTTAAATTAACTTTAAACACTAACATTTTAACTTTCATGATATGAATATACTCTAAGTATAATATCCTAAAGTATTAAATCATCATTTTATCAGTTATCAGTTATCCAAATAAAATGATAAACTAAGAGTTTTTTCTAGATAAATTTTCAAATTATCCAAAATCATAAAGGGTAATGTCTCTAAGATATCATAAACATGATACTTTAGCTCTCCATGGCATAAAAATATTATTTCTCAAAAGCCTTACTAAGAATATATAGTATACATAAAATGGGTTTTGCTTGAATTGTGTTGGAATCTTACAAAGTATTAAAATCTAATGTTTTATAATTATTCTAATCAAATTATTCTAGCAATCTATATCATAAAATTTCTATTTTTTGAGCCATCATCATGTATATTCAAAATACCCATAAATAGTTTTTTCTTAGCTCATGCATGATTTCTTCAAAATAATAGTAAATAATGCTCCATATATATTTTAATCACCTTATTTAAACAGCTTACAACATAAAAATCATTTTTTCATATACATCATCATATATTTTAAAAATACCCAAAATGGGTTTTCTTGAATCAACTAGCAAAATAGTAGAGATCAGGGAAGCTAATTACATACAAATATCTTACTACCTTTTAAGAGGCTGTTGACAGCTCATTGATGTCAAAGAAGCAATAGATCGCTGGTAAGAAGGAGCAACTTCTAATCTACCTTGTTCAAAATAAATAAAAAACCTCCATGTGCAACTTAGTGGCTTCCCCCCATCTTGACAAGCTACAGCTAGCCAAACTAAGTTGGATGAAAAAAATGGTAGCAATGGTAAAAAAGAGCATGGCAACGGAAGAAAAGAGCTAACCTCTGTTTCTAGCTATGAACATAGCCTCACATCATGTCCACAGGTAGTAATTGACCACAAATGATAGGCTAGTCCAATAGCAACTTGCAGCCTTCATACGGTGATAGGATGGCATCGTTCAAGGTAGTGAGGAAAAGAAGAGAAAGAAAAAGATGGAAGGGAGAGGATAAAGAGATCTGACAAGAGTGATAGAGAGTATCGAGAAAGATAATGGGAGGAGAAGAAATAAAGCAACTAGAAAAATATAAAAAAAAATGAAGTGTACCAACATTCATAAAAATTAAGAGTGGAAGGAGGAAAAAAATTAGAAAAACTATTTTTAAGGAGAAAGTGCTAACTAACTCTAAATAAAATGAAAGAGAAATGTTAAGAATAAGCTATGAGAAATGATTCTATACTTCCACGCAATGCAGGCTTATCTTCTTTTAAATCTTGACCTTCCAAACTTATTTAATTAGATCTCATTCGTTAACTTATTTCAAAAACACATTCTTATAAAATTGATTTTATTTACAATCTCAATTCAATAATTTTAATCTTCCCTCAATATATATATACATGTATGTATTTAAAAGTTCTTAAATAATGATTTTAATTTTTCATAATTTCCAATAGTGGTTTATCAATTAGAAATAATCAATTTCATAAATCTTTACACTCATACCTTATAAGAAAATTCTTATAAAAAATATTTAAACAAATCTTGAATTAACAATAATCATTTAAAAATAAATCTATTTTGAATTTACATAATTCTTAAAAATTAATTAATTTATTAAATACAATAAATTACTTTATTCATTGTAAAAATTACTTTAATCAAATATTGAATCAATAATGATCATATAAAAATAAATAAATTCTGAATATTATCATAGACATCATTTTCAATATTTCAAAACCTTTAATATAGAAAATAAATTTAAAACCAAATATTAATTAAATAAATAAATAATTATTCAAAAGTATTAAAATTTATAAAACTTAAAATTTAAAGAATATTACAATGTAATTGTACAATTAATTGATTTCATATAAGATAAATGTGATTAATTAGTTTGAATGATGTGTTTTGTTTAAATGAGGTGAATATGATGGAAAGAATGTGGATAATAGGAATTCATGATAACTTATGGGAATAAGAGAATAATGGTGTATGAAAAGTAAACCATGGAAATTTTATGAAAATTTAAGGTAGTGGTTGACTATGCCTATTAGGACTGCTCTCTAGATAGACATAATCGACTATATAAATGACTATACCTTAGCTAGACTAGTTGATAAGTTCAAACCACATTTTTTCTCTTTTTTTGAAAATGCCCTTTAACCACTATAATACCTAAAATACTATAAAACACCATTTATTTATCTTCACCTTCATTTCTTTCATCATCTTGAAATCTTTTAAGAAGAACCCCAAAGCTTCTAAGCAAGAACTTCACATTTGTCTATTAATCTCATTTCCACATGGTAAGTAATTGATGTGTATGTTGCAATATGATTAAAATTAAATATTATTATTTAACAAAAATTTTACAACATAGGGTAATAATTAGGTCGAACCCCTAGTGATCCACTTGACATATCCTTTCATAATGATTTACTAACTATGATTATAAACAAAATGCAAATAGAATGTGAACAAAATGCAAAACAAAAAGTAGATAAAATTAAAATAAAATAAAATGCAAGAAAGATAGAAGAATGTATGTAGAAAATAAAACAAAATAGAATGAATGCAATGCAACCAAATTAGGGGGTTTAAGTTGAAATTTAAACAAAACTAACAAAAATAGAACACAATAATAATACAAAAAGAAAATCAATGCAAAATTATAATTGATTCAAGGATATAAGAACTTTTGTATGGATTAATCACAAATTAAATATATTTGACAATTTAAATTAATTTTTCAAGCTAGAATTATCTAAAACCTTAATAAAAATTATAAATATTATGCTAGATAACCATATAAAATTTGATAAATTAAGATTAGCAAAATTAAGCAACTATTATAATATGCAAAGCCGGATTGAAATTAATTTGGAAATAGAATTTAGATGAATTGAAAGATTAAAGTAAAAAATCTTTAATTTAATCTCCTAGCCTTTTGTTCTTATGTGAAAAATCATAATTAACTAACCACAAAAATAATTAAACATGAAACAAGGTTGAACACATATTATACTAAATTAGCATTCAACTCATGCGTTTCAAGCAATTAGCATAAAGAATGAGGGAAAAAGAAAAATTAATTAGAAAATATCAACATTATAACTTAGGATCTCATAATTCAAATAGACATAAGCCTCAAATTTCTTGAATCAACTAGAAAATTAACCTTCCATGACCAAAGAAGAAGAAGCTTAAAGAAAGAAAAGGTTACTATCTAGAATTCGATGTAAGTGTGTTCTTGCCTTTAAAGGTATAAAACCTTACATTTGAATTGCTATCCCCAAAAACCTAATGGACCTAAATCACATCCCTCCTAGGGTAACAAAGAATATAGCCTTGCTAATTTTAGAAACCTAAAACCTAATTTACAAAACAATGCATTATAAGAGTTAGTAAAACCTCATATGTTTGACTTCTGACTAATATAAAACCACCAAAACTACATACTTTTGTTAAATTCAAAATATAAAGTTGTAAGGCTAAGTCTTATGAAATTTTAAGTGCTAATTTTACCTTGATTAGACCTTTAGAGCTCCAAATATAATCCAAAAATTGAAACTAACTCAACTTAGATAGAAATAGAGCTTTAATTTCTCAATTGAATTTGTCCTTTCAGATGTTTAAACAAGGCTCTAACTAAGATATAAAAGTTATAGAGCTTCCTTTAAACTTTCCAATAATATAAAAATTATTCAAATCTAATATCCAGAACACAAGATATAACTAAAAATCTAAAATAATATAAACATCCAATATTAATTGAATGATTTTAAATCATTTTAAAACTGACCTCAAATTACATAACAAGGACAATTCTATAAAATTAAGTATATATAACATACTAGGAGGTGTAAAATAGTTAGAAATAATACAAACAAAATCTTGCACATCAATAACTCATTCATTTTGCTTCCTTATTAAGCAATCTCCCTTGTGTTCATTAAATTTTCCTTAAAACTTTTGATTTTAAAACATTAATTTTTAATGAAAAATGAGTCACTTATAACTCTAGCTCATAAATAATTCCTTATTTTATTAATGTAGGTTTCAATCATCATTTTCCACACTTCAAGCTACCAACCTAAGTATAATGAGTAGTATTCTACCAAATCTCCCACTTAAACTATTATTTTAATGAGTTTTTAATGCTTTTATAACCAAATAATGATTTGAGACATTAAATAGTTAGATTGAATGATAGGTTGTAACGTTTAGTTATGGTATTTATGATGATAATGGCTTGGTTGAAGTTTAGCATTCACTAAATAATGTTTTAGAGATTATTTATTGTAAATGAATAGTGTTCACATACGAAAATCTATAAAACACTTGCTAGTAGTCAATTAAGTAGGCTTAAGTTGGTCTCTGAGACCTTAAAGTTAACTACATAATTAACTATCAAGCTAAGATTTGTCTCTGAATAGTGATAGTTGATTATATAGTTCATTATAACTATTTAGAATTATCTTTAGACCTTTATACAAGACCATACAATGGACTATAAGTGTCAAAGTTTTCCCCTGGGCTAATAGTTAATTATATAGTAAACTATGTCCCTATTTTTTATATAAGCATAATTTTTAGTGAAATATATGGTGTTAGGCTGTCATAGTCATGTAATATGACAATAAATAATCTTAAACACATATCATAATGAGTAATATGAGATGTAAACCAATTAGTTACTTTCTAAAGCTTAAGGATGCTTGCATATGACATTATCTAATTATTCACCTTAACAAAGTGATTGTTCGGCTTTGATTGGTTATGATAAGCCATGTGTGGTTGGATAATGATTGATTTCTTATGTTTTTATGTTTATGAAACTAATAAGATGATCATATGCTCTTGAGAATGATTTGCATTATGACTTATGCCATGAATGGATATGATAATGTGAGATAGGGGCGACTATTAAAGCATCATAATTAGTGCACTGATTGTATAGGATAAAGTTCACTAAGAAGGAACAAGATTAGATATTGCTAACGATAAGATTGACTACAAGGCATAAGGAGGAAATTGATTAATTTATATATTTATTACTATTGATATTAATGTGATTGGAAATCCATCTATAAGATTGTATGATAGATAATATTCTTTTGGATAGTTAGCTATGTAGGGATTGTGGTAACAATAAATGGTTAAGTATTTAATGTTTAACTCCTCAGCACTTATAAAGCATTTATTAGTTTATATGAATTATTTTAAAAAAATTAAATGAGAATAAAAAAGATAATAATAAATACTCTAAGCTTTTGTGTCATATGAAGCTTTAAACACTAGATACTTAGCCATTTATCATTGTCATGATTATTTCATAGCCAATTATTCAAAGGAGTATTATCTATCAAGCCAAAGAGGTTTCTAGTCACAGTAATAACAATAACAATAAACATATAAATTAAACAAATCTCCTCTTTGTGCTCTTAATAAATCTTATCCCAAACAACCTTTAACCTTGTTTCTTTAGGATTAGTCTTATCACATAATAAGTACACCATTCATAGTGATTTAATATCCATTCTATCTTAAATCATCATTAACATTCATGGCATAATTCCTAATTTAAGTCATTCTTAAGAGGACAAGCTCAAATCATCATATTTATAGCAAAATTTATAAGAAATCAATCACAATTGAACCACACATGGCCTATCACAATCAATCAATGTCAAACAACCATTTTACTTAGGATGCATGATTTAAATATGACAAATGAAAGCATTTTTTAACCATAAGAGGCAATCTAATTAGTTCACCACTCATATTACTCATCATCATATGTATTTAGATTTAATCTTATATTATTTGCCCATAATAGCCTAATATGTTGTTATTTAGTGAAAATTATGATTATATATCAAAATAGAGTTATAGATGACAATATAATCAATAATCAATTTCCAAGGGTAAACTCTAGCATTTATAGTTAATTATGTAGTTGAATATAAGGGTCTAAAGGTAGTTCTAGATAGTTAATTAAATATATAGCCAACTACCATTGTTTGGAGAGAAATTCCTAACTTGATAGTCAACTATGTAATCAACAATAAAGGCCCAAAAAGTAACTCAAGCTCCATATAGTCAACTGTATATACTTGACTATTCGTAGGTATTCTATAGATTTTGCTATATGATCACTATTCATCCACATTAATAAACCCTCAAAAATATTTAATGCATTTTAAACCTTAATTAAGGCCTAAGCATCCTTAAATATCATTCTAAACATTAAAACTAATCATTTAATCCATCCATTTGATGCATATAATCATTATTTTCATGTATGATCATTATTTTGCTATAAAAGCCACAAAACTCATTAAAACAACAATTTAATTTAAAGATTTGGTAGAATACTACTCACTATATTTAGGTTAGTAGCTCAAATTATAGAGAATGGTGATTGAAACCTATATTCATAAAATAAGAAAGAGTTTATAAGCTAAGGTCATGGATGACTCATTTTCCATCATTAATTATTGTTTTAGAATTAAAAGTTTAAGGGAAATTGGATAAGCACAAGAAAGGTTGCCAAATGAGAAAGAAAAATGGACAAGTTACTTACATTATGGAGATGAAATTGATAGGAAATGGAGAATCCTTGCTTGAGTGCTTTAGGGTTTTCCTTGGAAGCTTGAAAATAATGCGAGAAATGAAGAGAAGGTTAAAGAAAAGTGTTTTAGGTATTAAGGTGGTTAATGGGAGCTTAAAAATAAAAGAGAAATGATAGTTTTAAGTCTTTAGTTGATTTAATTAAGCTATAGTCGACTATATAGTTAACTATGCACATCTAAGGAGTAGTCGAAATAGGCATAGCCAACTACATAGTTAACAACTACACTAATTTTTATTAAATTTTCATTGTTTTCCTTTCTTACTCTATATAATTTTCATATTCTCATATGTATAATGCATCCCTACTATCTACATATTTTCCATCACATTTGTCAAAATTAAATAGCTCATTATTCAAAACACATCATTCAAACACATTATTATAGAATTATCCTTTAATGTTAGCTATTTTAAGGTTTTAACATTTATTCCCATATAACATATATACAAGCATCATTGTAAATTAGGAACATTCAACATCAATTTTTGAATTGACATTAACAACATTGGTTTGTTTATAATAAAACTAAGTGTTTAGTTGTTGTATAGTGTTCAAAAATTGAAATATGAAGTTAGGTTCGATTTAGTAACTAATGTTAATAATTGATGATTAAGATATCGGTCTTTTTAAATAACTAACATTATTTACAATTATTTGTAATCATTAATTCTCCTAAGTCCTTCTACTCCCAAAGCAGTATCTAAACCTAATTACAAAATCCAATTACTCATATTACTATACAACCTAATTACAAAATCTAGCAACTCATATTACACTATAAGCAATAATAGCAGTATTCAAGCTTTATCTTAATGTGTCAATGGTCAAAATTAATATCCCAACTACAATAACTAGAAAAAGATAAAAATTGATACATTTATTTGAGTAGTAAAAGACATATGGTATGGTAAAATGTCAAAAATTGGAAATAATACCTCTAAATGGTGAGAAGAAACTTACATTGTCTTTCTACAATGACATAACCATTAATAGAAATACTCATAAACCCTATTGTGGCCAAATGTCACGACCTATTTGGATCATGATCGGTATGGATCTCATTATCAATTTTCACAAATCTTAACTATTTTTCACTCTTTCTATCTAGCAAGAGTTTTCAAATCTCAAGGGTACTTGAAATTTCATTATAAATTTCTATGAAAAAATAAGTAAGTCTTCTCTATTTTTAGATACTTTCCAAGGGTCACACACCCTAAAATACAATACTTGTTTAATTCTCAAATATGAAAGCAAATAATCATTCACATAATACAGTATGATTTCAAATTAAAACACAAATAAATAGTTCAGCACATCAAACGTTGAATAAATACTATCTCTAATTTTGATCCCCAACTATCAAATCCTTTCCTTAAGGCAGTCTCAATTTTTCATGGATGCATAAAGCTCAAGTCTTAACCTAAAAACATTGAAATAGAATGAAATGAGTTAAGTGAACTCAGTGAGCATATATCTTCCAATATGTTATAAGTGATCAATTTTATATTTATATATCAATTATTAACTAATTAGGTATCATATCAAAAGTACTAGTAAACCCATTTTTTTAGTTCTCTAAAATATTTGAAATCATATTTTGAAATGGAAGTTCACTTGTACAAGACTTAACTATATTCCACACAATACAATTATAAGAATCTCAACTTTTTGTTAGATCTCAATATTGTATACTACCCATTCCAAATAAGCATCAAACACACAAATAGCCATTAAGGCTTTAATATAAACAAATTATCACAATCTTATCAAGTCTTTGCAATGATGTCAAACAATGGCATCTATTCATAAGTAAACTTCTAATATCACATCAAATCATACACTTAGTTAGATTAAACATATATATAACCATCTTCTCATTTTAGGAGCAAATTTACACTTTTCTCAACTATTTACCGAGAATTTTCCATTCGACTCTCGAATCGATCTTATATCCTTTCAATTGTAAGCTGAGAATTTCCCATTTGATTTTCAAAATATGATTCCAACATAACTCCCGGTTCTCAATATCATCGCTTTAACACAATTTTCAATGCCATCCAGAGCAGTATGTATATACATGAGAACTTAACTCTCAAATCATATTTCACACTATCATGTGTAATGTATAAGTGATAAATAATTCAACCATAAACATTTAGCAATCATTAGTAATATCATCATACTTCCGCTACACACTCCGATCAACTAGCAATCACTTTATAGCTAACCATTCAAGAATTGAGTTTATATATAAATATAGACATGAGTGTAAACATGAAATATGTACTATCAATAAGAAGAATATAATTCACTATATCAAAATTATCTTTTATTAAAATAAAAATAGTTGTGAGATATATCTCACTTGGAGCTTTTCCCTTCTTGGAAGTCTATATTGTCTATACTCATCATTTCTCCTTCTTATTCCACAAATTACAAAAATATCTTATAAATATGTTAGGTTTACTCATTTTCTTCCCAAATATTATTATTTCGATGTTTAATCATAACACTTTAACCTCTCATAATGCATTTTATTATCTTCGTTCAGATTAACTTCAAGAAACTAAGAATCGTAATGGAAAGATCCTCTAATCTACCTTTTTAAACCAAATAATGAAGCTTAATGTTGTAAAAAGTTTCTATTTACTCTGTTCTATCATTTTATATCATAATTTCTTGTATTTTTAAAATAGTAGCTAGTAAAAATAAAATATGCCATTTTATAGAGAATTTTGAATCAACCCACACAAGTAGATTAGTTAATCCTTAATAATTTGGAAGATCTCATATACATCACTTTAACCACAATACTCTAGACATTGATTCAAGATAATCAAAATTATATTTCTCATAATTGATGCCCTTTTTGAACCATTAGTAGTTTAACTGAAGTATTGGAATATAACATCTCACATGCCATAATCATATCCTTTTAATATTTCATAACATAAGATTGTATTTTCATAAGCTTCATCAAATATTCAAATAATATAAAGAAACATAGAAACTTTCTGCTTTAACCCCTAATCCTAAAAAATCTTTAGAGGCAACATTCTAGAAATATTTCAATCTTACCCTACTAGCAATTTATAGCTCTAACCTTGTACGTGTGTGTGTGTGTATATTTACACTTCTAACTTATTACTGTATATTCAAAACATTCCCAGATTGAGTTATAATTTCATATACTAATGTAATAGTTTTTAGATTGAAGTTAAAACAATAAAATACTGAAGCTCTAAGGTGAAATCCACTCCCTATTTTCTGGAACGGTTCGCCGGCGCTTTGCCGGCAGCCAAGAGGTACCGGCAACAACAAATGTCGAAAGTTCTTTGATGCTGCCAGTCAAAGTGAGCTGCTGATCGTAGGCTCTCGTCCTCACCGTCCAGTTATAATCATCGAATAGTAACTCACGGCAGAATAGACAGCAGCAGCGATTTGGGAAAACTAGAGTTCTAAGTTAGAGGCGGCAAACCAAGTAAATGCCAGCCAAGAACTGCTGCATGGAAGAAGGACTTACCGAAATGTCTTTCGCCCAGCTCCCTGTTTTCCAGTCGTGCCACACGGCTTCCAGTGACAGCATGAAGTAACATTGGAGCTGGAGCTAACTCAGGAAGAAAGGTGATCGCGCGAGAGAATGAGGAGAATTGAGGCGGTGGGAAGAGAAACAGAACCAGTGGGCGTGTGTTTGAAAGAAAGCTGCCCTGTGTCCTAAAGTGAAAACAAAAATGAAAAAAAAGCAGAGAGAGGGAAAAGCCGGGAGAACAGCAACGAGGAGAGAGAAGAAACCGTAAAAACACATGAGAAGAAGACAGCTGAAGTCGGTGGCAGCCGCATAAAAAGAGAGGAATTATTGTACTACCTGAGACAGCAACCAGAAATAATAAAGAGGGAGAGAGAAACCGAGACGGCAGCCCCAGAAATGAACAAGACAGGCGCGAAAACTAAAGAATAAAGAAATATGTCCAAATGATAAGGGAAGAACGCAGAAATATACATAGATTTTTTTAAAAAAAATAAAATATCAGAAAATAATAATTAAAAAAGGATAGGGTTTAATTCCATATATCTCGTATCATGAGCTCATTTTTTAATATTAGATCTTAATCACTCATATAATTTATCATTCCATAATTTATTATTTATTTTATCATTATTATTATTTCAAAATAATCCCATATATTATATTTTTCTAATAATTCATTTTGCAGGATATATCTTTATAAACTGATTTTGCTCATTCTCCACCCAATTATTTTCCACAACTTCCAAGTATAATATATCAAATACAAGTGATTACTTCAATAATTGCCATAGAAATAAATGTATTTCAAATTTTATCATCAATATTCAAAATCCTTTAAAACCAAATTTTAACCAATAAATATTAAGCAAAAATGGATAATTATAAACATTGACTTCTATAAAAAAAACTAGAATATTAACCAAATAAATACTTATTCATAAATCTCAAAATTTATACTTTATATGCAAATTGGGGGATATTACACAAAACAAGAGCACAAAGATTTTAAATTGATATTGCAAGTGAAACATTAATATAATAAATTTTTGTTAGAAATAAATTTATTACTTTGCTTATGCAATTAAACTTGGGTTGTATTATATATTGTTCAAATTACTCATGTTGTTAAGGCTCTTTTTGTAGAAATACCCATTAATTTACTTTTGTGAGGAAGAAATCCACCACCTTTCGTTAAGAAACTCACATTAACCAAAACTTTAAATAATGAAATCAAAAACAAAAAATCTAAGCAATTCAACACAATAGATAAAAAATACACGTTCTTAATCAGGTTTAGAAAAGAAATAAACCTTAACATTGAGCGAAGACACTAGTAAGAGTGAATAAACAATTAGACTTGAGTAGAAATGATCTTTTATGTGAAGAAATTATAATAGACTTTTTACTTATAAAAAAAAATAATTGGAAGATCACCCCATAAAGCACTTTTTGTATATATATATATATATATATATATGCAATTTGGCATTTGGGATAGGCTTATAAAATTAATTCCTACCTTCGTTTTAACAAGTTTTAAGGAGAGAAAAATGAAATCATTTAATATCCCATGTCAGCTTTAAATTAAAACCAATCTATTGAAACTAATGATATTTTTACTTTTCCACATTGGTTGTATAATAAAATTGATATGGAGTTCTTGTTTACCAAATCTTTAATCCTTTAATTGCCCAGACAAAATATGACTATTTCAAAATAAATAGATACAACAATATTAGAATAAGAATGATTCAATTATATACATTAGATGCATTAGAATTTACTTTTACATTTTATATATACATCTCCACACACATATCAAAACACTAAATGAAATCTATAGCATTAAAATTCTTCCATTTTATTATACAATTAAACAAAATAACAACAAATTGAATATGAATGAAACAAATGAAAAATATATTCTTCCAATTTTAAAAATAACATCAATTTTTAATAAATAAATGAAGTTGTTTAAATTAATTTTTTATACCATTACATCTTGACATTTTTTTAGAATAACACTAGATCATCAACATAATTTACTATATAATGTTTTCCTCATGTTTAAGAGAGATTTCATCTATTTTCTTCATGTTCAAGAGGTCCAAAAGATTATACAAACATTTATCATACATTCTTTATAGTACTGAGTAAAATACAGGGAAAACACACTATCAATATTATATATCTAGAAAATCATCAAATTTTATGATCATGGTAATTGTATCAAACTAAGAATATCTTCCACTACTTGAACTATTTAAAAGAAGAATATAAACATTGTTTGATGAGATGCTCATGATCATAAAAACTAAAACTTTTCTAAATATACAACAACTATGGGTATGTTGTTCTCTTATTCCATCTAAATAATAAATGGAATGAAAGAGAAATTTAAAAGTAGGATGAAAATCAATATACATCAATTATTAAACAAAAACCAATGTCAGTTCATACAATTTAATATTTATTGTAAGTTAGTAAACATTTATTTTAAGTTACAAGTTGGTAAATATTTATCACAACTTTTATAACATTATATTTTTCTAAAAAGTTGTCAATTATAATAGAAAAATCAATGTTTTTTTTCATTTTTTTAAAACAATACAAATTCTGCATCCTACATTTTTTGATAAAGAGCTACACAAAAATTACATTAGATTAACACATCCATCTATGTTGCATATTCTTATCTTGAATAATAAGCATTTTATCATTGACATTTAAAGAGATATAATGTTTATAACAAAAACTACTTTAATTATCTTCACGGTTAAGAGCAAAAACATGGTTTATGAGTAGTGAATTAAGTACCTTTATCACAAATTATTGTAATAAGGGTTCTATGCAAGGAAACAATTTTGTCCAAGTGCACATATGCATACTTCATTGACGAGTAGTGTGTTATTTTAGTTAATTAATCCATTATTACCTAAATTGAATCATGCCTTTTTTAGGACTTAGATAAATTTATCAAAAATTCTATAGTTATAATTTCCAATGTCCATTTCAGATTTTGCAATGATTAATGCAATCCTGTAGATCATTAATGTTTAGCTTTTACTTGTTGGCAAATGAGATATATCTGATCATAAAATTGAACATATTCCTTCTTATCCTTTTTTACCATAATGCTTCTTGTAAATTGTGGTACATTTTATCCATGCTTGGATATATAACATAAGAAGAATAATGTGCTTAATGAAGCAATTCATTGTGCTCACAAGGAGGAAACCAAAGTCACCTTCAATACTGAATTACTCTTTTCTTACTAATAGTGAAATCTATATTTTGGTCTACAACCATTTCCACTCTCAAGGAATCATATTATGGATTGTTCTTTTAAAACTCTTTGACTTTTTCTATTAATATAGATTCTATTATAATTGAAGCAAGTAGTATTCCTTGGTCATTCATTTGCATTCCTAGTAAAATACTAGAAGATTTCCTAGTTAAAGCATCAACTATAGTATTTGCCTTGCCAAGGCGGTGAAAAATTGTACAATCATAATTCTTAATAAGCCCCATTCACCTTCCTTCCTTCAAATTCAAATGTTTTTACTTAAAGGTATATTTCAAGCATATAAGGTCACTGTATATTTCATAAGTATCTACATATAGATAGTGCTTCCAAATTTTCAATGCAAACACCATGGTGACCATTTCTAAATCATGAATTAGGTAATTAACCTCATTCCTTTTCAATTGTTAGGAGGTGTATATGATAACTTTTCCATGATGAATTAATATGTAATGTATTTAATCTAGAAGCATTATAACATACCATATATTGACTAATTCCTAATAGTAGAGTTAGTACAGGAGAAAAGGTCAAACACATTTTCAAATTCTAAAAGCTACTCTTATAATCATTAGTCCATTTAAACTTGACCCCTTTTTTTAGTTAATTTGTTCAATCGTACATCCACCTTGGAAAAGTTTAGGACAAATCATTTATAATGCTTTGTCAATCTTAAAAAGCTTTTAACTTCTATAATAGACTTAGGTTTTAGCCAACTCTTTACAACTTTTATCTTTTATAAGGTCAATTCTAACCATTTATTGAAACACTGCAAATCCTAAAATTTTACTCAAGTGATCTAAAATTCACATTTAGAAAACTTGCATATAGTTTATGTTCATGCAAGGTTTGTATTGTAATCTAAAGATGTTGAGTATGTTCCTCCTTACTTTTAGAATACACCAAAATATCAGTTATAAATACAATCACAAATTTATCTAAAATGATTTTAAACATCCTATTCAAAATGTCCATAAACATCATTGATGCATTCATTAAGCCAAGGTATATAACTAGAATTTATGATACCTTGCTTTTATTATGTCCACCTTTCGAATATTTAATTGGTGATATCTAAATCATAAGTCTATCTTAGAAAAAAATTTGCCACCTTATAACTGATCAAATAGGTTATCATTGTGAGGAAAAGATATTTGGTCTTGATTATCATTTTACTTTATTGGTAGTAATTTATGCATAAGTGATAAGTTCCATCTTTCTTTTTAATGAATAATACCAAAGCTCCCTAAAGCTTAATCAAATGAATCCTTTATCCAATAATTATTGTGACTACACCTTTAGTTTTTTTTTTTAACTTAGTCAGTACTATCCTATAAAGAGGTATAGAGATCAATTCTGTATTAGGTACTAAATCAATATTAAATTCAATCTCTCAATTTGGTAGCAATCTAGGTAACTGCTTTGGAAACACACATGGAAATTCACACACTATCAAGACTTATTCTTGTTTAAAACTAAGTTCTTTTAGTGTCTAACCATATCTTGATATGAAATGCTTGCCCATCTAATAAGCTTTTAAGCATTCATGCTTGAAAATCAAACCTACATCTTCAACCATCCTATCTCCCAAAAACATAAGTGATGGGGAACTTTTTTAAAGGATAAGTCAAAGTTTTGTCAAAACAATTCATCCATGCATGATATTTGAAAAACTAATCCATCCTTAGAATTACATTATAGTCCACTAAGTCTAACAAGTCTAATTTTGCTAGCATATACTGCTATAGAATTATTAATTTACATTGGCTATTTCACAAATTAGACGTTGATTTTGGATTTCATTTTGTCAAGTCTCATAGCAAGTAATTTATAATATTGAATACAGAACTATCATGGAAAATAATTATAATTTTAGTTCCCATAATAAATAAATTGACACCATTTCTTATAAGTCACAGAACTTTATAATTGTTCACAATTAAATATATTGATTTTTAGATTAATAATTATCATTGAAAATTAAAATTTAGCATTAACTTATTTTATTAATCGATGTGGAATATGTAATATACCACTTTATTAACTTAAACAATTGATGTTCTATTACCTTCACCCTTAACAAAAAATAAAAAACCTATTCCCTACACTTTTATTTTGAAAAGTGTCTTTAACACTTCCTATTATAGTACTTCAAACTTAAAATACATCCAAAACCCCTAAAATCATGATACTCTAACTTTATAATACATATATATCCTAAATGAAACAAAAAATAATGTACATTTTATATTAATTATAGTACACAATCATAAATTTAACATAAGCAGTTCATAATAAACAGAAGCTAAATTTTCTTGTACATTAACTCCATACAATTTGGATATAAGATTAAGGAATGCCTAATGATTTGCACTATTGAATATCACACGTCCAAAGAATTTTCAAATTGCAAAGGTCCAAAGTAAGTAAATGAAAATTTAAATGATGAAATAATTACCAAGAAATGATTTATCATGGGGAAAGAAATATTACCTTCTAATTTGTCATGTATATTATTTTATCAGTTATGTTTAATTCATTATAATGTGAATTTCTCAAATGAAACTTACATTAACCAAATATTCTTAATATTATATAAAGTAACAATCAGGCAATTACATATATAAGCATAGTTATAAAAATAAGGACATTAGTACCTTGAAATTTTGATATATTAAATTCATTTAAAAGGATCATCAATCCATATCTCTTTCATAATCTTAAGGCACATAAAAGTACTCTTCCAAATTGCAAAGGAACAAAGTCAACAAACAAAAATTTTGACTATTGTAACAATTATAAAGAAAAGTTTCTCATAATGAAAGAAAAATTATTTTTTAATTTATCATGGATATAATTCTATTTAAGTATGTTTAATTTATTGTTGATATGCATCCATCAAATAGGACTTGTATTAACCAAATGTTTTTAATATTATGTAAACTAACAATTAAGAAATTATGTATGAAAGCATAATTTCAAAAAAGGGGACATTAATACCTTGAACTTGTGCTATAGGAAATTTATTTAGAAGAATTATCAATCCATATCCCTTCTCTATGATCTTAATGCATATAAAACTTTTCCATATTAAATGGAGGTAGTTTAGATGAGAAAAGTTGTATGTCTTCAACATAAGTGACTACGTCTTCTTCATTTCCATTACCAACAATTTATCTCTTTCTTTGAAGAACTATAGACCACTTGTTATCAATAGAGTTTGGAACATAGAAAACTTGTTTTTCTTAGAATGCCATTATAATGACTCCCTTTTATGACCTTTTATTAAGATTTACCAACATGAATTCTAATTCATCCACTTGGATGCCATTATTATTCTCCACTTATTTAAATTGAAAAACAAGCTCCTTGAATTAGATCTAGTCAAGCTCTTATAAGTGCTTGATGACCTTGTAATATGACATTGTAGTGTAGACAAGGTTTTTATCTTTAGCATAGAGACATGTGTTACTTGAGCCATTAAAGTCACCCTAATATTTTGTATGGTGTTCCTCCACTACAATAAATTAATACTTATGCTATCAATTATGCCATGAAAATTTTAAAAACATGGTAATTTTATTTCTTGTTATGGGAAAAAAATTAAAAAGGTACAAAAAATTAAAAATTTTATGCCATGGAAAAATTATACCAATGGTAAAATATCACTTATACCATAATCTAAGCTATAGGAATACATTTCCCATGGAAAGTATCACTTATGCTATGAAAAAATTTTACATGTGGTAAAATATCACTTGTGCTACAATCTGAGGTATAAAAACACATTGCTCATAGAAAAATATTATTTGTTCCTTCATATAAGCTAAAAAACTTTACCCTTAATGAAGTATTACTTATTCCATAGATTAATTCTATCATTCATGTGACAAATATACATGTAAAAAAGGCAAATTTTAATAATGCAATGTGTTGTAATACGGTAGACAATAATAAATATATAAATATTTATATGTTGAATATATTTGGCAAATAACTTATTCATTAATTGAGTTTAGGGCCTTTAATTGATTGACCAAGTCAAATAGTTATTTTAAGTGTTTAATAAATAACTTATTTAATAAGCCTATTAACTCTCAATCAATAAAGAGAAAAAAGTTGTAAAAGTTAATTCTTAAAATATAAGTAAAAAAAATAGTTATCCCCAAATTATATAGGTATATGCATTTATTAATTTGGTTAAAATAATAAAGAAAGGAGTTCAATCATAAACCTTAGGATATATAAGAGAAAGCTCAATCATTAGACTCCTAAATCTATTTGTTTATTTATGTGCTAATTGAGTATATATTAAAATGTAATAATTTTTCCATAAATAATAAATAATTTAAATTTTCATTAATTAAATTTATATAATACAATTAATATAAATTAAGAAAATAAATATTATAATATGTCAAAGATTGTGTTATGCAATTATCTAATGAATTTAAATTCTTTACATATTAAAAGTGAAAATTAACAAGATTAACCTTTTCATATATATCATACATAAATACATAACAAATTTTCCAAGTTATCATTTGGTTTAATTTTTAAAACATTTCTTAAATACAAATAGCTCATTCAAGGTATAAAACATTATAAAAAGACCCATTTTCTATTAAATCACATTCTTCTTAAAGTTTTATATTTATTACTATAATATTAAGTAATATGATTCATGGCATAAAAGGCAACAAGTTTTATGATAGAAATATGTGATAAAAAGTTTTACATTCATCACTATAATATTAAGGAAACTTTTATAAAAATTTAAAATAATAATTATGTAAAATTATATATAATTTAATGATAATTAAATCATTATAAAAAGGCATTTGAGTAAATTATATTTAAAGGAATAGTATATATAAAATAGTCCAAAGTCTAATTTTGCTTCTTTATTAATTTCAATTATATCAATTTTGTTTCTCATAAATATTTTATATCAATTTCAATGCTAATAGATGATAATTTAATTAATGTGGTCCATCTATTTGTATTTTTATTAATGGGTTAATGACTTAATAAATGCGAAGATAAAATCAAGATATAAATAAAATATGAGAGATAAAATTAATATTAAAAATTTGTAAAGAGTCAAATGATTTAACTTATATTTGTGAATAATAAAAATAAGTATTATAAATAAGAAATTAAAAGTAAATAAATTAATAATAATTTAAATAGTAATTTATAATTAAAATTTAAATATTCATAGCTATTTGCTTTATATAATTTATCCTTTTTTGAAGAAATTTGTAAAAAATATTAAAAAATTACTTGAAAGATGTAAAAAAATTTATTTTTATGTTATAATATCTTAATTAACAATAATTAATGGAAAATATTAATAGATAGTTAAAATTAACTAATTAATTATTTATTGTAACTCCCTTACTTAATAACACCTTATTCCTCATTTAATAGATAATTATACGTACCCATTTGCCATCTACTTTAAGCTAATACGGAAAATCACAATCAATTTTTTTTGTATATTTTATACACATGATCCAAAGTCATTTAATTATACATAAGTTCAACTTTACAAAATATACATCCCATCATATATAATGTCACTAACTATATCATTATTTACAACTTCAAACATCATTGCCCTTTATCATGAGAGCCTTTGGAAGCATCACCTGGAATGGTTAGTCACAGTACAGAAAACATAAGAAACAAAGTTTCCCAGTAGCTAGCTAATGCCATAAAAAACATTTCAAGCCATTCCAGATCCTTAAGCAAATAAAACATCCATTTCGAAATCACTTAATCATTTGTCATCATATTCAATATCATACCATTGTAAGAAATATGCACTACACACAGCAAACATCATGCCCATTCAAGGACTCTTATCAATATCTAGATGGCCATCTCAAACAATCGTACCTAGGCCTCACACAGCATCACGCTGTCTTCCCGGGGTAAACTCGAGCCCAAAGGCCTAACACAGTATCACACTGTCTTCCCGAGGTATCTGGCCATAGGTACCGCACACAGCAATTGCACTATTATCCCCGAGGAACTCGAGCCATAGGCCTAACACAGTATCACACTGTCTTCCCGGGTTGTGCACAAACAATCTCATACACATTCCATACAATGGCATAAAATTCATAAAATCATGTAAATAGAAAACAAAGCTTAAGGATAAAGCTAGCTACCTTTCACAAGCTTCCAACGTGATGTTTCCTTTGCTCTCACTTAAAAACTCCTTTATACTTCCTCTTGCCTTTGCAAGTTGTCACTCTTTAGTCTATACAAATACACATCATAGCTTATATTAGAACATTATCACTTTCCCTAAACCTCATGTATTCTTTACTTTCTCCACTTAATTAAATGCATACTTAGATGCTCTATACTTTGCTTTCAAGCTTTAAAATGACACATATGAACATTAGAAAAGAATCCAAAGGTAAAACCATGCAAATCCTGAAGAAATCAAGCCAAAAAGTTCACTTAACAAAGAACACAGGGGTCCCATACCCCGTGTTCAGGGCCGTGTTCCTTACTGGTTCACTTCTGGGCTACTCGACAAAAAACAAGGGGGTTAACACGGGCCGTGTTCTACCCCGTGTACCTTACTGCCCTTCAGTCCTGAATTAAACACGGGGAGTGTTGCACCCCGTGTAGCACACTGATCAGCTTCGATGAGGAACACGGGGTACAACACGGGCCGTGTTCTACCCCGTGTACCTTGCTGATCCTCCGAAAACACATTAAACACTAAAACTCCTTCCTTCCTTCTTTTCCATTTCATGGTTTTGGCTTCTCAAAATGAAAAATACACACAAACACTTTCATAACTTCAAAGTTTCATCTTCCATAGGCTTTATAATTCATTAAACTTATTCTAACTTCACCAACTTAGCCAAGTTCTAAACATATCATGCCCATTCTACACATGCACCATTATACCTCTAAAACCCAGGTGTGTAATCATGGTTTCTTGTTGTTTTTACACCAAACCAAAGCCATAAATCAACACTACAACATCTAAGACACCACCAAACATGTTCAAATCATCCTAAACTCCATGTTCAATCACCCTTGGCTACATCAACCTCAAGATTTCAAGAAATCAAGAAGAGTACATTAAAGAGCTCTTAGAGAAGATCATTTTTACCTCTTGGTGCAACTTGAGAATCCTCACTTGGAGCTCCCCAAACTTGATCAAACTTGGGCTTTTCTTCAATCTAGGGACATCAATGGATAGAGCTTGATGAGAGGAGCAATTTTCCCTTCTACACCTTAGCTTGAATCTTGGTATTTTGGGGTGAAAAACTCAAAAGAAACTTTCTCTCTCTTCCTTCTCTCTCTCACACGTCCAGCTTGCTTTCATGGAGGATTTTCTGCAGCTTTTTGGAGAATGGAGAAGGTAGTAGAGTTTTCATGAAGCTCTAGGGGTATTTTGGTCATTTTTGAAATTCTCAAGGGTATTTTAGTCCTTTTTCACCAAAAGTAAGGCTATTCTTGCCATTATTTTTCTAACAATGACACTTGTCATAAATCCATTGGTCACACTAATAAAAATCATATATTGCACCCCAAAACTCTTGGTTATTCATATTAAATCCCAAACCCTTAATTGTTTTCACTTTAACCACACCCGATTCTGCACTTTTGCAAAATAGTCCATAGGGTTTCTGTACATTTAAAATTCCTTACACTATCAGACTTAGACAACCTCCCCTTTTAGGGTTTTCCAACCTCCTATGATCATTCATACTATTTAGGGAAATTAATTCTTTCCCTACTATCCTTTTCCTTCAAAATTTCATTTACCCTTACACTTAATTCCTTTCAACTTGAAATTCACCCACCAGGCTAACTCAAACATGCTCTTCGTTTCTACAGCCTCAGAAATTAAACATTCAAATAATAGAATTGAAAATTTGGGACATTACAGTTCTACCCCCCTTAAAAGAATTTTGTCCTCAAAATTCGAGATACGTACCTTAAGTAAAGAGATGCGGACAGCGATTTCTCATATCTTCCTCAGTTTCCCAGGTTGCCTCCTCCTCTGTCATACTTCTCCACAATACTTTCACTAAAGGGATACTTTTATTCCTTAGTTGCTTCACCTGTACATCCAAGATTCTTTCTGGTTCTAAAGTGAATGATAAGTTTTCATGTATTCTCAATCCTTCATAATTTATGATATGGGTGGGATCCGGATGATACTTTTTCAACTGAGAAACATGAAACACATCATGCAATTGTGACAATTCAGGAGGCAAGGCAATTCTGTAAGCTAATGGTCCCACTCTCTCAGTGATCTGAAATGGGCCAACATACCTGGGATGAAGTTTCTTAACTCTGAGTGATCTACCTATACCCGTAACTGGAGTTACTCTGAGAAAGACATGATCTTCCACTTCAAATTCTAGGGGTCGTCTCCTTTTATCCGCATAACTCTTTTGACGACTTTGTGCTGCTAGTAATCTTTCCTTGATGAGTTTTATCTGCTGAGTGGTTTGATCCACTAGTTCTGGCCCCAAAATAGTTCTTTCATTCAATTCTACCCAGCACAAAGGAGATCTACACTTCCTACCATACAAAGCTTCATATGGTGCCATTTGTATGCTAGAATGGAAACTATTATTGTAAGCAAATTCAGCCAATGGCAAATATGAATCCCAATTCCTTTTCATTTCTAGCACACAAGACCTTAACATATCTTCCAATGTCTGTATGGTTCTTTCTATTTGTCCATCTGTTTGTGGGTGGTAAGCAGTACTAAACCTTAGCTTCGTGCCCATTGCTTCCTGTAAAGCTCTCCAAAATCTAGAAGTGAACCTAGGGTCTCTATCAGATACAATACTATTAGGTACCCCATGCAGTCTAACTATTTCATTAATATAAATTCTAGCTAACTTATCTAAAGAATATGTAATCTTAATAGCCAAGAAATGAGCAGATTTCGTAAGTCTATCTACAATCACCCAAATACTATCATTCCCAGCGGATGATCTTGGAAGTCCTACAATAAAATCCATAGCTATGCTATCCCACTTCCATTCGGGAATATCCAAAGGATGCAACAATCCAGCTGGTCTTTGATGTTATACTTTGACTCTTTGACAAGTTAAACACTTTGATACAAATTGGGTGACATCAAATTTCATTCCCGGCCACCAAAAATTTTTCTTTAAATCTTGATACATCTTAATAACTCCAGGATGAATGGTATATCTACTTCTGTGCACCTCTTCCAAAACTTCACCCCTCAAACCGTCATCATCAGGTATATATATTCTATTTTTAAGTCTAAGTAATCCATCTCCAGATATACTAAAATCCTTGGCTTCTTCTTGTCCCAATTGTTCCATCTTCTTTTTAGCCAGATCATCTTTCTCTAAAGCTTTTTTAATCCTCTCTTCCAAGTTACTAACAATTCTGACTTCGCTAACCATCAACGCTCCAGATTTTTCAGATATACTCAAATTTAAATCTCTAACCCCTTCAATCAATTTATACTCTTCCACCATCATTGACGCCATGTGTATGGACTTTCTACTAAGTGCATCTGCCACCACATTTGCTTTTCCTGGATGGTATTTAAGAGTAAAATCATAATCCTTGAGAAATTCCAACCATCTTCTCTGCCTCATATTCAACTCTTTCTGATCAAAAAGATATTTGAGGCTTTTGTGGTCTGTAAACACCTCAAACTGCGTACCATACAAATAATGCCTCCAAATTTTTAATGCAAATACAATAGCTGCTAACTCTAAATCATGTGTAGGATAATTCTCCTCATGAGGTCTCAACTGTCTGGATGCATAAGCAACTACTTTACCCTCCTGCATCAACACACATCCTAATCCTTTTTTAGAGGCATCACTGTAAATCGTAAACAGCTTATTGGAATCAGGAATTACTAACACTGGGGCAGAAGTCAATCTATTTTTCAGCTCTTGAAAACTTTGCTCACATCTATCTGTCCACACAAACGGTTGTTCCTTTCTTGTTAATCTGGTTAATGGCAAAGCCAACTGAGAGAAACCCTGAATAAAACGCCTATAATACCCTGCAGGCCAAGAAAACTCCTTATTTCTGTCACCGTTTTGGGCCTTTCCCATTCTAGTACCGCTTCCACTTTATGGGGGTCAACAGATACTCCATCCTTAGACACTACGTGCCCCAAAAACTTGACTTCAGGCAACCAAAATTCACATTTACTCAACTTTGCATATAGTCTCTTCTCTCTCAAAGTTTGCAAGACTATGTGCAAATGAGTTTTATGTTCTTCCAATGTCTTAGAATAAATGAGTATGTCATCAATAAATACCACTACAAATTGATCTAGGTATGGTCGGAAAATTCTGTTCATATAATCCATAAAAATAGCTGGTGCATTTGTTAATCCAAAAGGCATAACAAGAAACTCATAATGACCATATCTAGTTCTAAATGCAGTTTTTGATACATCTTCATTTTTAACTTTCAATTGGTGGTATCCAGATTTCAAATCAATTTTTGAGAAAATAGTAGCACCCACCAATTGATCTAACAAATCATCTATTCTAGGCAAAGGATATTTATTTTTAATTGTCACCTTGTTTAGCTGCCTGTAGTCAATACATAACCTTAAACTCCCATCCTTTTTCTTAACAAACAAAACTGGTGCACCCCAGGGAGATACACTAGGTCGAATGAATCCCTTTTCCATCAGCTCTCCTATCTGCTTTTTGAGTTCTATTAACTCGGCGGGAGCCATTCTATATGGGGTCTTGGAAATTGGGGTCGAACCCGGCACAAGGTCAATTGCGAACTCCACTTCTCTATCAGGGGGCAATCCACGAAAATCCTTAGGGAATACATTAACATACTCCCTAACTACAGGTATTTCCCCTATATCTCCATCACACTCAGCTTGTGCAACAAAGAAAATCATAAACCCTTTGGCATCACTTTCCAGACTACTCTCTGCACGGGTATAGTTTAGGAACATATTTTCCATAGATAACACAGAACAAGATATTTCCATATCCACAGGCATATCAGAACATACAGATACAGTCTTTCTAGAACAATCAAGCACAACACGATTGGCGGATAACCAATCCATGCCAATAATCACATCAATATCATGCAACGGTAGGCATATCAGATCAAGGACACTGCAAGTACTCTCATACTGTATCACACAGTTCAAACAAGCATCTGAGGTTACTACTCGGTTTCCTGTGGGGGTATTCACAACCATATGATATGTCAAAGTTTCAGGAATTAGATTCAAACGTCCCACACATTCATAAGAAATAAAGGAATGAGAAGCACCTGAATCAAACATAGCATTCACTAGAGAACCACATAATGTTATTATACCTTAAATGAGTTCAGGTGATTTTCTAGCCTCTTCCTTGGATAAGGCAAATACTCGACCCTGGGTTGGGGGCCTTCCTTGGCCACCACTTGATCTTGATTGGTTGGGCCTAGATGACACAGCCGGGTGAGATCCTGAAGAAGACTCTTCTTTCCCAAATCTACAGTTTCTAGCAATATGCCCCGGTCTCTTACAATTATAGCATACTTTCACAGAACAAGGTTCGTTTCCATGAAATTTACCACATAAATTACATGGCCTATTGCTAACAAAAGATTGAGGAGAAGATTGAATTGGAGGCCTAAAAGCGAAGGATTGACTCCTGGAAGGTGGATAGAAAGTTCGTGGCCTTCTATCACTCCAACTCCTACCCTTACCCTTTTGGGATTCGCCACTAGCTCTTTTCTTAGAAGCATCACCTTCCAAGGACTTCTTCTTTTTCAAAGCAGCATCAATAGCTCTAATGGCGCTTATCAATTCTGGATAACTTCTAATCCTTTGGCCGGTGATAGAAATGGCTATTTCAGGTTTAATAGCTCTTTCTAATCTCATGCATTTCCATGCCTCATTGTAATGATCCCGCAAATATCTAGAGAATTTAGACATCTCCTCAAACTTGGTTAAAAATTCTTTTGTGTCCATATCCTCAGTTTGCTGCAAGTCTAAAAATTCGCACTCCTTTTGGTCCCAAATAATTTCAGGCAAGTATTGTTCATAGAAGGCTGCAGTAAAATTTTCCCAATTCAAAGGTTGCTCCCTATTCACCATCATTTGTTTAGTACTTTCCCACCAATACTCCGCCTCCTCACATAGTTGGAAAGTAGCTAACTGCACCCTTTGCTCCGAGTTGCAAGGCACTAGGCCAAAGATTTTCTGGATTTGTCTAATCCAGTTTTCTGCTCCACCGGGACCAACTTTCCCATTAAACGTGGGAGGGTTCATCTTTCTAAACTGATTTACCAATTTGGCTAGTTTATTAGCCTGCACCTCCTCTTCAGTTTGCATAGGCCCAACCTCTTGGGGTTGACGTTGTGGATCCCCTTGATCAAACCTTTGCTCAAGCCTTTGTAGCACTTGAGCTATAGAGGCCATAGCATGGGCCATCTCATCACTCCCCCCTTCACTTGTGTCTTTTCTTTTCCTACCTCTACCAGCCATGCTTATCTGAAATTTCCAATATTAACATACTTCTATTTACGCAACAACTAACTCCAATTAATAAAACAGATATTCACACATATACAACAAGGCCCTAAAACATGCTCTGATACCAAAATGTAACTCCCTTACTTAATAACACCTTATTCCTCATTTAATAGATAATTATACGTACCCATTTGCCATCTACTTTAAGCTAATACGGAAAATCACAATCAATTTGTATATTTTATACACATGATCCAAAGTCATTTAATTATACATAAGTTCAACTTTACAAAATATACATCCCATCATATATAATGTCACTAACTATATCATTATTTACAACTTCAAACATCATTGCCCTTTATCATGAGAGCCTTTGGAAGCATCACCTGGAATGGTTAGTCACAGTACAGAAAACATAAGAAACAAAGTTTCCCAGTAGCTAGCTAATGCCATAAAAACATTTCAAGCCATTCCAGATCCTTAAGCAAATAAAACATCCATTTCGAAATCACTTAATCATTTGTCATCATATTCAATATCATACCATTGTAAGAAATATGCACTACACACAGCAAACATCATGCCCATTCAAGGACTCTTATCAATATCTAGATGGCCATCTCAAACAATCGTACCTAGGCCTCACACAGCATCACGCTGTCTTCCCGGGGTAAACTCGAGCCCAAAGGCCTAACACAGTATCACACTGTCTTCCCGAGGTATCTGGCCATAGGTACCGCACACAGCAATTGCACTATTATCCCCGAGGAACTCGAGCCATAGGCCTAACACAGTATCACACTGTCTTCCCGGGTTGTGCACAAACAATCTCATACACATTCCATACAATGGCATAAAATTCATAAAATCATGTAAATAGAAAACAAAGCTTAAGGATAAAGCTAGCTACCTTTCACAAGCTTCCAACGTGATGTTTCCTTTGCTCTCACTTAAAAACTCCTTTATACTTCCTCTTGCCTTTGCAAGTTGTCACTCTTTAGTCTATACAAATACACATCATAGCTTATATTAGAACATTATCACTTTCCCTAAACCTCATGTATTCTTTACTTTCTCCACTTAATTAAATGCATACTTAGATGCTCTATACTTTGCTTTCAAGCTTTAAAATGACACATATGAACATTAGAAAAGAATCCAAAGGTAAAACCATGCAAATCCTGAAGAAATCAAGCCAAAAAGTTCACTTAACAAAGAACACAGGGGTCCCATACCCCGTGTTCAGGGCCGTGTTCCTTACTGGTTCACTTCTGGGCTACTCGACAAAAAACAAGGGGGTTAACACGGGCCGTGTTCTACCCCGTGTACCTTACTGCCCTTCAGTCCTGAATTAAACACGGGGAGTGTTGCACCCCGTGTAGCACACTGATCAGCTTCGATGAGGAACACGGGGTACAACACGGGCCGTGTTCTACCCCGTGTACCTTGCTGATCCTCCGAAAACACATTAAACACTAAAACTCCTTCCTTCCTTCTTTTCCATTTCATGGTTTTGGCTTCTCAAAATGAAAAATACACACAAACACTTTCATAACTTCAAAGTTTCATCTTCCATAGGCTTTATAATTCATTAAACTTATTCTAACTTCACCAACTTAGCCAAGTTCTAAACATATCATGCCCATTCTACACATGCACCATTATACCTCTAAAACCCAGGTGTGTAATCATGGTTTCTTGTTGTTTTTACACCAAACCAAAGCCATAAATCAACACTACAACATCTAAGACACCACCAAACATGTTCAAATCATCCTAAACTCCATGTTCAATCACCCTTGGCTACATCAACCTCAAGATTTCAAGAAATCAAGAAGAGTACATTAAAGAGCTCTTAGAGAAGATCATTTTTACCTCTTGGTGCAACTTGAGAATCCTCACTTGGAGCTCCCCAAACTTGATCAAACTTGGGCTTTTCTTCAATCTAGGGACATCAATGGATAGAGCTTGATGAGAGGAGCAATTTTCCCTTCTACACCTTAGCTTGAATCTTGGTATTTTGGGGTGAAAAACTCAAAAGAAACTTTCTCTCTCTTCCTTCTCTCTCTCACACGTCCAGCTTGCTTTCATGGAGGATTTTCTGCAGCTTTTTGGAGAATGGAGAAGGTAGTAGAGTTTTCATGAAGCTCTAGGGGTATTTTGGTCATTTTTGAAATTCTCAAGGGTATTTTAGTCCTTTTTCACCAAAAGTAAGGCTATTCTTGCCATTATTTTTCTAACAATGACACTTGTCATAAATCCATTGGTCACACTAATAAAAATCATATATTGCACCCCAAAACTCTTGGTTATTCATATTAAATCCCAAACCCTTAATTGTTTTCACTTTAACCACACCCGATTCTGCACTTTTGCAAAATAGTCCATAGGGTTTCTGTACATTTAAAATTCCTTACACTATCAGACTTAGACAACCTCCCCTTTTAGGGTTTTCCAACCTCCTATGATCATTCATACTATTTAGGGAAATTAATTCTTTCCCTACTATCCTTTTCCTTCAAAATTTCATTTACCCTTACACTTAATTCCTTTCAACTTGAAATTCACCCACCAGGCTAACTCAAACATGCTCTTCGTTTCTACAGCCTCAGAAATTAAACATTCAAATAATAGAATTGAAAATTTGGGACATTACAGTTCTACCCCCCTTAAAAGAATTTTGTCCTCAAAATTCGAGATACGTACCTTAAGTAAAGAGATGCGGACAGCGATTTCTCATATCTTCCTCAGTTTCCCAGGTTGCCTCCTCCTCTGTCATACTTCTCCACAATACTTTCACTAAAGGGATACTTTTATTCCTTAGTTGCTTCACCTGTACATCCAAGATTCTTTCTGGTTCTAAAGTGAATGATAAGTTTTCATGTATTCTCAATCCTTCATAATTTATGATATGGGTGGGATCCGGATGATACTTTTTCAACTGAGAAACATGAAACACATCATGCAATTGTGACAATTCAGGAGGCAAGGCAATTCTGTAAGCTAATGGTCCCACTCTCTCAGTGATCTGAAATGGGCCAACATACCTGGGATGAAGTTTCTTAACTCTGAGTGATCTACCTATACCCGTAACTGGAGTTACTCTGAGAAAGACATGATCTTCCACTTCAAATTCTAGGGGTCGTCTCCTTTTATCCGCATAACTCTTTTGACGACTTTGTGCTGCTAGTAATCTTTCCTTGATGAGTTTTATCTGCTGAGTGGTTTGATCCACTAGTTCTGGCCCCAAAATAGTTCTTTCATTCAATTCTACCCAGCACAAAGGAGATCTACACTTCCTACCATACAAAGCTTCATATGGTGCCATTTGTATGCTAGAATGGAAACTATTATTGTAAGCAAATTCAGCCAATGGCAAATATGAATCCCAATTCCTTTTCATTTCTAGCACACAAGACCTTAACATATCTTCCAATGTCTGTATGGTTCTTTCTATTTGTCCATCTGTTTGTGGGTGGTAAGCAGTACTAAACCTTAGCTTCGTGCCCATTGCTTCCTGTAAAGCTCTCCAAAATCTAGAAGTGAACCTAGGGTCTCTATCAGATACAATACTATTAGGTACCCCATGCAGTCTAACTATTTCATTAATATAAATTCTAGCTAACTTATCTAAAGAATATGTAATCTTAATAGCCAAGAAATGAGCAGATTTCGTAAGTCTATCTACAATCACCCAAATACTATCATTCCCAGCGGATGATCTTGGAAGTCCTACAATAAAATCCATAGCTATGCTATCCCACTTCCATTCGGGAATATCCAAAGGATGCAACAATCCAGCTGGTCTTTGATGTTATACTTTGACTCTTTGACAAGTTAAACACTTTGATACAAATTGGGTGACATCAAATTTCATTCCCGGCCACCAAAAATTTTTCTTTAAATCTTGATACATCTTAATAACTCCAGGATGAATGGTATATCTACTTCTGTGCACCTCTTCCAAAACTTCACCCCTCAAACCGTCATCATCAGGTATATATATTCTATTTTTAAGTCTAAGTAATCCATCTCCAGATATACTAAAATCCTTGGCTTCTTCTTGTCCCAATTGTTCCATCTTCTTTTTAGCCAGATCATCTTTCTCTAAAGCTTTTTTAATCCTCTCTTCCAAGTTACTAACAATTCTGACTTCGCTAACCATCAACGCTCCAGATTTTTCAGATATACTCAAATTTAAATCTCTAACCCCTTCAATCAATTTATACTCTTCCACCATCATTGACGCCATGTGTATGGACTTTCTACTAAGTGCATCTGCCACCACATTTGCTTTTCCTGGATGGTATTTAAGAGTAAAATCATAATCCTTGAGAAATTCCAACCATCTTCTCTGCCTCATATTCAACTCTTTCTGATCAAAAAGATATTTGAGGCTTTTGTGGTCTGTAAACACCTCAAACTGCGTACCATACAAATAATGCCTCCAAATTTTTAATGCAAATACAATAGCTGCTAACTCTAAATCATGTGTAGGATAATTCTCCTCATGAGGTCTCAACTGTCTGGATGCATAAGCAACTACTTTACCCTCCTGCATCAACACACATCCTAATCCTTTTTTAGAGGCATCACTGTAAATCGTAAACAGCTTATTGGAATCAGGAATTACTAACACTGGGGCAGAAGTCAATCTATTTTTCAGCTCTTGAAAACTTTGCTCACATCTATCTGTCCACACAAACGGTTGTTCCTTTCTTGTTAATCTGGTTAATGGCAAAGCCAACTGAGAGAAACCCTGAATAAAACGCCTATAATACCCTGCAGGCCAAGAAAACTCCTTATTTCTGTCACCGTTTTGGGCCTTTCCCATTCTAGTACCGCTTCCACTTTATGGGGGTCAACAGATACTCCATCCTTAGACACTACGTGCCCCAAAAACTTGACTTCAGGCAACCAAAATTCACATTTACTCAACTTTGCATATAGTCTCTTCTCTCTCAAAGTTTGCAAGACTATGTGCAAATGAGTTTTATGTTCTTCCAATGTCTTAGAATAAATGAGTATGTCATCAATAAATACCACTACAAATTGATCTAGGTATGGTCGGAAAATTCTGTTCATATAATCCATAAAAATAGCTGGTGCATTTGTTAATCCAAAAGGCATAACAAGAAACTCATAATGACCATATCTAGTTCTAAATGCAGTTTTTGATACATCTTCATTTTTAACTTTCAATTGGTGGTATCCAGATTTCAAATCAATTTTTGAGAAAATAGTAGCACCCACCAATTGATCTAACAAATCATCTATTCTAGGCAAAGGATATTTATTTTTAATTGTCACCTTGTTTAGCTGCCTGTAGTCAATACATAACCTTAAACTCCCATCCTTTTTCTTAACAAACAAAACTGGTGCACCCCAGGGAGATACACTAGGTCGAATGAATCCCTTTTCCATCAGCTCTCCTATCTGCTTTTTGAGTTCTATTAACTCGGCGGGAGCCATTCTATATGGGGTCTTGGAAATTGGGGTCGAACCCGGCACAAGGTCAATTGCGAACTCCACTTCTCTATCAGGGGGCAATCCACGAAAATCCTTAGGGAATACATTAACATACTCCCTAACTACAGGTATTTCCCCTATATCTCCATCACACTCAGCTTGTGCAACAAAGAAAATCATAAACCCTTTGGCATCACTTTCCAGACTACTCTCTGCACGGGTATAGTTTAGGAACATATTTTCCATAGATAACACAGAACAAGATATTTCCATATCCACAGGCATATCAGAACATACAGATACAGTCTTTCTAGAACAATCAAGCACAACACGATTGGCGGATAACCAATCCATGCCAATAATCACATCAATATCATGCAACGGTAGGCATATCAGATCAAGGACACTGCAAGTACTCTCATACTGTATCACACAGTTCAAACAAGCATCTGAGGTTACTACTCGGTTTCCTGTGGGGGTATTCACAACCATATGATATGTCAAAGTTTCAGGAATTAGATTCAAACGTCCCACACATTCATAAGAAATAAAGGAATGAGAAGCACCTGAATCAAACATAGCATTCACTAGAGAACCACATAATGTTATTATACCTTAAATGAGTTCAGGTGATTTTCTAGCCTCTTCCTTGGATAAGGCAAATACTCGACCCTGGGTTGGGGGCCTTCCTTGGCCACCACTTGATCTTGATTGGTTGGGCCTAGATGACACAGCCGGGTGAGATCCTGAAGAAGACTCTTCTTTCCCAAATCTACAGTTTCTAGCAATATGCCCCGGTCTCTTACAATTATAGCATACTTTCACAGAACAAGGTTCGTTTCCATGAAATTTACCACATAAATTACATGGCCTATTGCTAACAAAAGATTGAGGAGAAGATTGAATTGGAGGCCTAAAAGCGAAGGATTGACTCCTGGAAGGTGGATAGAAAGTTCGTGGCCTTCTATCACTCCAACTCCTACCCTTACCCTTTTGGGATTCGCCACTAGCTCTTTTCTTAGAAGCATCACCTTCCAAGGACTTCTTCTTTTTCAAAGCAGCATCAATAGCTCTAATGGCGCTTATCAATTCTGGATAACTTCTAATCCTTTGGCCGGTGATAGAAATGGCTATTTCAGGTTTAATAGCTCTTTCTAATCTCATGCATTTCCATGCCTCATTGTAATGATCCCGCAAATATCTAGAGAATTTAGACATCTCCTCAAACTTGGTTAAAAATTCTTTTGTGTCCATATCCTCAGTTTGCTGCAAGTCTAAAAATTCGCACTCCTTTTGGTCCCAAATAATTTCAGGCAAGTATTGTTCATAGAAGGCTGCAGTAAAATTTTCCCAATTCAAAGGCTGCTCCCTATTCACCATCATTTGTTTAGTACTTTCCCACCAATACTCCGCCTCCTCACATAGTTGGAAAGTAGCTAACTGCACCCTTTGCTCCGAGTTGCAAGGCACTAGGCCAAAGATTTTCTGGATTTGTCTAATCCAGTTTTCTGCTCCACCGGGACCAACTTTCCCATTAAACGTGGGAGGGTTCATCTTTCTAAACTGATTTACCAATTTGGCTAGTTTATTAGCCTGCACCTCCTCTTCAGTTTGCATAGGCCCAACCTCTTGGGGTTGACGTTGTGGATCCCCTTGATCAAACCTTTGCTCAAGCCTTTGTAGCACTTGAGCTATAGAGGCCATAGCATGGGCCATCTCATCACTCCCCCCTTCACTTGTGTCTTTTCTTTTCCTACCTCTACCAGCCATGCTTATCTGAAATTTCCAATATTAACATACTTCTATTTACGCAACAACTAACTCCAATTAATAAAACAGATATTCACACATATACAACAAGGCCCTAAAACATGCTCTGATACCAAAATGTAACTCCCTTACTTAATAACACCTTATTCCTCATTTAATAGATAATTATACGTACCCATTTGCCATCTACTTTAAGCTAATACGGAAAATCACAATCAATTTTTTTTGTATATTTTATACACATGATCCAAAGTCATTTAATTATACATAAGTTCAACTTTACAAAATATACATCCCATCATATATAATGTCACTAACTATATCATTATTTACAACTTCAAACATCATTGCCCTTTATCATGAGAGCCTTTGGAAGCATCACCTGGAATGGTTAGTCACAGTACAGAAAACATAAGAAACAAAGTTTCCCAGTAGCTAGCTAATGCCATAAAAAACATTTCAAGCCATTCCAGATCCTTAAGCAAATAAAACATCCATTTCGAAATCACTTAATCATTTGTCATCATATTCAATATCATACCATTGTAAGAAATATGCACTACACACAGCAAACATCATGCCCATTCAAGGACTCTTATCAATATCTAGATGGCCATCTCAAACAATCGTACCTAGGCCTCACACAGCATCACGCTGTCTTCCCGGGGTAAACTCGAGCCCAAAGGCCTAACACAGTATCACACTGTCTTCCCGAGGTATCTGGCCATAGGTACCGCACACAGCAATTGCACTATTATCCCCGAGGAACTCGAGCCATAGGCCTAACACAGTATCACACTGTCTTCCCGGGTTGTGCACAAACAATCTCATACACATTCCATACAATGGCATAAAATTCATAAAATCATGTAAATAGAAAACAAAGCTTAAGGATAAAGCTAGCTACCTTTCACAAGCTTCCAACGTGATGTTTCCTTTGCTCTCACTTAAAAACTCCTTTATACTTCCTCTTGCCTTTGCAAGTTGTCACTCTTTAGTCTATACAAATACATATCATAGCTTATATTAGAACATTATCACTTTCCCTAAACCTCATGTATTCTTTACTTTCTCCACTTAATTAAATGCATACTTAGATGCTCTATACTTTGCTTTCAAGCTTTAAAATGACACATATGAACATTAGAAAAGAATCCAAAGGTAAAACCATGCAAATCCTGAAGAAATCAAGCCAAAAAGTTCACTTAACAAAGAACACAGGGGTCCCATACCCCGTGTTCAGGGCCGTGTTCCTTACTGGTTCACTTCTGGGCTACTCGACAAAAAACAAGGGGGTTAACACGGGCCGTGTTCTACCCCGTGTACCTTACTGCCCTTCAGTCCTGAATTAAACACGGGGAGTGTTGCACCCCGTGTAGCACACTGATCAGCTTCGATGAGGAACACGGGGTACAACACGGGCCGTGTTCTACCCCGTGTACCTTGCTGATCCTCCGAAAACACATTAAACACTAAAACTCCTTCCTTCCTTCTTTTCCATTTCATGGTTTTGGCTTCTCAAAATGAAAAATACACACAAACACTTTCATAACTTCAAAGTTTCATCTTCCATAGGCTTTATAATTCATTAAACTTATTCTAACTTCACCAACTTAGCCAAGTTCTAAACATATCATGCCCATTCTACACATGCACCATTATACCTCTAAAACCCAGGTGTGTAATCATGGTTTCTTGTTGTTTTTACACCAAACCAAAGCCATAAATCAACACTACAACATCTAAGACACCACCAAACATGTTCAAATCATCCTAAACTCCATGTTCAATCACCCTTGGCTACATCAACCTCAAGATTTCAAGAAATCAAGAAGAGTACATTAAAGAGCTCTTAGAGAAGATCATTTTTACCTCTTGGTGCAACTTGAGAATCCTCACTTGGAGCTCCCCAAACTTGATCAAACTTGGGCTTTTCTTCAATCTAGGGACATCAATGGATAGAGCTTGATGAGAGGAGCAATTTTCCCTTCTACACCTTAGCTTGAATCTTGGTATTTTGGGGTGAAAAACTCAAAAGAAACTTTCTCTCTCTTCCTTCTCTCTCTCACACGTCCAGCTTGCTTTCATGGAGGATTTTCTGCAGCTTTTTGGAGAATGGAGAAGGTAGTAGAGTTTTCATGAAGCTCTAGGGGTATTTTGGTCATTTTTGAAATTCTCAAGGGTATTTTAGTCCTTTTTCACCAAAAGTAAGGCTATTCTTGCCATTATTTTTCTAACAATGACACTTGTCATAAATCCATTGGTCACACTAATAAAAATCATATATTGCACCCCAAAACTCTTGGTTATTCATATTAAATCCCAAACCCTTAATTGTTTTCACTTTAACCACACCCGATTCTGCACTTTTGCAAAATAGTCCATAGGGTTTCTGTACATTTAAAATTCCTTACACTATCAGACTTAGACAATCTCCCCTTTTAGGGTTTTCCAACCTCCTCTGATTATTCATACTATTTAGGGAAATTAATTATTTCCCTACTATCCTTTTCCTTCAAAATTTCATTTACCCTTACACTTAATTCCTTTCAACTTGAAATTCACCCACCAGGCTAACTCAAACATGCTCTTCGTTTCTACAGCCTCAGAAATTAAACATTCAAATAATAGAATTGAAAATTCGGGACATTACATTTATTAGGGATAAAATTGATACAACATATTTGTGAAGGAAAATTTTGATGCATGCAAAATTAGTAGTCAACTAAATAGGGCTTTAGTCTATACAAAATAATTCTTGAAATAAAATCATAACAATTTTTAGTGTAAGTGTATTTTTAGTATGTGTATTATGTAATATTTTATTATTATATAATTAAGATCGCATAAGTGTAGTTCTATTTATGAGCTCAATTGATTAATGAAAATTTTATGTAGAATATAGTGTATTATGATACAAAAGAAGCAAACTAGCACATTAGTAAGAGTTGACATTTCCTAACTTGAAGATTAAATTTTAATTTCCCATAAATGCAATTTATAGTATCTAGATAGACAGATTTTTGAAGGTTTTACATTGGCTTGATATGAGTCAAAAGCATTAATAGGTTTCAACAAATGTACAAACCAAATGATAAGCTAGCACTTAGTCGAATCGATTAGACAATTCAATCAATTTGGATATATACAAATTATCTTAGCTACCTATATTAGTTTTTGTAGCACTTTTATTTTATTTTTTATTGCAATTTTGTTCATAACAATGTAGGTTATTAGCCATGGATATACCTTTCTTACCACATATATACTTATAGCTAGAATAATTTATTACCTATTAGTGAACTTGTGATAAAAAAAATCATTTATGCCATAAGATCTTTTTTACTATAGCAATTTTCTTATAACTTTTACTATTGTTATGGGTCCATCTAACTAATACTCTTATGGTTAAGCAACACAACTACATAAATTTTAATCTCATGATAAGATTTTTATCATGGCATAAGTGATGATTTATTATAGTGCTAATTTGCATAATATTTCATACTTTTTTTGTTCATATTTAGGCCTCCTAGGATGTGATAATGCTTAATTGAATCAATTTTACATTATTTTTAAAAAGATCACATTATTTTGGAATTAATTGGATTATTTGCTAAATCTTGGATTCTTAACACTACTTCAAATTTTTAACTATAACTTGATCTCTAGATGTCAAATTTAGGTGATCTTCAAATAGTTGGAAAGTTAATGGAGATATTCATAATGTTCATGTTGATTGAAAAGCCTAGTTTTTCCATGTTGGAGGTCTAAAGTTAATGTGAAAATGAAGTAGAGTTGTTATCCAATCTGGTTCTAACCTAATTTTAATGTTAAAGGCATAACACAAGCTCTAAGTGGCCAAATCATGCAAAGTTAAGCCCAAAAGTTCACTAACACCCATAGCTAAATCCCTAACAATTTAATAAAGCAAAAATACATAGTTTAAGAGGTCAAGAGAAGCTAATTAATGACTATAAGTTGAATTTAGAGTTGGTTAAACTATGTTTAGTATTTGGGCCATATTTTAAGTTATAATTATCCAAATGAGTTAAAATTTTAAGGTGAGAATCCTAAAAGGCAAGTGTATTTTCCATTAATTTAGGGCTATACTGTAATTAAATCTTTAAAGGAGAGTTTTGATCACATTTTTCTTTCTAATTTTGTAGAGCAACTTTTTTTCAACTTTTCTTTAACATTTTCTTGGAGCTTTTCTTTTCTTCTTATCCATGGAAGGCTAAATTTCAAATTCAAGAATTTTACAACTCAAATTGGTTTGGATCATGAGATTTTAGTTTTGTAATATTGATTATTACTAATTGATTTTCCTATTTCTTTAATTCTCTTTACTAATTTTCTGGGTTTGCATGTATTGGATTTAGATTTAGTATAATTTATGTCCATTTATGTGATCTATGATTTGTATATAGTTTTATATTGAATTTTGGTTGGTTAGTCATCATTCTTCATTTGAGAATAAAGGATTGAATGATTAAATCATAGGTTTCCACTTTAATCCTTTAATTCAATTGAATTTTACATTCACATTAATTCAGATTTAGTTTTATGGATTATGGAGGTTGCTTAATTTTTCTAATCTAAATTGATTAAATCCTAGAAGTTCATTTATCATAGAATTCATGAATCAATATAGGGATTCAATTGATTTTAGGCTAAGAAATATATTGCAATTATCAAATATGTTATGGTTTATGATTAATCTATCAAAGAGTTCTTAATTTCCTTAGATCAATTGTGTTTCTCATTGTTTCTCTCTAATAATTTTGTATTTTGTTTCCAATTTTGCATTCTATTTAAAATTTGAATCAAAATCCCCTTCAATTCAATTCTATTTTGTTTCCTTCATTTTGCAAAGATGCGATTGCATAATTGCCTTAATTGTGCATTCTTAATTTTTATAATTTCTTGCATTTATTTCTTCTATTTTTATTACATAAAAGAGTTAGATAATTTTATAATCATAGTATGTAAATCATTGTGAAATGATGTAATAAGTGGATCACTAAGGGTTTGACCTAGTTTGTTGCCTTATATTACAAGTTTTCATCAAACTAGTAATTTTTATTTACAACTAGCTTTGACAACTATCAAATTTTTAGTGTTGTTTGTATAGATTCACTTCAATTCATCTCTTCTCATCATTTACTAGTTATGATTTGTATAATTATTCAAGTACTCTGCTCAATTTTTGCATCCATTAGTGTTCCCTTGTATTGTATAGTATATATCATTTTTTTCGCATTTTCTTGCATTCTTTATCTATTTTCTTATTATTCCACTTCAATTCATCCTTTTCTATTATACATTATTTCATTTTACACTTTACTGGAAGTTTTTAGCTTAGTTGCATAGTTTGCAAACATATTGCTTACCTCTCTAAAATTAGTCCTAAGATAACTAGCTCTGATTGGCCTAGGATGATTAACTGACTATTCATAAGCCTTCCTTTTTCTTTTCCCAAATTTGATCAATTAAATTAATTTTTTAATTTTTTTAAAAATATTTTTATGACATTTTAAGGTTTTGCATGGTTATAGTTTTTATTGTGTAGTGTAATATCCTCAGTTTAAATATAAAATTGTATAAATTTTGAGATTTATAGATAAATTATTTATTCAGTTAATATTAGTTTTAAATTTATTTTTTGTATTAAAGGTTCTAGGATATTGAAAATAATACTTATGATAATATCTGAAATATATTTATTTTTATATGGCCATTATTGGTTCAAGATTTGTTTTATTTTTTTTATATACATAAGGAATTTCCTAATAGTTGAAAATATTTTAGTGATTATTAATGTAAGGACTTATGGAATCATTGTATTTAATAAATTATATTTGAGAATTGTTGAAGTGTGAAATGGATTTATTTTTAAATGGCCATTATTAATTTTAAGATGGTGTAAATATGTTTATGAAGATTTTCTCATAAGTTGAAAATAGTAATTATGAGTATAAACTCTTATGAATTAATTGTTGATATTTGATAAATTTATTTTAGGAATTAAAAATAATAAAATATTTATTTTGGGACTTATAAATTTATTAGGTTATTTAAAATATGTATTTATATGTATATAAGAGAGGAAAATAGAAATTACATAGAATGAAATTTTAAATAAAATGGGTTTTTATGAAAATTAAGTTTTTAAAATAAAGTAATGGGTAGGATTTTATTAAGAGACGAGCTTATCATAGAGTAAGAAACATGGTATCAAATTTTGTAACTCAATGCTTTAAACATTTTTCCTTTTTTCTTGAAAAAAAATAGCCTCTCTCTTTGTTTCAATTTTAGCACCTTTTCCTTTTATTTTTATTTTTGTTGTTGTCTCTCTCTTGCTTTCCATCACCTTCACTCTCTCCTTTTAGCAAAATTTCCCTTTCCTATTTCCTAGATTTTTCTTAGTCCCTTCTATCCTTTACTTCTCTTCTCCTTCCTCTTTTTATGTTGGATGTTGAACGTAGTCTTCCAGGTTACATTGTGCCACTGTGCATTGCCACATCACCTTTTTTTGTTAAAGGACTATTCCACAAGCTAGAAGCAACATGGCGGAAGGAGTGAGGCTTCCTTTTTTAGTGTGATTCACACCAATTTCTAGCAACTATAGCTTATTGTTTGATGACCTTAGCTTAATAGTGAGAAGTTGCAATACACTATTCATCTTGGACAGCAGTAACAGATGGCCTTCGACCTTTCCATCTCACTAGCATTCTAGTGCACCTATATTGCTGGCAAAGCTTTGGTGGGTTAATCTTAACCTAGTGAAGTAAGTTATAACTTGAAACTACTTTTTTTATACTATGAAGTTAACTGGTAGCTAGGTTTTCTTTAATCTATCTTAGGAATTGTTGCAAACCTAAAGTTAATTTCTTCTAGTTTTTTTGTTTGAGTTAGTGGTGACTAGTTTGGGGGTTAATATGAAGATAAGCTTAATTTTTATTTAATATATATAATAAACTATAAAAAATAAAAATATAACTTATACCATGAAAAATGCTAAGATGTTTAAAAATTAAACCTTTATAAATGGATGTCATCGTTATAATAATAAGAAATTTATTAAGGAAGTGAGTATGATATAAGGTATTGTCACTGTTTTAGATTTTGTTGAGTGTGTCATGTGTGGTTATAGTGTAAATAAGTACATTTGCAAAATAAAGTGGTGAAATAGACTATGTGTCTTTTGATACGAAGGATAGTTAGTGTAATTATTGATAATTTTTAGAATTGAGAGACTTAAAAAAGGATTCTTAGATTGTGGACTTAACAATGTTATTAAAAATCATTCAAGTTTAGAGAGGTTAATTAAAGCAAGAATGAGTGCAAGTTCTGTTATATAGTACAAAACAAAAAGTAACGTTATGTAATATTACCATTTGGATATAGAAAGGTTTCTAATAAATAAGAATAGGATATAATACATGGGGTTAAAGTTTTCTAAATGAAAATAAAAAAATAATAAAAATATAAGGATAGACAAATTAAAGAAAGTGGAGTTGTGATAGTGACATGATAAAGGAATTATGTAATATTAGTTATGGTAATTCATTATTTGGATATGGTGACATCATGATCAAATTAGTGGATATTAACTTAATGACACGAGACATTAGTAAGAATATAGAACAAATAATTATAGTTGTTAATCTAGTTACCTAGAAACAATTCTATTTGTATTAGGGATGCAAGACTCAAGCATTTTAGCAATTGACTTAGGAGATGATAAAATGAGAATAGATGCCTTAGAGCATCCTGAAATGAATGGATGACCCTATCTAAGTATATATCTCATCGCCACTTTTATTTAAATAAAATATGATTTAAATATTGTGAATGGTATTTCTTTTATTAATAGTATAAATTTTATATTTATGCATATATGATCATGTATAGATTCAATTCCGTGATATAAATATAATTTGTTGTTTGAGTGATTATATACTAATCAAAGTGCATAGCAGAAGTATAGTGATAATGTTACTAGTTATAGATAGATTGTGGTGGATTAATGATATCTGTATAATATGGTTGTACACTATTAAGTGCTTGATATTATCCAGGGATAAATTTAATTACTTTGTATTGAAGTGCCATAAGTAATTGTGATACAAAAGCTGAGCCCTCTTGTATATCATACCAATAATGGCATTAGAAACTACAAATAATGATGGAACAATTTTGTGAAAGTTTGGATGGATAATTATCAACAAACATTCATAAAGAATATAAAATTAATCTTAAAAGCAGATGGGAAATTCCTGGCTAACCGTGTGGGAATAATATAGGAATGATCAAGAAATCAAAAAGATGAATACATGCATGGTTATTCTAAATAATTACATGATGTATGGTAATGCTAGAACTTCACTTATGATTGGATATCATAGTTTGACATGATTGTAAAGGCTTAATGTAACTATAATGATTTTTTTGTATTTAAGCCTTAATGGCTATTTGTGAATGCGATATCTACTTGGAATGGGTAGTATATGATATTGAGTACTATCAGATAGTTGAGACTCTTATGATCATGATATGAGAAATAGAGTTTAAGTCATGTGCAGGTAAACTTTCACTTCAGAGCATGGTTTCACATATTTCACAAATATACAAATTAGGTTTGCTAATATTTTTTGATTTAATATATGATTAATTAATTATTATATATAAAATTGAGCACCTACAAAATACTAGTACATATATGCTCACTGAATTCTTGTGACTCACTCATTCTTATTTTTAATATTTTTAGGCAAAATAAGAACCTTTAAGCCTTATTGCACCTGTGGAAGATCAAGACCACCTTATGAAAAGATTTGATAGTTAAAGATTCATTTAAGTTAAGATCAACATTTAAGATAGAAAAGTTGCTAATTCATTAATTATATATGTATAAGTTTGAGATTTATATAGTGTTATGTGCATGTTAATTCTATTGTATCTAAAATATAATCAAGTTTTGTATTTTAGGGTGTGTGACTCTCAGGAAGTGTCCAAAAATAACGAAGACTCTATCTATTCTTCAATAAAAATTTTAAAATAAATTTTTAAGTATAGAATTTGGAAGCTCTTGTAAAATAGAAAAAGCGAAAATTGTTAAAGATTGTGGAAATCGATAACAAGATCTACGTGAGTCACGATTAAGTTAGGTTATGACACATGGTGGTCCTATAATTTTTAAAAATATATAAATAAATTGATTAAAAGTGTGTTAAGTGATTTTTAATAATGCATTAGTATTATGGTGTTTCTATTCTCTTATGGTATTATGTAGTGTAGTCTACTGTATGATTAGGAAAATTGTTGGGGAATTACTAAATATTGATCTTGAGTTAAATAGAACTTTACATTTATTTTATTGGACTAGAAATATTCTTTAATTTTATTTTCTAGATAATTCAAATGTAACAACCCAAGATAGGACAAGAAATATCAAGCAATAAAAAAAATTAATAGATTTAGGAAATTTCGCTTAGAAATTTGTTTAATTTCAAAAATTTGATAAATTAAAAAAGTGAGAAAATAAGCTAAAAATATAGTAAATTAATTTTAAAATTTTATGGCTAGCCTAAATTAATTTTTGTAGCTTAAAAGTATTATAAAACATCAAAATTGAAGCCCTAAAAAATATTTAAAATTTTAAGGAGAAAATACAAGAAAATAAGAGATTTGAGGTTAAATTGTAATAAATTATTTTTTATTTTTGAGTGGTTTAATTTTTATTTATAATGGGTTAGTTTGACCTAATTTTTAGAGACCTAAATTTAATTTTTGAGGCCTAAAAATGTGGGCCCAAGCTTACAAAGGAAGCTAAGAACCTAAGTAAGAAAAAGGTAAATTTTAAGATTATTTTGTAATAAACTTTGTTTATCCAATTTATGTGAATTAATTTTATTGGTTATAGAGGCAATTATTTTCTGAATCCCTAACCTTTTTTAATGTGAAAACTAGCCCTTTCAAGTGTCCCAAGATTTTTGTTTCAAAATTTCAGACAAATTAGCAAATAAATAAAAGATTTTTATATTTAAGGTTTTTTGGATGTATATATATTATTGGCTAGCCAATTTTGAAGCAAATTTTTTCTTCTTTGGCTAGAAAACCATAAGAGAAGAGAAGAAAACTAGCCTTCTCAAGGAAAACAAAAAGGGGTTACACAATTTACTCTTTAAACTAGTAAGGTAATAAAATGGTTTTATTTAATTTTCTTTCATAATTTGTAGCCATTCTTCTTCCTAAATATCTAAAATTTGATTTATTTCTATAAAGCTTCTTCTTGCTATTTTCAAAGAATTTCTTAAGAGTTTAGAAGGAAAAAAATTAAGGTGAGTGATTATTCCCACTACTTTTATGATAATGTCAAGATATGAGTTGTAATGTTGCTAATTTATGATTCTTTTTACTTATTTTGTTATAACTTGTGACATGCTACTGTTAGGCCTTTATTATGATCTTTAATGGTATATTGCCGGGGAATTGATGTTGGAAAAGTTAAAAGAAGAAATCATTAAGATTGTGTAGAAAGGTTGAAGGTAGAAATATCAATTGTGAAATTAGCTTTTCTTTACTATACTGATTACGGGTCTTGCTACTTATTACAATTTGGATTTAAAAAATTTTAAAAATCTTAAATTTCTTAACATATTAAAGTTTTATTTTATATTAGAATGAATAAGGATGAGTAAGGAAATTTTTTTGGAGATTTTAGAAAGTATGAAAAAACTAAATTGTAAATGAGTTACTTAAGGAGTTCATTTTAGAACCTTGTGTTAGCTGGTCATAGGTTGGATTTTTTTTTTTGGGTATCACATGATTAAGAAAACTCATTAAAAATTTTGTGCTTACCCTTCCATATGTTAGGCGAGTCATGGCCAAATTTGGTAAGTTCATTTGGATATCCAAAAAAAATTCTTATTTCAAGTGTTTCAATGTTATCCTAGTTTTGGCCCTATTTGATCAGTCTCGAGTTTCCTTTTATTTGACCCATTAAATGAATGATGAAACTTATGAAACTTTGGGTATATGATATTTGGAATATTATCAAGTTTATGTTACCCAAATGGTAGTATTATTTAGATTGCTCTAATGTAGTCCAAAATTTTGTAAGCTTGAGTTCTTATTTTTAATTCACTAGTGAACTTATGAAATTAATTGTACAACACTTGATTTATATTCTTCTTTAGGATGTTAGAAATGTAGTGACAAATTTTGGCAACAAATAGCTTCCATTTGATTAATGAAAAGAAGGATTGGATTGCTAATATTATTATGCTATCATGTTTTACTTTTCTAATGGGTTCTAGTTAATTAGTCCCCCATAGAGATTATTGTGCCATTTAATTATTTTATTTTGTGTTATATCATGTTAGGACATAAAAAGAAAGTTCCAAACCATAATACTTATACAAACTTCCTTGAAATACTTGAGACCTTTTAAGGAAGTATTAAGATTACTTATGACACATTAAAATATTATATAAAATATTGAAGGCATAATTGGTATTGATACATTTATTGAGATAGACCATGTGGCTAGTATTTTAACACCCTAATATTATTTATCATGGCTTGAGTGAAGGAAGGAGATATAACATCATTCACAAAGAAGGAGATGAATGGTTAGTAGTAGAGGGAACAAGTTAGTGGCCTTGGGCCTAGGGAGGTAGGAGATAAGGTTGGATGAAAAATATATAGTGACTTGTGTATACTTAACATTGCCATTTCTATAACTATACAATACAAATAAAGAATATCTAATTAAGGAATTGTTCATAAGTTACTAAATAGGCATTTAGTTAGTATAAGAAATTAGTTTTCCTAATTAAGGATTCCCTAAGTAGATAAGGAATAGTCATTTATCGAGTATATTTTATACTCACTCTTTTTAATAAATGAAAATTGCAGGTACTAAACATGGATTTATAAGTGAGCATTGATATTTATAGAGGATACTCTGAGACACCCCATGGAACTTTTGAAATAGTATTTTGGTTTGAAATTCAAATCACCTATATAGGAGTTAGAATGTGTTATAGTGTATACTTTTAACCAATAGATTTTGAGTCTAATGCTTTTGTAGTATTTTTCTCTTCATAAAATCTCACCTCTAGAAGGCACTGCCAATAATGGCACTGGTTCTTCTTTAGCTAAGTTTGATCCAGAGGAGGAAAATTCTAATAAACTATACTAGGAACCTATATTATCATCTGTATTTTATATACATTACACTTGTATGAACACTTTTGTTTTTTGTATATATATATTTATATAAATAGATATAAGGCTTATTTTTCTTGTAATTTCATATTGTGTATTACTATTCAATTGGTTGCTCTTTTATGAAAGGTCTCAAGGAACATTAAAGGCTTGTAAAGATATCTATTTAGGAAGCTAGCACCAATTAGATATCTTTACATCAATTATAACAGTTACAAAATGGGTTATGACATTAAATAACATAGTTATTAATAAGACATTTAAGGAATTTGTTACCTCTAATGTTACTTACTAATCTTTAAGCATCCAATATTTTAATCTTAATATCGATTTTGAGCTTAAATTTGGAATAATCCATTTGCATCTTAAGTTTTATTATCTTGCAAATGATGACCCTTATAAGTATTTAAAGGAGTTTCATGTGGTTTGCTCAACCATGAAATCTTATAGCATTTTAGAAGACCATATCAAATTAAGGGCATTCTTATTCTTACTTACTAATGTAGCCATAGACTGGATATATTATATTTAACCAAGGTCTATCACTTGTTGAAACGTTATGAAGAGGCTTTTCCTAGAGGAAATTTTCTTAACTTCAAGAGTTGTTATAATTAGAAAAGATTTATGTGTTGGCATGTGTCTTAGGAGCCAATCATAGAGATAATTATAATAAATGTACAATGTATTATGTTTTATTTCAAGCAATTTAAATTATTATATTTTATTTCATATTTTTATTACTCTGTGAAATTTATAACTTAATATAATAATTATCCCTAGAATAATTTTACTATTTCTAAAATACTCCTAATCAAGTATTATTGCAAAAGGGATAGTAATAATATATTGAGACTAACATGTATAGTGACTAATGATTATAAATCATGGATATGTGATATCAAGTCAATACATGAGTACATTGTTAGTGAATAAATATACTAGATTGGCCCGTAATAAGAAAACTATATGAATTATCACGTGTCATTAGTTATTCTCATATGACCATAATACGCGTAGTCCTTTGACTTAAAGTCACTACAGTTCCCTATATGAGGAGTCACACACTTTGATATCATCCTATATCACCTTTAATCAGAATATGTTGTAGGACATTAATTGGGTGTGTCATGAATCATACAGAGGGATGTGAGTGATGTAAATGAAAATTTTATTCCTATTATATAATAGGAGTGATATCCTTGGGCTCCTTGATTGAGTGAGATTAAGAAATGCATGTCCATGCTTAAATAGATTAATATGAGATATTGATCATTTATTTAAGTTAGTCTACTTAGTATCAAGAAACATAAATTGAATATCAATAAGGATAATGCATTCCATGCCTCTAGTTCGATTTGGATATCGTTACAAAAGGGACTATGTTGCAAAGTGTTGTTCACACATTAAGTGAATATTGAGTCACACGCATTTTTACTACTTAGGTAGTAGTAATATATTGTTAAATACCACTCACTATCTATGGTCAACAAGTGGGCCATTACCAACGTAGTAAGAACCTCCAGGATCACATAAAAGGAGTAGGAATGAGACAATAATTAATTAGGCTTTAGTTAAACTAAAATTCAATTAATTGAGATTATTTTCATGCATATATATATATTATTAAAATAATAATATATATTTCATGTAATAAATATGATTATTATGTGATATTATTTGATATTAAAATAATATCAAATGATTACGTTATTAGATATTAGATAATTATATTATGAGATAATACTATTTTCTAATATAAAATAACTATATGCCTCTTAATATTAGATAATTATATTATGAGATAATGTTATATAATATTAGATAATAGATAAGTCCTATCTCTCCTCACTCTCTCCATGATAAGGATAAGATGATAGTTGTTAAGTAATTTTAAAATTCTGAAAGCATTATCTAAGTAGGACTAGGAATATTGTATGCCTTAGTTCTATAAAAGAAACTTGAAGGCAGCACCTTTAAAATATACATGAGCTACCATTAAACCCTAAAATCACTCCAAAATGCATAAGCTCTAATTCTAGTGAGAGAGAGACGTATCTTAGCAAATTCGTGGAGGGTGAGAGGTCTTCATTCACTCCATGTGGATACCATAGAGACGTTGTACCTTTGGCCAACATTTGATTTATGACTTATCCCACTTTTATAAGGTTTGGTTTAGAAAGAACATGAGCACATAAAAGGTAAAAATCCTAAATATTGATTTATGCCCTTTTGTATGGATCTTAGGTTGAATTCGGATCAAAATTTTAAATTCTGCTGCATATGAGATGATCCAAAACCTAACAATATATGGCATGAGGGAGATAAATGATAAGACACTTTATGAGTATATAGAGAGATTTAAAAAGTTTTACTTAAGTTAGCTACATGACCAAATTAGTGAGCAAATCTTAATTCAATATTTTTATGAAAGGCTTTTACTAATGGATAAAAGTATAATTGATGCTATTAGTGATGGAGCATTAGTAAATAATACTCCTATGGTAGCTAGAAAATTAATAGCTAACATGGCTAGAAACTTTTAACAATTTGGCACCATAATTATAACTACTACTAAAGGTGTACATGAAATGAACCTCAATCATGCAAATTAACAAAGAATAGAACACAGGTTGGATGAATTAACCTTTTTAGTAAGGCAAATGGCTATAAGACAATAGTAAATCCAAGCCCTTCTTCTTGCTAGATTTTATGGCATATGCTCATGTCTAACTCATCTTACTAATTCTTGGTCCACATTGTAAAATCATGATTGTCAACCTCAAGCTTATGTAGTAGCAATCTTCCTAGTAGATATTAGTGTTAGTACTAACAATAGCAACTTAATTATTACCCTAGCTAGAAAGAGCATCAAAACTTTATATGTAGCACTAATTCTAGCCAAGATTAGCAACCTTCTCCTTACAATAGAATTTCATCTAATCTTATTCTTAAACTAGATTCAATAATAAAGGATCTTGTTAAAACTTTAGTTACTAATGCTATCCAATTTCAGTAAGACACTAAAAATAATATTTAATAACTTTTGTAAGAAACTAGAGATAGCATCTAGAAATTGAAACAAGAGACTAGAGCAAGCATAAAATATTTAAAGAATCAAATCAGTCAACTAGTTTTTCCAACAACCAGATTGAATATACGAGGTTCTAGTAACAAGCTTCCTTCACAAATTGTCATTAATCTAAGGAATATGAAAGTTGTTAATATGATTCAACTTCAAAGTGACAAGTAACTAGATATCTATCCTTTTCTTAAACTAATAGCAAGCCATCAACTAGAGGAAAGCTAAGAAAATGTGCAACTAGAAAAAAAGATGAAATATAGTGAAAGTAAGGTCTATTTTATCCTTAAATCCCCTCCTCTCACTAATTTTTCTATGCCTTTTCCTTTCCATGAAAATTGTTAAGCCAAAAAAAATTGAGGATGGAAAACAAATTTTACATACTTATAGAGAAGTTGAAGTTAACATAACTTTGTTAGATTTGATAAAATAGTTTCCAAGGCATGCTAACTTTTTGAAAAAATTATGCACTAATAAGAGAAAATTAAGGAATGATGAGAGAGTAAGTGTGAAGAAGAATGTGTCTATCATTATTCAAAGAGAATTACTAAAAAAATGCAAAGATCCAAGCATATTCACCATTCTATATGCTAGAAGGTAAACCATAATTGAACATGCTATATTAGATTTAGGAGCTTTAATTAATGTCATGTCCATTTCTATTTTCAATACTTTAAATTTGGGACCCTTAAAATAAATAAGGATGGTTATGCACTTAGCAAATAGATCTAACACTTACCTTTTAAGTGTTCTTGAGGATGTTCTAATGCAAGTTGATGGACTTATTTTTCCAGCATATTTTTACATCTTGAAGTTAGAAAATGAGATGTTTGAAGCTCTTCATCAAATCATTCTTGGTTAACTTTCTCTCAAAATAACAAGAACTATAATCAACATTTGAGATGGAATATTAACCATGGAGTTTGATCATGTAATAGCTAAGTTTGATATTTCTAAGTCTTAATAACATTTTATTGTTAATTCTATGTCCTTTTCTAACACTTTTAAGCCTTTACTACATGATGTTCATAATTCCAATTTTTTTATGTTATCTTTAGTGTTGCTATTTCTAATGCTACTAGTTCTAATTCTTTTGCTTTTAATGTACTTGTTGAAGTTACTTATGATGACATGCTTATTGACTTTCCTAAGGTACCTAAGTGTTTGGATTATATTAATGACCATAAGTGCACTTGCTTTGATTATGATAATAAGGGTGACATATGTGTTGAGATTTCTACATTTATAAGTGATAAGAACAATGTTGTTTCAAAATTGTAGAAAATGATGATCATATAGAATTTCAATTCACAAAAGTGGTTATTACACTAAATTAGTACCTTCTATTCATCCAGTCAAACTTGAATTCTTAAAGGCAAAATAGTGCATTCTCATTAATCCTATTCAATTCACTATACAAGATGATTCTTAACTTTTAAAAAAAAGTGATACGAGGATAGCACTTGAAGAAATTATGTTGAATAATCCTAATTTACAAATGATCTTTTTGCTAAATGATATAAAGGTTAGGAGTTAATATCATGGATCTTGGTTAAAAAGTTCTAGCTATGTCAAACTAAAACATTAAATGAAGGTACTTATTAGGAGACAATTCAAGCTTTTTAGATTTGCTTTCTTTTTCCTAAATCTTTTATTTTACTTATCCTTTATCTTTCTTGATGTTAATATAATTTATATTCAGGATAATGTAAATTTTAAGTGTAGAAGAAGACTTTCAAGATTTATTTTGTGTTTTGTGTCATCCTTTAATGCTTCTGAAGTTAAAAAAACTAAAAAAAAATTTAAAAAAGTATTTTTTTCATTTGTTTTTAAGTCTTTTTAAGTTGTTTTAGTTACTTTCATTTAACAAAAATTTTATATTTTTCATGAGTAGGATTCAATCAAAATTAGATAGGATTCATAACATTATTGAATAAATGATTTTGCTTTTTAAAATTAATTAATGTAGTGATGAATTTTAAATTAATAGATTGAATTTTGATAACATGACTTTCCTAGTGAGATCTTAAGTCATATGTTGATTATTTATACTATTCTCTTTTATTCTTATGTGTGATATTCTTCTATGATTTATTTCTCTAGAACTTGCTTTAATTCTTTTTGAGATTACATTTATACATGGATGCATCAAAATGATAAAGGCATTCTTTCTTTGTATAAGCTAAAGTCAAATAGCTAACCTTGAATTTTTATCTTTGTTGGCACCTTTGTACTTAATTGCCTTTTTTTTTAATTAGCCCATAGAAATATTTCCTAATTAAAAACAACTATCTTTACCTAACCTTAAGCATTAGCAAAACATTTGAATTTTTGTATGATTAGTTCTTGAATAAGTGTGGGTGTGTGCATGTTGTGGAAGTTTATCAATTTCATGTTCAAATGTTAGTTAAAAATAATAAAAAAAAGAAAGACAATAAACAAAATAAGAATGATGAAAATAAAAAAGTGAAAAAAAAGAAGAATAAAGCAAAAGGAACTAGGAAAGAAAGAAAAAAAAGAAAGAAGTTGATAAGTGTTTGAATTTAAATTTACATTGTTAAGTTATAAGTGTTCATAAATTGCCTATATATTTTTATTTTAAGTGCTTTATTGCTTTTTTTTAACCTTCATATCCTCATTTTTTATTCTTTCTTCCTTAGGCCTATTAAAACCTTGAACAAAGTACTTTTAATTTGTTTTATATAGGTGATATGAGTAATGGAAATTAAATGATAAGCAGCTTAAGTGAAACATTTGCCTTAAACACTTAAGAGTTAGAGAGTGAATTTTGTGAGAATCTACTATGTTAATATATTTTTTTAATAGAGTTTTTATGTTAATTAGTTTCAATTTTATTGACATTTTTGTAAATGATGTGTTATGTTTCTTGATAATTTTGATTATTTTTTTCTTGTGAACTTTATGATTTTAAGGTTTCTGGAAAGTAAGTTTCTTTTGTTCTTTAGTATTGAATAAAGTTATGTTTTGCTTAAGGTCGTGCAAAAGCTAAGTTGTAGGAAAATTTAATGTGCAAAATATTTTATACATATTTTCCTTCATATTTTAGGCTTTTAGGATGTAATAATTCTTAACTAAATCAATTTTTCCTTATTTTGAGAATGATCATGTTATTTTGGAATTAATTGAATTATTTATTAAATACTAGATTCTTGACATTGTTTCATATTTTAGTCATAAAATGAGCTCTATATGTTGAATCTAGGTGATCTTTATATTGCTAGATAGAAAAGAAAGAGCTCTAAAACTTTCGTATTGACTAAAAAATCTAGTTCTACCATCCTGAAGGGTCAAAAACTGACATGAAGATGAAGTAGAGTTATTGTTCAGTTTAGTTTCGACCTTGTTTTAATGTTTAAGGCATAACTCGAGCTCTAAGTAGCTAAATCATACAAAGTCCAGCCTAAAAGTTCACCAAAACCCAGAACTAAACCTTTATAAAATCACTTAAGCAATTTTGGAGGTTAAGAGAGGCTAATTAGTGGCTGCTATTTGAATCTAGACTAGTTTAAACTATCTTTAGTATTTGGGACATATCTTAGGTTATAATTGCCCAAATGAACTAAAATTTTAGGATTAGGATCCTTAAATGCAAGTTCTACATTTCATTAGTTCAGGCCAATATGTAATTAAATCATTATAGGAGAGTTTTGGTCATGTTTTGCTTTTGGTTTTGCACCTTTTAACTTTTCTCTAGAATTTTCTTTTACATGGAATGCTAAATTTCAAATGATTTAAGGATTTTAAGGCTCAACTTGGTTTGGATTATGATATTTTAATTTTTAATGTTGATTATTGCTAATTGATTTTTCTTTTTCTCTAATTCTTTTCACTAATTTTTTCGATTCGTATGGATTGGATTTAATTTGGTATAATCTGTGTTCATTTATGTGATCTATGGTTTCTATCTAATTTTGTGTTGAATTTTTCTTAGCTAATAATCATTCTTCATGTGAGAATAGAGGATTGAATGATTAAACCAAAGGTTACTAATTTAATCCTTTAACTTTGTTGAATTATACATTTAAATTTATTTTGATCTAACTTTATGGATTATGGTGGTTACTTAATTCTGCTAATCTAGATAGACCAAATCCTAGATAGTCATCTAGCATAAAATTGATGAATCATTGCTAGGGTTTTGAATGATTCTAAGTTGCAAAATTAATTGTAACTGTTAAATAAGTTATGGTATGTGATTAATCTACCAAAAAGGTCTTAATTTCCTTGGATCAATTATGTTTCGCTACTATTTCTATATGAAAATTTTGTATTCTATTTCCAATATTACATTATATTTTAATTTCAACTTAAAATCCCTTTTAATTTAGTTATATTTTGTTTCTTGCTTTCTACATACATACTATTGCATAATTGCCTTAACTATGCATTCTAAATTTTCATAGCTGCTTACATTTATTTTTACTATTTTTATTATATAAAAGGCTTAAATAATTTTATAATCATAGTTTGTTAATCAATGTGAAAGGATGTAATAAATAGATCACTAAAGGTTTGATTTGATTTGTTCCCTTATATTGCAAGTTTTCATTAAACTAATAATTTTTAATTTCAATTCATTTTGACAACCATCAAATGCTCTTATCTTGTCTCTTAGTATAAAATGAATATCTCTTGATGTCATATCCTTGATAAGATATGACATCCATGCAAAGCCTATTAGCTAATCATCTTATAGTCTTAAAAATGGCACTTAGTGTTTCTTCCATCATGTTACTCACTCGATTGTAGAATCACTTGATCAATAAGTGACTATGTTTAGCTTGCACTTAATTCTCATTCCTACTACAATAAAGCTATTTTATGAGATTAATATGCTCATTCATGTAAGGCTTAACCTTTTTTACTATTTTGCAAAATGTAAAGGTGTGGTTGTTCCCATATTTCATGACTTATTCTCTCCACCTAGTTCACTAATGTGTCTTTCACTAATAATCTTCCCTCATGGCAAGGCTTAAAAAGCCTGATAGTACCCATATTTGACAATTATAAGGTGAAAAACTCGATAACCTCCTCAATAATGTACCTTTTAACAATAATTCCTTCAAGCCTATCCTAGCTATATAGATACTCTTTTAGGATTTTCAAGTAATGCTTTATTAAGTATTTCCACCTTAAGTAAACTTGACCACATAGTCTTACCTCCCTTACTAAATGCACTGTGTTAAAGAGTGAAGATGGAAAATATATCTCAAGTTGGTATAGTGTGATGAAAGCATCCTTCTACAAGTTATCCAAATCCCTTAGGCTATTAATCTTAAGACATATTGCATTAAAAAAATGAAACAAAGTCTCATGATAACTTGTCTCACATGTTTAGGCAATACTTCTAGAATGATTATTAGTAAAAGTTATTACATCAAAGCATGACAATCATAAGACTTCAAGCTAATTAATTTTAAATCTTTCATTATAATAAGAATTTTAATGTTGAAAAAGTAACCCTAGGGCACTTTAACCCCAGTTACAAACTTGCAAAAGCTTATTTCACTTTTCCTAGGCAAGGTATGAGAAGCTAGAGGTGAATAAGTACATTAACCTTTTTTTTAGTCAATTACTCTTATATGATTATCTTTTGCAAGTCTAGTAAGGCCTTAATTCCATTATTTATCTTACTTAGCATGTTAAAAAATGTTTCAACTAGATTATCACATGTAATTTTCTTCACATACATAATATTAATGTTATGCCTTACACCTAAATTCTTCCAATATGGAAGATAAAAAAATATAGACCTTTTCTTCCACAAAGTGTCATTGCTTACTAAAACATTGGGTTTGCTAAAGATAACATCAATATATTTCACCTTTTCATGAACGTCTTCATTAAATAAAGGCCTCGACACCATTGCTTCCTCCTAATAAACCATTGAAAGCCTTTCTTAATTTGCAATAGTCATGGGAACAAGAAAAAAAATCTTTTATGGCCAAGATACATTATTTTCTTCCAATGCTTAAGTTCATAAAAGCATGTGTCATCTTTATAAATAGGGGATGCTCTACACCTTTTAATGCTATACCCTAATAAGTTTCCATAAGTCAAGAAAGACTCTCACTCATATGTATTGAACAGCAACACACCTTTATCTTACATAAATTATTGGCTTTCAATGAACGGTGAAAAAAGACATCTATATCATTACTTGCTTACTTAAGGCTGGATATCAATAATGTCAAAATTACATTCTATCACTTTGTGCACAATAAAGGAAGGAGATTATAAATCATGAACATTATAGGCCATATATTATGTTTGTTGATAATGTTATCATAAGAGTTTATTCCATCAATGTATAGTGCAAGTGCATGGTTTTTCGTTTTATTAATAACTTCAAGGAATAATAAGTTAATCATTCTCCATTGAGAAGAATCTATTAGGTAGGAAGCTTGTTATCAATAACCACTCACTTTGCATGCTACACTATATTCTTAACATCTTTTGCATTAGTAAATATGCGTTTAAACCTTAGCATCTAAGTCAAAACCTATTTCTTGATGTTACCATTATGCTTCTTCAATTTGTAATAGGATACCCTACCTTCTAGACACTCATGCAATCTTTTATACATTTTCCAATACAATACATAGTCATTAAGATAGGCATATATCTCCCTATACTCTATACCTATTAGGCATATCATTTTTTTTACCTTGTAAGCACGAATTGATCATACATTACCCTCAAGAAGCATGTCTTTCAATAATTATGACAATTTCCTAAAGCTTTTATCATTCCACCTATTTCCCACTTTCAAGTTAAATAGTTTTAACATAGAAAATAAATATATGTATTTAATACAATCTAAAAATAATGGCTTTTCTACATCATTCAATAAGCTATTAAGGACTTATAGTTACTTAATAAAATTATTTGCAATGACATCTATCAAATCTTCTAAGTGATCTTTGAAATTAACATCTCTATGATCAGTAGACATGTTAGCAAATTTACTTTCATTGTGCCATATCCAATATATATACCTAGTGTCAATGTCATATTGAAATAGATGATCACGTACTTACATAACCATCACCTTTTTCACAGTATAACATTTAAGATTATAGTTAAATATGAAACCATCACTAAATTCTTCCCTTTCAAGATCAATTACAAATTTAATGACTTTGTTAACCTTATCTTCATATTCAAGGTTGCATTAATCAATATGCATCCATCTTTAATCCATGATTAGCCAATCTATGAGAACCATACACATAAGAATATTAACTAAACTCTATATCACATGAATTTGTATATATTCTCAGATAAATCTTAATACATATAGACATTCATACAATTACATACATCAACAATCTATCCTAAATCATCTAAAATTGAACATTTCCAAGTTATACATATCTAAAGCTAAAATATTTCCATACATATACGGAGGGAATCTTCTATATGTAATATATTTTGTGCTTAAGTTTATAAAGATGATCATAAGTTAATAAAGAATAAAAAAATATTTTAATAAAGCTTTATAAACTTAACACTTAACATCATAAGATGAATATATTAAGACAGACTTAAGAAAAGAAAACCCACACACTTACATTGAAAATATCAAAACACATAAAGAATGAAAACCTAAGAATATTAGTAGGTGTATCTTATTTGCACTTAAGAGTAGAAAATTAACATTTTAGTTTTTCTTGATTTTGTAATACAAAGGTTCATGTTGGAGGAATCTCGAGTTTGCAAATACTAACTAGAACGAATTAGTCCTATATTTTGCACTCTCGCTAGTGCTTTTGTATTTTTTTGCACTTTTTATGTTAGCTCAAAATAAAGATGACTTGGAAATAGATACCATTTAATCCAAGGTAGTTTTAGACATTGTTTAGCTAAAATAATAATCATTTATATTAAATTGGTGTCATTCTAATTAAATATAATATAACATTAGTTATAATAGAGAAACCATCATTATTTAATTTTAGGCATTAGTTATTTGTAAGCAATTGACATTGTTTTGTAAATATATTTTAATATAACTTAAATATTACATTGAGTTTTAGAAAATTATATCAACTAGTAAAAAGCAAACTAAATATTTTATAAACTAGCCTTGAGGTGGATCTCAAGTGTGAGAAAGTTAAAAATTTGTATAAATAAGATGAAAGGTTTATTATGTTTTTAAGACATTAATTTTTATAATTTGAAGGAATTTTTCATAGTAAATTATATGTTCATTTTGCATATTTTTTTCAACTATATATACATCAACACATTGAATATGAGTTATAGCCCTATTTTTCCCCTTTCTTTATTCGGGGACTTCAACGAGGAGCCTTACAAGCTCAAAAAATGGCAATTCTTCACATTTTCCTCAGACAGTGGGAATGAATTCTATTACTTGATTATTGATAGAGCACCCGAAGCTTATTGGGCTTTCAGAGGCATAACAGGAAAGAGATGACGAGCCTATTCTATTATACGATACCACACCTAGTGCTTTTGGAAATGGTCAATCAGTTTAAAGTGTCGAAGGCTTTGGATATTTGGAGAATTTCATTGCAAAAATATGATAAAGAAGACATCGATATATAAAAATTCAATTTGTATTAAATTCATTTTATATATTGTTATATCAACAAATAAAAATTTATAATAATATTAAATAAAAAAGGGACTTTTGTCTTCCATTCTTATTGCTAACTTCATTGCTAATTCTCAGAACAATCATCTAAAACTACACTTCATCATCTATTACATTTAGATACATTTGCTTTAGTAAATTATAGATTTAAGTAATACATTTGTCTTTATTAAAAATTCTAGAATATTTAAAGAGGAGAAAAATAACTCCCTATAATCTCATTTGACACATTGATATACTTACACATGTGTAAAAACAAAGAAAATTATATTCTTAGATAAAGTGAGTTAAATGAAATAAGAGGGAATTTGTTTTTCCCATGCTTAAATACTTTAGAATTAGATAATGGAAGTTAGGACATCATCGGGATGTTTTTAATTGGAGAATGAACATGAAATATATAGGCAATAAACAAAACTACAAACACCAGTTATTGATTAAAAATTAATATCTTAGGCATGCTTGTTTATCAAATAAGTAGTAGTTACATCCCCTAATGAAACTTTTAAAATGCTTTTAGACGTTAATTAATAATGAAACTAACTTATGAATATTTTGTCATCCTAGGTGACCTTTGAATTACCTTTTGAGCAATGGTTTCTTAAATAATTGATGCCTTATTTTAGCATAAAGTAAGTCACTTAAGCTTCTATATTTCTTTGTGAATTATTACATCTAATTGTATTCCATAAAAAAATCCTACACTAGATCATCGATACACTTTTATGGCATAATTGCCATGTACCTAAAGTTGAAAGAAGCTTATCCATTTTTCTCATGTTGAAGTGCTCTTTAGATTTAAGAAAGATCAACTATTTACTCCACAGAAGCATCACATCTAAGACTTTAACAACTCCAACAAAAAGAATCATTAAGTAGGAAATATTAGAGTCCTAGATAAGTGCTTCCACATGATTCAAACCATTTCAAAGGATTAACATAAACATAAACATAAAAAGGAGTAAGAACAAAATTTCAAACTAGGTGAGGGAAAATAATGGGTGTTTGTTAACAAAGTAAACTAACACCATATGCTTTAACCTTTCAAAAAATGGAGTAGGTTTCCAAAACTTTTGACTTCAATTACTTAAAAAAATGTGTAAATATTTTCATTTGTCTTTTTGGATGACGATTAAGGAAAAAATTGACATCTTAATTTTTAGGACAAAAGTTTTGACATTGATTATTTCTATATTCGATGCAGTAAAATTCCTAGTAATTTAAAAAATATTATCACTTTAACATAGATGTAAGTTATTTTCTTTATCCATTATCCTAAGTTTACATGTAATTTCAAAACTATCATTAAGTCAAAATAAACTTTGTTAAGAATGTAAACTAACATAAATCAACTAACATAAAAGAGTAATTTTAGAGCAATGATAACACTTCCATAAACATCCATAGGCTACTTCCTAGTGTCTTAAGTAGCTATGATAGTTTTATCTATAAGGATTATCACTATCAATTGTGATTCAAGAACATCACGAGGATTTTTCAATAAAGGGGCAAATTTCTTTGAAATAAAAGTATAGGTAACACTAAGATCAAATTGTATTCTAGTAGAAATATTATCTACATTGAAAGTACTTATAACTATTGCATTTGCCACTTGGGCTTCTTAACAAGTCAAGGTGAAAACTTTGGCTTGGTTGGCACTTATATTCTTCTTATGACCTCTTCCTTTACCACCTCACCTTTGAGTGGCTTGGTTTTTTGTTGAAATGGATGAGTGACATAGGAGTGCCCATTTAAGGAAAGATAAAGTTATTTCCAAAATTTAAAGGATTTACCATGTATTCCCTTCCCTTATGGCTCACTTTGTCATATTAATAACATACTATTAGATTGTTTCTTCCATATGGCCCATTATGCCTCCTATTACATTGCATACACTAAAATGGTTCCTAATAGAAAGTGCTTTGACCTTGCAAAGCCTTAGCTTCAAAACCTAGATTGACCCTTAGAAAATTTTGTTAGCTCATCTCATTTCTTCAAATAGTTGGTGTACTTCAAGGGTTCTTTGGATTCATTAATCCTATTATTGAATTACTTTCATCATTTATAGGAGAAACTTGAAAGGACATTCCTTTTATTTGTTAAGTTACACATACCCCTTTTAACTCATTCCTCTTTTAAATTCTTGTAATGGCCTAAAATTAATTTAAGGTAGTTATAGATACATCATTATACATTTTATAAGAATATTATCATAAAAGTGGTGATTATAACCTTAAGCATAGGAAATTGCATGGATGAGATAATATAGGCATGAAAGAGAGTATGGATGCTTGGATTAAGTTTAAAAGAGAGAAATTTGAAAATCATGATAAAAAAATTCCATGAGTGTTAATTATCTGTATTTTTAGAATTTTAGAGTGTTTGTAAAGATATGTAAGGAAAAGGATCTATGTGGAAATCATTAGACATAGACTCTAAAGTGTGAGGATTTCAATTTATGGGAAAAATAGGAGATAATTGAATGAGAATGATGGATTGGAATGAACAAGAAAATTATGAAATAAGAATCAAGTTAAATATTACATAAAATTTGGAGGTAGCTTATTTTTGTAGAATTTTTGTGCACTTGATAATATTTTGGCTATAACTTGGCCTAAAAACATCCAATTTACAAATTGTTAAAAGATTAAAAAAATTGACATCTAGAACTTCAATTCATGTAAATTTCATTATTGAATTCTTAATAAATCAATCACAATTTTTTTTTAAAATAAAGGTAAATCTGAACATCATGACACTAACTAACCCCTAGTAATTTTATCATAACTTTTTTAGGGACATTCCATTGATACAAGGTTAGCGCTAATGGTTAGGGAAAACATAAAGCTATTTCATGCAATGGGTCATAGTATATTGAAAAATACATAATTTCCTTTGAATGTGATGTGATAAGGATAAAAAATAGTGAGCATTTGAAATATAAATACAAACACCTAAGGAAAGTCATTTAATTAAGTAAAAAAATGTATAAGAATGTATTTCAATTATGGTCCAAGAAATTTTAAAGCACATTATTAGAAAATACTTTAGTTTAGATCACCAATGGGTTATATGATGACTTATGAGTACATGGAATAGTATAGGGCTTAAATATTAAAAAATGGTAGGAGTTGGGCATAAAATTAAATTGTGAGGACCGAGAGAAGAGCTTAATTTGCCTTAGGTAAATGAAGGGATGAAATTTCTTCTTAAACCTCCCTAAGATTAAACTCAATCCACTCTTTAAATTAGTTAAAACTTAGGGGTTAAGTGTCATACTTTGAGTTGTTGTTAAAACAAGTTAAGACTTTAAGGATAAGTTTATAAAAAGCATACCTTGAAAATCTTAAATGTTAATAAATGGGTAAGAGTTTCAACTAAAACACTCTACATTTACTATTACCCTCCCATTCTGTTATGCTACACCCACCCAAAAATAACACAAAATATTCTATCTTCCTTTTGTAAGCATAATTGAAACTCCTATAATGCTAAGAGTAGGTTTGAGCTTCATTCTAGTGGTCATCTTCTTTAAATTTGAAAGATGCATTTTGTGGTTCATCTTTTTTGGATTTCAAGGAAGCATACCAAGGCAAGTATTCTCCACATACTCTTATTCTAGATTATTTCCACATCATCTATTAAAAGATATACACAAGTAGTTTGGATTGAAAATACAAAGAAGAAAAAAGAAGAAACATGCAAATAAAAAGAAAAGAAAGAGTTCAATAACATAAAGTGTATGCCTAATAAAATATATGTAATATCCTTAAAAGAAATAAAGAAATTTAAATCAAATTTATTAGGTGTTGTTATGAATCAATAAATTTGGAATAATTATATAAAGATCCTATTGGAAAATTCTGATGTTGATAGGGCAAGAATTGACATTTTGAGTTTAAAATTTCAATATTCTGATTCAAACTATTTTTTTATTGGAATTGATTTTGACAAATTTTTGAAATCCTATTTATAATTTTTATGTAATTAAGCTAAAAAAATTAAAAGGAAATATTAAATAGAAAACTCCCTAAGTAATTAATCGAATAGCATATTCGGGTGAGATTTGAGTAGATTATAGAGAAAATTAGAGTATTCACACAACTAAAATTTTTGTGAGAAATTTATTAGAGATTAATATGAATAAAAAATATTTGAAAATAATAAAAGGAACTATTAGAAAAGAATTTATTATATTTTTAGCTTAGTAGATTGAAAACTCACCCTTTTGAGCTTAAAATTAAGATATATTTGAATTGGGAAATTTTATTTTGTTATGGACTCATTAGGATTGATTTTTGAAGGCTCAAATGGACTTATAAAAGGGCCCACATGTGCAACAAGCTTCCAAAGGAAGTTAGGATGTAAATGTTATTAAATCAAAAGTCAATGGCATTTCTAGAAAAAATAGGCAAAATTTCAATTTGTGCAAATTTAATTTGTTCAAAAGTGATAGAAGGGAAGAAGGATAGAATGCATGATGGCTTCCTTAATTCTAATCATATTTATTATTTATTTTTAATTAAAATTAAAAAATGGATAAATTTGGTGAAAATTGATTGCTTAGAAAGTTATATAAAAGGAATTTGGCAAAAAATATTCATATTTCCTCAAAGAGCAGTCATGGATATGAAGAGTTTAAGAGAGGGATTTTTATACTTTAATCAAGTGAATAAATATTGAAATAAAATTTACAAAAAAAACTTTGCATCTTTGCAAATAATTGTTATCCCTATAAGTGAAGATAAGAATGCAAAAAGAAAAGGTCAATAGAAATTGTTTTTCATCATCTAAAAATTTAATTTTAAGTATTTTTAGGTGTTTATAGTGTTATATTATGATTTTGGAGTTTTTGGATTTTTTTAAAAATTTTTAGATATTTTTAAAATGAATATTCATGAGAAATATATGAATTGAGCTTAAAATAGGGTACTAGATTCTGCCCCTTCTATTTTGGGGAATTTTGATAACTGATTGATCATTAAAAATTGTAAAAAAATATGCCTTGGATATCTTAAGATGTTAGAAAGCTAATGGCATAACTTTCATTGAAATCGGAGTTATTTTGAGTATTGAAAAGGTCTAATTCCTAAAGTAGCTCTAATGTTGTTCAAAAATGGTAGAATTGGATGGATGAATTTTTATGACCAAGAAGATTAGGAGATTTTGATGGAATATATTTTTTTATTGATTAAATAATATTTTGAAACCTCATATATTTATTTGGTAAGTTTTTGAGATTGTTTGGATATTTTAAAAATTCATCTTTTTAAAGATTGCCGCTGCTGCCTTATTTTATTTATAGTAGACTAAGGCTGCATGAATAGTCCTTAGGAAGCTTGGAATTGTGTCAAACAATTGATATTTTACAAAATATATGTGTTAGATATATTGTTGCCCATTTTAGGGATATATGGAAATGGTCGAATACCTAAAAGAAATTTATTGTAAAAAATTAGCAACCTAGTAGGATAATAGTTTTGTAAAAGTCTTATGGCTAGTTGGTAACTACTTTAGCTATATCCTATGAAATGTGATAATGAGATGCAGGTGACGTATTACATTGAAAAAATATATTTAAAGTATATTCATATCATCAAAATCTAATACTTTAATTGTTTCGTACTTTGAATTGGAAAAGTTGGCATATGCTAAGAATTTTAGATTTTTCAATGCTAAATTTGAAACATTGAAGGGTACGAGGGTTTAAGATAGATAAATAGTATCAAATAAGCTTTTCTAAAGTATTAAATTGTAATATTTTCATCTATGTAAGTTTGATTTTAAATTACCATAGAATGGTATATTTCCAGCTTCCTAGTTTTAACTTGAGAAAGAGAAATAATTAGTATTCTTGTATTCATAATGTTATTATAAATGATTGTGAACTAGGAAGATGAGAAGAGAATGAATTGAACTACCCTAAGCTTTCATAGTGAATGCACCCTATCAGGTAAGTATATATCTTACGACTAATTTTATCTTGATAAAAAATGATTTAAATATTGTGAATTGTATCTTCTTATTAGTAGTTTGAATTTTAGATTTTTGTGTATATATATGCACTCATGCATAAATTCAATTTCATGATATAAGTACAAATAGTAATTGTTTAAAGTATGCAGCGAAAGCATAATAATGTTATTAATGATCGTCAAATGTTTATGATTGAGCTTTCTATCATTTGTATGCAAAGGATTATAGTGTGGATTATGTTAAGATGTGAACAAGTGTTATGGCTATACATGAAGGCATGACAATGTTATTATATCGATACTATTATATGTTAATATTTGCCCCATGTTAATGAACTAAGTTCTATTAAATTTATTACAATATAAATTATATCATGAGTGATACTAAGATTGAAAATATGACGGGGCTAATGATGTGAAAGTCGAATGAGAATTTTTTGGCAAACAACTGTGATGGATATAAGAATGATTTGAAAGCCAGATAGGAAATTCCTAACAAACAGTTAAGAAAAGTATAAAGTTGACTTTGTAATAAAAAAGTAGCTACATAAGTGTTTGTTATATTTGAATGTGTGATTTGGGTGGCATTTGGTTTGTAGAATATTTTTGATATTCTTGAGAATGTTTTAGGAAAATATTATATTCTCATGTTTGGTTCAAGGTTTGAAAAAAATTCCTAAGAATGTCACATTCTTAGGAATATTTTTATCTTAACTTTCCCCCTAAAATATTTTAATAGGAAAAGGTAGGAATCTCAAATTCCCGTGAAATAGGAATATTGATTAAAATAAAAGGACAAAATTATCTTCACACTTAATTCTTTTTTTATTTATCACTTTATCAAATAATTTTTAATTTAAATTAAAAATAATTATCACTTTATTTTTAAACTATTTTTATTATTAAGAAATATAATAATACTAATTTTTTAATTATAATTCCTTTTCTATTATTATTCCTAATGCTTGGAAGATTATTTTAATATAATTATATATACATATTATTTTTTTCATTAAAAAATAATACAACAGGCTTGGAATTTCTTTAAAAAAGGGTATATTTATACATAAAATATAAAATAATAATATTTTTATATTAGTTAAGAAATTATAATGTAAAATTTAATACCAGTATGAAAAATTACTGTAAAAATAATTTAACCATGAAAATTTATAATTTTATAAAAAGAGAAATACCAAGTATATTTGATATTATAATAATAGCTTAAATAAATTAGGCTTACTTCATTTTGAAAATTAATCTAATAATAATAATTATTATAATAAAGTATAAAATATTAAAATATAATAGATTAAATATTAAAATATAATAAAATGTAAAATAATTATATATATATTAATAAATTTTTAGATATTAATATATTGAAATTTAATTTATTAGTGTTAAAATTTTTTAATTATTTATGTAGTTTTAAATAAAAATATGATTTACTATATTATATTTTATAATGAAAAAACTTGATAAGGGTATTTTTGAAGTAATCTCAAGATTTACAAGAATATTAATTATGAACCAAATATAGTAACGTAGCATATCTAGGAATCTAATAAAATATTTTTAGAGAAATTTATAGTGAATCAAATATAGGAATATTATATTCCTATTAGTTAAACTCCTAAGAATCACATTCCTAGGAATGTATACTTTCCTAAGGATGTCATATTCCATGAACTAAATGCTACCTTGATGTGACTTTGGAACTTTACTTATGATTGGATATCTCTATTTGACATGATTGTAAAGACTTAATGTGATAGTGACAATTTGTTTGTATTTAAGTGTAATGGCTATTTGTGAGTGTGATGCTTACATGGAATTGGTGGTATTTGTAGGCCTTGGCAACCCATACCCAAGAAGGGGTGAATTGAGTATTTTTAAAACTTTTACCATTTTTGAAATTTCCTTTAGAAAACCTTTGATTTTAGGAAGCAATAAGAATGATTTTGATTTAAACACTTCCAAGAAAGTTTTATGAAGATATTTGTTGCACTCAAGATATAATAATTTAGGGAATTAGTGCAAACTAACTTATTCAACTATCTATAAACAAAACATTAAGAGGATAATTCAATGAAAAGATTTGCACACAATAAATAGCAATTCAATGCACTGGTGCAAAGCCAGTCATTTAATTATTCATAAATGGAGTTCTTTTTCAACTATTTAATTCAACCATGTAATCATTTAAGCATCAAGATTTATATTAAAATATAATGTATAAAACAATTAACAACAAAAAAAATATAACATAAAACATAATATATTAGCAACCAACAATAACAAAACAAAAGAAAAACTAAAGCATATGTAGAAAAAATAAAGAGATAGGGTAAAGAGATTAAACACAAAGATTTACAGTGGTTCCTCCCTTGGATATCCTCACGAGGTGTATATCTACTCTCCAAGCTCTCCAAGCTTGTGTATCAATCCACTATCCCTTCAAGTTTTAATTGGTACTTGAAGAAGCCTTACAATTCCTTGCCCTTCCTTAAGCCAAATCTCTCTTTACAAGGGATTCCATACCTTTTCGATGATTCTCTAAGGGATACCTCACCCTTTACAATTCTAAAGTGATACAAGATGAAAATAAATTCATACAAACTCTCTTAAAGAGTGGATGAAACAAACGAAGCACTTGAAATAGAAGAATTTCATAAACTAAAGCTCAAATCATGATTTGATGAAAAAGGATGTAAAATAGTGTTTAATGTTAAGGTTCAAGCTCTCTCTCAGTTATAGTTTATGTTTCTTAGCTTATATAGGAAGCCCATGGACTATTATATGTTAGTGTATATGCCCTAAAACTAATCATATTATTTTAATGGTAATTTCAATTATTATATTTATATATATTGTCTGCATAATATATTCAATTATGATAATAATCTTAGAATAATTATATTCTTAAATGTCTTTAATCATATATCATTGTGAATTAGGTTGCTTTGATATGTTAAGACTAGCATGTGTGAAGACTTATATAAGATATTAAGTTTACACATGAGTACAAGTTAGAGAACTTGTATACTAGACCGACCCATATTAAGAACACTGCATGGATCGTTATATGAGTGTTATGAGTGGTTCTTAGTGATCATTATTAATATGGTCCTTTAACTTGAGATCACTAAGGTTTCCTACATGTGAGTTTCATATTTTGATACTATTCTGTGTCACTAATGGTTGAGTAAATGCAAGGGTAGATATTGGATATGTCACATATCATGCGGAGGGGTTTGTGTGATCAGGATAGGATTTGTCCCTCCTATATAATAGGAGTAACATCTATAGGCCCCTTGATTAAGTAAAGATGAGAAAATGTATAACCATGCTCAGATGAATTGACATGGGATGTCAATTACATTTATTTCAGTTAGCTTACTTAGGAATCAAGAAACCTTAAGATTGGGCTATATGGGAATGACACGGTCCATGTCTCGTGCTCAATCTAGATGTATAGGACAAAAGGACATAGGTGATGATCACGTGTAAAGGTTTAGTCAAATCACTGACTTTCTCATTACTTGGTTAATAATGATGTGTTGCTAGACACCAATCATTGTTTATGATCATTAATATGATTAATGATCATTGCTAACGTAATTAGAATCTGTAGGGTCATACACTTAGAGCTTAGTGAATTTGGAATTAATTGACCAAATTGTTTGAGCTTAATATTTGGGAATTCATATTTTAATTATAAGGCCCAATAGTAAGCCTATAATTGTACATGGAATAAAACCCAAATAGGTTAGGTTTTTCTATGCACCTATTTAAATAAGCTTGTTGGGTAATAATAGGATTATTATCATTATTCACGCACCCTAAAAAGGCATAGAAAAAATCCTAGCACCTCTCCTTGATCAAAACCCCTGATGAGGCGTAGCTAGCACTACGAGGCGAAAAGAGATCAATTCCAACCGGCATTTGTGTGGACATTCATCAGTGATTCATGAGTTCTTGTGGATACCATAGAGATGCAATCATATTAAACGCTGCACTGGTGATCTGATCTTCTAGTTTCTATTTCGATTCGTGATTTGGAGAGCAGATTGGATTGAAAAATGGACAGAAGCAGATCGGATTTGCTATGTAGCAGATAGAAGATTTTTAGCCGAAAGGTATAAACCCTAATCCCTAATCTATGGCATTCTAAATTCGCATGGATCCTTGGTAGAAATCATGCAAAATTTTTATTCTACTGTGCATGTATGATGCGTGATTTCCAACATTATAGCCATTTGAGGTTGTTAAAAATGAAAATTAGCCATTACTAGCCATTATTAATGCACCAAAATGGTTAGAATCAATTGGTAAATCGATTCACTTAGACAAATTTGTATACTCAACTTTAGAAGGTCATAACTTCTTTATTTTAAATCTCTTTTGAGTAAATAACCTATCTTTGGAAATTTATTTAAGTCTACTTTCAAATGGAACTAGTTTCATGCTCATATATAATATAATTTTTGAGATATGTTCAAAACAATGAGCAAAGTTCAGAAACAGTAAATCTATAAAAATCTCATTTTGAAACTCAATTTGCATAATTCATAACTCTTTCATATATTAGTAATTTTAAGAAAATAACTTATCCATGGAAAGATATTTAAGTCTATTCTTATGTACAAATAATTTCATTCTCATATAATTTTTAATTTTTAAGATATGATCAAAACAATGAGTACACATAAAAAATGATTGAAATATAGAAAACTAATTTCTAAACTTGTCTTGAAAGAATCATAACTCTTTCATATATTGATTATTTTAAGCAAATGATATATCCATAAAAGTATCTTTGAGTATATTTTCATATTAAAAATTTTTGATAGTCAAATCATAAGTATTTTATGAAATATAATTAAGAGAATAATCAAAGGTCAATATTGAAAATATTAAAATCTCATATCTCATTGGTTTTTGAAATGTCCCCATAAGTTATCTTGTAAAAACAAGATTGTGGGCTATCTTTTTAAAATATTTTGATCAAGCTAAGATTATAAAAACATGTTTGAGCTATATATCATGAAATATTCTAGTTTATGAGAAAGTTTAAGACTTAAGATGAAAAACTATACCAATTAAATCCTTAGACTTTTTTAGATGCTTCCAAGCTTTCAAAAACTTTAATCTTCTCAACCTTAAATACGTGGATTACATCTCCTTTTTTGTCTTTTTTCCTTGTTCTAGAGTTGAGCACAATATGATATTCCATTTCCTTGCTTCAATGCTCACTCTTCTTCATTTTGGACTTTCCTATATACAGGTTTATAAACTTTGCAAACCATATAGTTAGTCCAATCTAATATATCAAGATATTGATGCATAATTCTCATATAAGACAAATTAGCATAAGAACATGCATAATCATCATATCATATATCTTGATCAATCATATTCTTAATGATGCTTGTATAAAATATCATTTTTTTAGCACATAATCAAGCACTAGCATTATAACCATAATCTAACATGTCTATTTTATAATATTTTGGTATAAAGACATGCAATTCTTTTACATAAGACAAGAACAAGTATAAGAAATGCATATACAAGAACAAGTATAATCATCATGTCATATATATATACATCAATCATAACATTGTATATCTATTAATGTATATCATTTTTAGCATAAGACATACAATGCTATTGTAACACTTATTTGTCATAATCAAAACTTATCACATAAAATCTTAAGGCTAATAGTATCCGATATTAAGTTCTAATGGGTAGTTGAGATTCCTATGATTATGTTATGAGGAATAGAGTTTAAGTAATGTGCAAGTAAACTTCCATTTCAGGGCATGGTTGCACATATTTTAGAATTTTAGGAAATGGGTTTGCTAACAATTTTCCAATTTAGTATATGACTAAACTATGATTATATATACATATAAAATTGATCACCTAAAAATAGTGGTAGATATATGCTTATTAAGTTCTCGTAACTCACTTCATTTGTTTCCAATGTTTTCAAATTAAGATAAGAACTCTTAAAACTTATTGCATTTATGAAGATCTAAGACCACCTTACAAAAGAGTTTTAACAGTTGGATAAGGATCAGACATTGAAAATGGAATTTTGTTGTTTTAGAATTTGATATGTCAAATTATATATATTGTTGAGTTTATGTGTTGAATTATGTAAAATTATGTATATTACTAATTGTTGTCGTATTTGCAAAGATACAAATTTTGTATTTTAGGGCATTTGATCCTCGAGAAATGCCTAAAAATGGAGGAGACTCTATCCAGTTTTTAGTGATAATTTTAAAATATAATTTTAAGTCCCTTTGGAATTTGGAAATTCTTGTTAAATAAAAAGATTCAAAATAGTTAAGGCTTGTGAAAATTGGTAACAAAATTTATATCAGTCATAGTCGGAGTTAGGTTGTGACAATATGCCAAACTTTGCTTGAAAATATTAATTTTGAAAAGAAATGAAGAAAAATCCCTTGATAAGTGCCTTAGTGTTTTGAATACTTTGGGGAATTAAAAGGAAATATGATTTTTGAACAATCTTTGATTTAGATGCATAAGCAAAAGAAGAACATATAACAATTTGGTTATTTGTATATATTTTTTTTGAAGTAGTCTTCTAGTTAGGAATCAAGATTGTTTGATTTTAAAGGGAAGTATATGAGTTCTTTTAAAACAATGATGATAATACATGACTTAAGAGAAAAAGTTATGATAGGAGAAAGTGATAAAAGAAATGAGAAAAGAAGAGGAGGTATATTTCAATCACCCTTAAGAATTGTGAATAAAAATATCTTTTAAATTACTAAGGTGATTGTAAGTATGTGTAAATGGTGTAGGCTATGTGGTTATTTATTTTAATAGTGCAAAGTTCATTGTATTCTCTCAAATTAGATATGTATATTTTGGCCATTCCTAAAGTTAATGGTTAAAAATCCTTATTTAATTAGTAGAATAACCATATATCCATAAGTTAATGATATTATTTATGTGGTGCTAAGTTTTGTGATGCTAAACTTACTTGTTATAGCCTAAATTTTGGACTATTGTGATTGATGTAAAGATATTAATTGAATATCTTTACAAGCCTTTCTAAACTATTCTAATTTATAAAATTAACTATTTTCTAATATATAAATGATACAAAAGCACAAGTGTAGAAATTTCACTAAAACTTATTTTTTTTTAACTTTGTATATGCATTATTAACCTAGAAAACAATTTTCAATATTGATGAGATTCAATCTCTTATTTAAAAATAGACATATAATAATTTCTTTTACAATCCAAATTTAAAACAAAACAAAAGTGGTTTACTTTTTTGATTAAGAAATAGTTCAAACATAATAACTTTAGAAAATTAGAAATATTAGTGAAGTGATTTTAGAAAAATAATTTTTTATCAAAAAATAATTAAACTTTTTTTAGTAGAACCTTAAACGGATAATTTTTCAAAAATTACCTTTAGAAAGAGATGATTTGTTAAACAAAATCTCAAAGGACCTTTTTGATAAAACAATTTGAAATCAAACTTATAAAATTTATTTGAAATACTATTTTTTGGAAATTCCTTAGGAAACCTAAAAGATAATTTTAAAGTTAACTTTTTAAAAACTAAGTAATAGACTTATTTTAAAAGTTCAAGGCATGAAACCAATATAATAGAATAGGACCATGTTAGAAAAACTCAAAAAATGGATGATCCTATTTATAAAATGCTTTAGATATAACATACTTTTTTTAAAATATAGAAATTTGAGTAATCATACTTTATATATTTGAGAAAATATTTAGAAAAGATATGTGTTTAAAATTAATTTTGATGAAAACCCCTTTTTTCTTGAAAAATACCATGAAAATTCTTGTTTATGCTTTATCATAACCTTTAAGTGAAGCAAAGATAAAGAAAATAGATGAAGCATGTACTAATATACATCATATATATAGTAGCATAATTAAACATATGCATCCTTAATACAATTAGGGTATTAGGGTCTTACCATACCCTTTAAACATTATGATGCTGCAACAAATCAATGAATATATATAGATAACATTAAATGAAAAAGAAGCTAAGTGACAATGACTATCCTAGCTATTTATAGGATCATTAAAATAAAAAGTTACAATAGAATCATGGTCCTCATACTGTGAGTCATAAGGTCATCTACTATAGATGATATTGGTGTAGAGACTAGAGATGTACTACTCGCATCTATGTATGTTACAATACATTACCATCCTCATAGATCAACAACATGAAATGAAATTCCTATTGATATGTATGGAATTCTATGTAGTATACATTCCACCAAATGTTCATAATCTTAATAGGAAGCATCAAAAATAGTATTTGCAAAAACATATGCATAAGTTGAGTAACTATTAAAATTACCTAGTGAGATAGTTATAACATAAATTTTCTAATCAATTTTAATTTAGATGACATTTATATGCAAGACATATATTAGATATCTCTTTACCATGAGATAATAGACAATCTTTTCTCAATTATAAGATAAAATATAATTCAATGATTAATAAGAAATTAAACAATCAACTATCTAAATATATGGTAGGGAGGCCAAAAAAGGTTTCTCCTTGTCACTTTGGGCTAACATTATCCTTCCTATGTTACAACTTTGTCTTAATCAACTTTATCCCACTTATACTTTCATGTGACTCAAAAATTAAGTTATTGAGCCAATCCCTAAGATTCTCCACATGCTCTCATATCACATAATCGTATCACAACATCACATATAACATTCAAGCCAATAATAACATGTTTGATATAAAGCTTTTATTTGCCTTATACCTATAATTTCACATATGACATAAAAGCTAGTTTCACATAGAGCTTTCAGTTGGCCATTCTACATAATCAGATAAGGTTAAAATGTCATCCAAAATCATAATCAAAATATAACATAAAGACAATCTAGTAAGAGAATATTAATTAGATGTCTAAAATTGACTAGTTGAGTGAGATCATCATCTTGCAAAGTTGGACACATATTAGTTAGATGTCTAGAATTAGAGCAAGTACCATACAATTTTGGTTTTTTTTTTTTTTTGCTTGAGTAATGGTTATAATTAGTTTAAGGACCAAGGAAGTAAAATCTGCTAGTTGCCCTTTAACATTGGATATGCTAACTTCATTTACTCTCTTAATTTTAGAATTTCTCCTACTTCTAGATTGTTAAGAATTGGCAACATATTAGAGATCAAATTCCAAGTAGCATTAGGGTTCATATCAATTAATCCGCTAGTACTAGTAGTATCAATCATGCTTCTATCTATTACTAGGAGCCATCCATAAAAATACTAAATTAGTAACTAGTTAACTATTTAATGGTGAGAATAGCTAGCACACAAGCTCTTAAATCTTTCCTAGTATTCATATAAACCTCCCTTAAATTAATAAATGTTGCAAATTTCTTTTTTGATGTTTGCAAATTTTAGAGGTAAGGAAGTATTTTTCTAGGAAAAGTGTTTTCATGTCATACCATGTAGTGATAGGACCAGATAAGAAGTAATAGAGCCAATATTTGGCTAAGCCAATTAGAGAAAAAGGAAAGGCTTTTAGTTTGATATCTTTTTTTGATATGCCTTAAAGCTTCATGCTACAACATACTACATCAAACTACTTTAGATGCTTGTGAGATCTTCCCTTACAAGACCATAAAAAGTGGGCAAAATGTATGAAAATAAATTTCAATTAAAAAAGAGCATTAAGATTATTATATTAAATACATAAAGGTTGGTAAGTAATATTAAGGGTAACAAGTTCCTTCGAAGTCTTATTATGTTATTGCCAACCATATTTTGAAAATTTAATTTATGATATCTTTTTAATTTACTCAAGGTTCTCTCAATTTTAGGATGATAACTTAATGTCATACCATGACAGGACCTAGTCATGCATTAAAATAAACTAAAACTAAATAAAAATAGAAATCACAAAATTCTGGTAAACTACTAAAAATATTAGAAAAATAGAGCAAAATTTTAAAAAATAGCAAATAATGTTTTTTAGTCAAAAAATGCAATGGTGCTTAGAAAATTTTAGGCATCTTTTGGATGACCAAGTTCCATCCCCAAATTTCATTAAAAATTTTGCTAGATAACACCATCTAAAAGCTTGAAAAACACTAAAAATAAACCAAAAATGTTGAAACAAATGAAACTATCTACAAATTGGCTAACTAATATTTGGCAATAGTGCTAAAATTTTGATGAACATAGTTTCACACTAAAATTAATATCATACTTGCTCAAAACTATAATAAGTGGCAAGTTTGAGTTGCACTCAAAGAAATAAAAGCTAATAACAAAAAATAGAACGTAAATGGGGGGTTTTAAAAATAGATTAAAACATGCAATGAAAGTAGGATTAAATAAAGTAAACAAAATGTTAAAACTCAATTCATTGAATTTCACACTCCAAATGTAAATTTATCATCAACATCAATAAGATTACTCTTGATTCAACTACTTAGCTACAAAATTATTTAGATGCATTGTAGTAATCCCAATTAATATTACAAATTAATCACTTAATACTAATTAACTTAAGATTGATGCTAATCCTAATCAACTAGTAAAAGCAATCAATTCACAAATAGTCAAGACTAAATCAACAATCTTACTCATGAGAAATTACGCATTCATCCCTTGATTCTCTTAAGTTATTATAATTTTAAACGTGAAAATTAAACACCTCATTGTTATTGGTTATGGCAAAAAATAACTAGCCTACATACAAGAATCAATTGCAATCAAATTGTAGTTGTAGATTATAAAGAGTTATTAACTTAGAGGTTGAATTAGCTAATCACTCAAAACAATCACAAAATAAGAATGTAATAGAAAAGTAAGAGATAGATTAAACAAGAGTAAATTAAATTAAATTAGAATCTCAAAAATCAACTAAGATTGGAGTTCTTAAACCCTTGAATTGATGTAAAAGAATCAACCACATATGATGGTTGCATGAAGAAATAATAGAAGAGAATGGTTGTTGCCTAAAAAAGTGAATTCCCTTTGGAGGCATAAAACCTACTTAAATCTAATTTTCTAAGTTACAAAAGCCAATGAGACAAGTAAATATATCTCCTAGGATTATAAAGAATAGGGCTTTGCCCAATTTAGAAGTCCATAACCTATTTTACAAATTAGGTTACTAACAGCATTTATTGTAATAAATTTTTGTAGTTTGTTTTCTATCTATTACAAGACTCCTAAAACTACATCGTTTCATCAAAATGAAATTTGAATCATGTTGGGCTTGGCTTAGGCAACTTTGGATGTTAGTTTGAGCCAATTTGTAATTTTGGAGCTTCATTTAAAACCAAAAACAATGGCTATGTCTAGTTAGATAACACCATTGCTTTATCTTCATGACCATACTTGGCCCTTCAAACTTTTGAACTAGGTTCTAGCCAAAACACAAAGCTTTAGAGCTTCCCCTTAACTTTTAATGATATAAAAATTACTTAAATCGAAGATTTAGAGCTCAAGTTATGGCTAAAAATATAAAAGAGTATAAAAATTAAGTATTAACTAAATAATTTAAAAACATTGGAAAATAATTATCCAATCACATAAAAAGTTCAATTCCATACAAGGCATAAAATAAGATGATATAATATAGACATTATTAAGCTCATCACTCACTCACTAAATCTCTATGACTTACTTCATCCTTGTTTAATGCTTTTAGGTACCCATTAGTCTGATGAAGGATGCTTGTGTGTGAAGAAGTACCTTGGCTATCACAATAAACCATCGTAGAAGAATTTTAATTTAAAAAAAATTGAAATAAGAGTTGGACAAAACTACAAAAAAATTAATCCAAATTTTTGGATCGGATGTTAAAATGTATTAATAAATGTCAGTAACATAAAAGTTAAGAACTAGTTAATGATTTGGAAGAAAGTAGAGTTGACCCTTATCTCTATAGTGCTCGTACACATTGATGACATTTAAACTATTTATCAACCTTAAAACTGAAGAACAACTAAACCTTCAAACGTTATATAAAACCTTCAAATGTTTAAACCATTAATGTTAAATAGTATGACAGTTTCTTTTGAATCAATGGTCACAAAAAATATAGCTTTATGGTTGTTATCAAATAACTGGCTCATGACTAATTTTTTTTTATTAATTTGATTACCATTTGATTCCTTTTTTATCTTCAATTGGCCATGAAGAAAAAAATGCACTGTAAAAATCATTATAACATATATAAAAATTTAATTAAAAACATTAACTAATACCTATCTTTGACCCATCCATTTGCTTGCAAGTTAAGGTTTTTAAAGGCCTTTAACGTAGAGATATCAGGTCTTATAACTGTTAGTGATTGAGATGTTATTTATAACACATGTGACCCACATAGTCTTTGTTAAAATTTATGTTTTTCATTAAAAAATATTATATGAAGATATTTCCAATATATACAAACTTTTCACTCTTTATTCTAGATAAAAAATTAAGTGGGACCAATTTGAAACAAAGTTTGATGTATTTTGTAAAAATATATGTATAAGATATAAATAAGTATATCAAGCTAAATTTATATACTCATCAAATAAACGAATATTCTGCCTCTCCTCTATTGTTGATTTTTTACCCTTTATTACAAATAAATATAATTAAAATCATCTAATGATTTGATAATAGAAAAATGGAAATAAGTTTACAAACATCTCAATAACAAAAATACTAAACAATATAAGTGAGAAAGTGATTATTCCCCAGTTGACTTAATATAACCACCCCCTGACAAGGTTAATAATACTAATCTACATATATTTATCCAAAAACTAAAAAGCATGGACATAGATTAGTAAGTACAATGACGGAGAATTCCCAAGTCAAGTTGAAAATTAGACAAGCTAGATATGTATAATATGTAAATAGATTGGATTAAGGCTAACTTATATACTTAATGTTATATATTCATACACCATAACTCTTTTGAAAAGGATTCAAATAATTAAGATTCAAAAATAAGTGTGGCAAATTTATATTAAATCATAATGTATTTACTTAAATAACATATATAATATAGAAATAAATACAGCTTGCATGATTTAGATACTTATATTAAATCATAATGTATTTAGTTAAATAACATATATAATATAGAAATAAATCATAATGTATTGTTAAATTTTGGTCCACTTTTAAGACCTAATATTGTAAAAAAATTTAATATTCAATAAAATTGAAATAGGAAGAAAGTTACAAAGAATCCCATAAAAAATAAAAAAATATATAAATGGATAAGTGTTATCCATGAATTAACTAAGCAAAACCCTTACGTGGCAAACGACCAAACCCGTGATTATCCAGAAAATAAAAAAAATAAAATGAGAAAATTGAGACCAAAAGTTAAATGTTCCAAATTTGAACAATGCATTTAATTAAGGAAAATGTTTTATGTCCGCAACAAACAAGACACCGAATTAACTTTTAAAAAAATAAAATAATTTATTTATCATTCATTTAGTAGTGTATTTTGTGCAATATTTAATCCAACGATGATGTTTGCTCGGAATATGCAGGTGATAAGCATCACTATTTAGTTAAATTGCATCAATATGATATATATAAAATATGGCATGATTTTACGTATTCAAAACAAATAAGAATTTATATTTTACCTTTCTTTTACCGTTAAATTTTTTTTTTTGGTCTTTTATTAAAACTTATATCCTAGTAGAATTTTAATGATTTTTTCATATTAAAGCATAGACAAATTATACAAAAAGCAGCATATTAAATAAAACTAAAAACTATAACGGGTAGGTGTTTACTCATGAGTTGACCAACGAGC